>VWZI01010180.1:154580-229580 GCA_013396835.1 Psilopogon haemacephalus
AAAGAAAGAAAGAAAGAAAGAAAGAAAGAAAGAAAGAAAGAAAGGAAGGAAGGAAAAGAAAGAAAGAAAGAATAATACCCACACCATTAACCTGCTGTATTGCTTTTAATTTAAAATAAATGTTCTTCAGCCAACACAAAATAAATTTCATACTGATAGAAAAAGACTTGGTTCAGAGACTTAACAAAGACTTTCCTGCACAACCACTATTATGTTTGCATGGTAATCTTGCCCAGCTAGTGTTTTCTTAATGTCCTGGGGAGCCCGATCATTGTAAATTACCTGTGACATCTCATTAATCCTCTTTTTCCTCACAAACGCATAATTAATGGTAACATTGACAATAATACACAAATTAGCTAAGTGACGCTTTATGGTGTTGGTTTTGATTAACGTCAGGAACCCAAAAATGACATTAATGTAATGCAGATCCCAAAAGGCAACCCGCACTTTGACCTCAGACATACATTTTGTTTGCACCATCACAAAGATTAATCCTTCTCTGGATGAAGACAAGACAAAACTGGCCACTGGCACTGCGTGCTGGGCTGTCGCTGCAAAACAAACTGCCTCAATTGCATTTGTTTAAGGAGGAAATCTTAATGCATAGAAAACAACGGCTTAGTGTCATTTCCCATTGTCTTGTTAGGACAAAGATAAATGAGCTACTGTCACGATTCAGATCAACTGCTTCTCTGCTAACTTCTATTATTTGCTTATTTTATGGACCAGTGTTTAATTAAAAGCATACCTGGATGGAGAACCATGCCATAAATTTATTTAAAGTGCTTTCTCACTTAATAGATATTATGGAAGGGATCAACCTGTGTTTAAACCTTCCACGTGTTGTGGGGGATACAGTCTGATGTTGTAGGTACAAACAGGTAGTGTAAGAATGCTAAAAGAAAGGAGTAGTTTTAGCCCAGCTTGAAGTAACAGGATTAGAGGTCAAATTTCTTCCAATAAGTAGAAAGCAAAGAACAACTGATTACAGAATGAATATTTATTTTTTCAGGGCATGTCTATAGATAGATATGTATATATATGTGTGTATGTATATATATATATAAAAAAAATACATATACACTTATATATACATGTACACATATGTACATATACATTTACATACAGACACAATTATATATACCTATACATTTATATATATAAATGTGTATATATATGAATGTATATATGTACACATGTGTGTATGTATACATATATATACAAATAAATATATGCTCTGAAAAAATATGTATTCTGTAATAAGTTGCATTTTTTTAATATTTATATATACAGATAAGAGTAATATAATATATATGTAATTAAACATCTATATACTTTCTATGTATAAATATAATTTTTATCAATATAAATATAACTGAAGATATCTATAGTGAAACACCTAAAAGTGCCATTGCACTGTTTGCAGCCAGTTAGTTTCTAACCTTAGTTAGAAACTAAGGTTAATTGTGATTATTCACCTATAGAGAGCTCCCAAAATTTACCTCGTGGTGCAGAATGCACTAAACCACAGAGAGAGCCCCAGGGCTTTGTAAGGTAGAGCAGCTTAAGTGCATTAGATTTTGTTAGGCAAAATCTGTCCTAAAAAGTGTGGAGCAGTTTTTAGCCTTCCCCTGGCAATAAAAGGCAAGTCTGTCTTCAATTAATGAGATAATTTTTTTCTTTAACATCCCTACTTTTGCACTGGTTCATTAAAACAGGCAGATGAATAGGTGTGAGTTTAACATGCACATGACAGAAAGGAGGAAGTGAAAATTAGACAGTGCTATACATCACAAAACTATTTTAACACCGTAAATATAAACAGAAATTAGGAGTTCAAAACTGAAGAAGAGGAGATGCACCATCCAGATAAAATCTGTGAGCACCTTTAATGTTTTCATTATAACTATAAATATACGGCATTAAAAAAATATCATATAGATTGTCACCTTTCAGCTTTCAGATGTCTCAGCAGATCTTAACTGCTGAATTTAAAACTGCAGTGGATATTTCAGATAATTCCTGCATCTTGTTAACATTATATTTAAGTTTGATTTCTTGCTGGTGTAAATTTTAAAGCATTTTATGCAAAGCATTCTGAACTTTCTCCGACTCACAAGGATATTTTAAAACGTGGTGGAATTTAAGGGGCAAAAGGGAATCCCATAGAGGCCATATATTTACTCTAACTAACCCAGACATAAATCCAGATTACTGCAATAAATTATTTTTATGATTTGAACAGAGTAAGTACAGTATCGAATTTGAAAGACATTTGAGCTTAATTCATATCTTAAAATTGACAAAGATAAACAATTGCAGCTACGCCAACTGAAATGCACTGCTGTACACAGGATATACAAGCTAGACCCAGGAGCAGAGACAAATCTGTTCTTTATATCATCATTGTGGCATAAGGTCATTCAAAATGTAATTGTGCTTCTTTGTAAAGCATAAAAGATTGCCTGTTTGGAGCTGCAAATTTTAAATGGCTTTGTCTGTGTAGCAATCCTTTATCAGCTTGTATGAACCTAGTAACTCTTTTGTTTCAGACACAATTTTCTGGCAGACCACAGTAACCATTTGCTGCTTTTACTTTGCTGACTTAATACCCAGTCAGATACAACAAAACCCTCCTAAAATGTCTGGAAAGAAACCAGCCCACTTTTAACCCTTCCAAGTTATCTCAATTTCCTCTTCACCACAGATATGATTAATATTACCCTATTAGCCTGACCGTGTCATTTTATTCTCTCAATTCCATGCCAGCTTTGTAGAAAGCAATCTGTCAAGAGCTAAATTTATAGAAATGATTTGTTTCAATATTTAAGTGCTGCACATTGACTTTTAATACTTAAAAATGGTTGCAGCAAACTGATTTTTAAAAGCCTATAGAAAGTGTGTGCATATGAAGTGAGTCTGCAAGGAAACGTCATTTTCTCACAACCCACCTAGCACTAGCACATCAGCGCTTCCAAGAAAGCTTATTCTAAGCCATAATTCGATCAGGGTTTTCTACCTAAAATTCCAGCTTGTTGTCATATCTTGAAATTTAAGATCTACTTGAAATCTGTAACTGAATGATATCTATGGTCAAGGTATTTCCTTATTTCATGGTTATACACTAACCTGATCCATACAACAGAAGGCCAAAAAATAGCAATGTCAGGTTAGGTTTCCTTTCTAGTTTAACATCATAAAAATATTTCCATAAGAATGAAACAGCACATAAATTGGTTAAATATGGATTCATTTGTATTTCCTCAGTATTCTGCAGTTCATATAAATATTTGCCAAGAAACAAATACAAAATCTATAGGTTATGACACACACAGAGGCACTTCTCCCCAGCTTGATTTAAGATAGGTGCCTATAACTCAGTATTTCACCACAGAGCATGGCATTATCTTTTTTAAAAAGGTGCTCAACATCCCACTGGCATTTTATAACCTTTTTCTTCTGGCTAACTCACAGAAGAATGGCTTTCAGAAAAAAACACATTCTGCATTTCAAGAGCTTAAAACTTATTTTACCTCAATTATTTCCTAGAGTGAAGGAAGAAAATAATTCCCATTTACCTGTTGCTCTAGGAAATACTGCATGATGACAAGACCCTTTAGTTACTTACCTTAGCTGTGGGTTGACTAATTATTTAGATAAACATTCTTTACACATTCATCTGCAGGTGTTTCAATTTGTTTGTTGGGTTTTTTTCTTAATAGTAGTAAAAAAAAAAAAAAACATCAGATCCAAACCACATGATACACACTGCCTGTTTGGGTTGGTTTGGGGTTTTTTTTTTTCCCCTGTATTTGAGAGCAGAGGTAACAACCCTATTGAGACTGTACTTTATGAAGGGCTTTAATGAGATTTCTGACTATATTTTTTTTACCAATGCCAAATAAGCTTCAAAAGCAAATGTAAAATGTAAGGCAAGTGACACATACTAAAAATAACCCTATAAATCTGTTCATTCTGTTTAGATAGTCTCCTGAGTTGTAAAAAGGGAGACTGCTTAGCTTTATTAGATGGTTTGGAGAAAAGTAATTTTGGGGAAGTAGGCCACTGATAGTATTCTACTGCTTTAGTGATTTACAGGGAAGCCTTCTATTTTCAATTCTTCTACAGTATCTTCATAATAATTAGGCAAATTATCCCAAGGAAATTCTTTAGACAGCCATAAATATCTAACTTCCTATTTTAAAAAATGAAATATAGATAGACAATTTTACCTTTTAATCTAAGGCTATGATTCAGCTGATTTTTGCAAAAGAAACCCAAAGTTACACAACATTTCCAAGAAAAAATTCCACTCCATTTTTAGTCTGTCAGAGGAGTTCTGTACCCTGATACAAATCTGCTTCCAGAAGGATTGCTTTTAAAAATATAAAGCACACAAAAATTTGTGAGAGAGCAAGATAGGAAAGTTCTACATTCTGATTTAAGACACTGCCCTTGGAAAACTAACTAAAATCAAAGAAGCAATTTTGGAAGCTGCCCCACCACCAAATAAAAGGAAATAGATTTAAAACTTTCTTGTTTAATCTGGGATCTTTGAATCTTGATTTTCTACTCCTGAAAAAAAAAAAATATATAAAAAAAGCAGAATGTTAAAATTGGTTACATTTTGGTGTGTTTGTGCCCAACGTGACAGCACTTCCAGGCTTTGTTTTGGGGTATCTTAATCAAATCTAAGGATGGATAATGATCTATACAGAACTGCCATCTAACTACTGGAGACAGCCAAGGCTGAAAAGCCAGCACCAACCTCTCTGGTCTTTTTAAGGATATAAATTGTAAAAATTGTCACACTCCTTTCTTATTTTCAAACCAAGGCATACCACAGATAATGAACCATTTGAAGAAAATACGATGGCTGAAGGGTTTCTGCCTTCACTCCAGTTCAAGATAAAAGTGTAAAACAGCAGTTTTAGTGTGATAGTTATTATAACAATAATAGTCTAGTAGACAGCGCCAAGAAGTCATTAATGCAATATATATCTCTTTGATTCCTCAAATGCTGAGTTAATGGGCCAAATTTCACTATACCTTGTGCATGCAGTGCTGTCATTTTTTATGGCTGCAACTAAAAATAGTATGGGAGATATTACAGACATTTCTTGTACTGACCTCTATTTTCTTAATCTTGTAAATTAAGAAACAAAAAAACCCAACATAATCTTATAGTTTAAGTTTTTAAACAAGGCAGCTTAAAGGGGTTCTAATTCTTTTAATTCTGAAAGTATGTGTATGTCTGTGCGTCTGAAATGTTTGGACAAAAAAAAAATGAAACAGGTTTTTGCACCTTCATTCAAATTTTCTCTGGTTACACTAAAAGAAATCTCAGTTATCTTATTTGGATTTTCCAAATCTGGGGAAGAACTTGGCTCCTATGGTAAATGTGACTTGTCACTATGCAACTACATGGAACAATTTGTACTGTCTGGTTGGGGTTTTTTTGGTGCTTTTGTTTGATTTTTTGGCTTTGGGGTTTTTTTTTTTTAAATCTGTATATAGTCATAAATTCAGATCAAGAAATATTCTGGATCTTGTGTAAAATGAAATCTCTGAGCAGCATGGGTGAGCCAACTGCTGAAGACTTTGACAGCAGGAACTGTAGTTGTCTGCTTATTGTTGCATACAGCATTCTAAAAAATAAGATTAAAAAACCCAATGAAACAATCAAAACCAAACAAAAAAATCATGGCCAGCATATCCAAATTAAAAACTGGATAAAAATTGTGTATGCTCCTTACTGAATGTAAAGAAAGGAGCCACACAACGTGCACCCACAAGAAAGAAAAGGCAACTATGCATTTCTGAAAGTAAACGCTATCAACTGTGTCTACCTACATAGAACACACAGAAAACTTCACAAGTCCATTTCCAACAGCTATCAGCTGAGATACCTACTAATATGCCACTCCTCTGTAACATTAATATTTGATGTAAAAGTGACACTATGGGGTATAGTAAATTTGCTAACAATCTAACGGAAAGGCATCGTTCAGTTTAAAGCGAAGCAAATAAAAGGGATAGCTGGAATGCATGCTCTAAGACTACTGATAACAGCTCTCTAACCTGTCACAAATTACATTTGAGCTACTGTAGGGGATGTATAGGCTCGTCACAACTAATAACATTTTTCTTTCATCAGGTTTGTGTTAACATTCTGCAAATCTGAAATGTTTACTGTAATGAAGTAATGCATTATATAGATAGCATATGGTTTGCTGGCTTTGTTTATATCGGTTTTAAAATATCTGAAAGGACTGCTTGGACTAAANGCCACAATAGTCAAAAAGATGAAAATGCCACTAGGGGACAGTAGAAAGTCACAGAAAGAGGCTCTCTTGAAGAAAGCAGAACAAAAGACCTTTCTTTGTCAGAAAAGAAATCACAAATAGGCATTTCTAAATAAAAATCGTTTCGCGTGTGAAGGCTTTAAAAACTCTGCATTAAATAGCAAGGTGGGAGCTGGGAGACACTTGCAGGAGTCTATTTTTAGGTCTTTTATATTGATGTTTTCAAATACGCATCACTTTCTCTTTCATAAGAATAAATCCAAGTGCGAAATAATTTATTTTCAGCACTTTCACAGACTGTGAAGTTCTGAAAATCCTGAAGGTGTTTACCACTGCACATTAATGCAAACAGAGAAATTGGGCTTTGTTGTGCTGTAAGTTTACCTGGCCACAGAACGATTAGATAACGTATGATACTGTGATATTTGTTAAGCAGTACAAATAAATGGCTAGAATGTAAGGACTCATATACTTTAGAAAATGGGATGTGAGGGGTGGGTGGAAATCTGCTTTGTTAGGGCATGCTATTAATATATGGACACTCTCTTTTCTGATGACACCAAAGCTAGCACTCAAGAGCAGGATAATGCTCATCGAAACTTCATCCTAGCTTCCAGTATTCATGTGCTGGATTTGCAGAATAGAGCAAAGTGTAACACTACTCTATCTGGGAAAGAGTAGCAAAATAAAAATTAAACATTCGTTTTCTACATTCAGAAGAGCAGCCATGGACTCCAAATAGTATCTTAGAGGCTAGAAAGTTTGGGTCAGATACCAGTAGCTACACAACTTTCATGGCTTATATGAAAATAGACAAAGCTAATAAAACCTGAGGAATCTGCTGTCCTTCAGTTCACAAGAGTACAGAAGGAAATGTGGATTTGAGAAGCACTTCACAGTGTTTCATTTCCACAGAGGCAATTCATTTAGGCCTTGAAATTATCTAGGTACTAGGAGCATCTAATCCTCAGCCATGTATTCCACAATGCATAGGAGACTATCCCACAGCCATGAAGCACATTGTGAATCTTGGTTGTGAGGGTTTTTTTGTTTCTCTCACACATTAAAACACATCAAGAGGTTTCAATTGTAGAAAGATTATTCTCATTCCAGAGTGCCAAAATGCAGATTCAAACCAGCAATGCAACTCTGCCTCCTCACAGCTTTGTAATTGTAGTCATCTCACAGCAGTGTCATGAGCTTGACTATATAACAGACCTTGGACAATGATATAATTAAGGATTTGAGTGAAAATCATGAATCTAAGAAGTGTTGCTCTGTAATAAGGGATGGGGCTGTTTTCAAATGGGAAACTTAAATGACATACCTTTATGTGCATGCAGGAGAGAGTGGGGCTGCTTAATGAAGCACTGTATGTGGAATAAACACATAGAACAGGTAGACAAACAAATACCCTGCTTCTGAAAAGAGAACTCTTGTACTATAACACATAAGGAAAGAAACGAGAGAGAAGGAGGAGGAGGTGGGGGAAGTGTAGGAGAGGATGAAAGGAAGGGGGTGAAGAGAGAAGGCAGGGTGAGGGAGGAGGGGAGATGACAGGGAAGGCAGAAGGGGGAGAGGGAGAGAGAATAAGAGAAATAAAAAAGAAAATAATCTAAATTAATTCTAAATGTCCACAACAATTTGTATCAAGCACCACATGCACAGAGAAGACAAAAAAATCCAACATACACTGAAATTCATAGGTCAATGACATAGGCAATGGCCAGTCTAGGATTCAAAGCCCATCTTCCAGACAGGACTGTAAACAATTGATGTTGCATTTCAGTAACTGGCTTAATAAAATGTCCCTCACAGTAAGTTCGTGTATCCCATGGCTGAAAAACAAGGTCCTACCTTAAGCTGTTGTAATCCAAGAACAGTAATGTTTCCTATCAGATGGGATGGGTTTTCTTCTGGAAATTTGGAAACAAAACGCTTCAAATGACCTGGCTGACAGATACTTTAAAATTAGGCATTCACTTTTATGAATGCAACAGGGAGTTATTACCTTTTCAGTCATTATAATGTGCTTGGAAACCCAGCTAAGATGTTTACACTCAGGAGAAACAAAAAAATTTATTTGGAGGTCAAAAGAACTTCTAGGAAATGACCCAGGCAAAACAGTTCAGCCAGCAGTGGACTTCTCCAAGCACTTCCTCAAACTGTGGCAGTATGTAAACACACTCTTAAATGCTCTGCTGAACAGCATCAACTTAGGATGCATTTCAAATTTGTAATTAAGCTCACTGGAGTGTTTTACTAAGCTAAAAATCAAATCCTAAAACGCAAAGCCTCCTCAGGAGCAAATGTTACTGAAATCAGTCACTACATAGATAAAAAACACAGTGAGTAGAATAAAGCCTGAAAGCAGAACACACTCAATGGCAAAGGACCCTAAAATGCTTATAGTTCCCAGAATTTTAGAGTCACTTCACAGAAGTGATGCTGCTTTAGCAGTACAAAGGTCCAAAGCGCTAGCATCTTGTAAAAAGAACTAGTATTTTGGTACAGTGAAATAATTATTTCAAGGTTAATAATTTTTCATATACTTGGTTTATTTTTATAAAAAATCAGATTTACAGATGTTTCAAAGAGGCTGCTGCTTGAATCCATCCATAACAATATCTTTGTGGTGTTCAGTTGTGGTTTTTTTCACTATATTGGACTTCCATGTCTTTAATCACTGGACAATTTCTGCTCACTCTTCCCTTTGCTTCCCACAGGCAGTTTTTCAAATGCTCTCCCCAGAAAGACAACTTCTTCCAATTGTCTCGCCAGCAAGACTTTATTTTGCTGCCACACTTCCTTACTGCTGTTCTTAAAACTCATCCTCATGCTGTTGTATCCTTTCCCTGCCTTCACTACCTTCCTACCTCAAGCTCCTCACTGAACTAACTGCTGTTTTTACTTTCAGTGTCACATGGCTCTCTGATGTAATTTACTTTCTTGCTCTTGATCTCTTTATTTTCTGTGCTTGCATAATTATAGAAAAGCACATCATAATGTCATTACTTGTGATTTGTTATTCCCAGATAGGTCAAATTTATTTTTTTCCTGAACCACAGAATTGTCAGGGTTGGAAGGGACCTCAAGGATCATTTAGTTCCAATGCCAGTGCCATGGGCAGGGACATTTTCCACTAGATCAGGTTGCTCAAAGCCACATCCAGCCTGGCCTTAAAAAACCTCCAGGATTCCCATTTGTAATACCTTAGAATCTGGTCCTTTGATATGCTCCACTGTAAGTTAACTGTCTCAGAAGTATTATTCATTTAATGGCTTTTAACTGATCTCTGAAATCCTGATACACTTTGTGCAAAGTGAAGGTCTGTCCATGTAAGAGGCATTTTGAATGAGATGCTGTTGTCTGTCTTATTATGAGAACAAACCAAATGGCTTTGCACACAATTATTGGAAAGGCATGGTGTGGAAAAAAAATACTTTGAAAAGTATGGCAATACCAGATGTGAAAAATAAACTAATAATAAAAGACAGAAAATCAAAGAAGGAACTTCGGAATACTTAAAACACACACACATATATACATGTATTTATATACATATATACACACACATATATATATTCCATAAAACAGTAACACACATATATTAATAAATGTTTGTTTATATTAATTTATTTTGTTTACCATTTATGTCATGTAATTTATTATATTTATATAATTGTTTATATATGTTTGTTTGTATATAAATAAATAGATGTTATTTATGTGTATATATATATAAATATATGTATGTTGCTTTTTTATTTCATGGAAAATATCTTGTTCCTCTGTACCAATTCAAGAAAATAATTGGGGGGGTGGGGGAGGGATATAGTGTAAATATTCTAAACCTGAAAGCTACTGATCTGCCATTTAATTCTAGCTACATGGAAAACAATGGATAGCTCTGCTATAGCACCTGATTGATATTTCCAGGGTGTGAAAACCTCCACCATGAGATTAGGCTGATATTGCATATTCAAACACATACAATGATATATTTGTCATTGCTATTGACCTTTATCTCTCCAGTTTCCTGACAACCTTCTACAGTTATTGACATTACAAATACCAGCGACAACGTGCAGGGCAAAGTATAACCTTTCATTTACCTTCATGTCCCTCAAATGACTCACGTAGGTAGTTTCAACAAAAGCTGCAAACAATGATACTGTTGATTTTTTTTTTCTTAACTTGCTAAAATGTTTTCCATTTTCCTCTTGTTCTCTGAAAATCATGCCAATAACTCACTACAAAGGAAACGATTTCAAATGAATACAGGTAATTAGAAGTGTCAAGAAATCAGCAGAGAGTAGGGTGTCTGCCATCATTTCTGTGGAAAGAGTGCCAGATTCCCTTTCAAAAAGGTCTTTGTCATTTTTTAATAGAAGGTAATTAATGTAGACTACAGTAAAGTGTACAGGATCTCAGTCACTTGTCTTTCTTCCCTTAGAAAGGGGACCAGAAAGATGTTTTGATTTCCAGAAACAATCTTCTGAGGGTATTTTAAAATTACTTTTAATTACAAGCAGAGTCTTTTTCAGCCCTTTCATTCTTTGAAAAGCAAGAAGAGTTTGGAAAGGGCATACATTTTTAAGGGTGAAAAGAAAAAAAAAAAAAGTTTTATTTTTAAAAAGTCCAGAGCTAAGTAGTTGGCTTCCAAAGTGACAGGATGATTTCATGTAACTGATAGTATCCACGGAGAAGAACAATAAAAACATGGAAATCTATCCACTAGCAGCTTAACATTCAACTCTCTGAATACAGAAAAGTCAAAGGGCAAAGCTTGTGTAACGAAAATTACCAACATAGTCATAACAAAATAATTATTTGGCTATTTTGATAACTATGGCAGAAAAAGAGCATATACAGAACTGTACAAAATGTAAGAGTTCAAAGAAAATTGTGCACTTTAGGGAAAACTATTTATTCTAAAATCTAGGCAAAATAGGGGTTAGGTTTAGGGGATGGGGGATGATAATGTTTACAGTAAAACAGAAAGTCAATTAAGTCACCACTTCATTGAGATAAGTAGAAGGGCCACGAGGATGATCAGAGGGCTCGAGCACCTCTCTTATGAGGACAGGCTGAGAGAGTTGGGGTTGTTCTGTCTGGAGAAGAGAAGGCTCTGAGGAGACCTTATTGTGGCCTTCCAGTGTCTGAAGGGGGCTACAAGAAAGCTGGGCAGGGACTTCTTAGGCTGTCAGGTAGTTATAGGACTGGAAGGAATTGATCCAAGCCAGAGAAGGGGAGATTTAGATTACACCTTAAGAAGTTTTTCACCATAAGGGTGGTGAGACACTGGAACCGGTTGCCCAGAGAGGTGGTGGAAGCCTCGTCCCTAGAAGTTTTTAAGGTCAGTCTGGATGTGGCTCTGGGCAACTGACCTAGTGGAATGTGTCCCTGCCCATGGCAGGAGGTTGGGAACTAGACCTTCTTTGCAGGCATAAAATACTCCAGAAGTTCTCTGATTATAATGACATTTTCCCTATTTTGCTTCATGTTTCCTATGACACATTTGCTCTCCGTGATCCTTGATGACTTGAAGAAGTTACCATTGAATTAAGAGGCAAAAAATGTTTCCTGTCTTCTGTTTCACTATGGTGGACAGCAAAATTACATTTGTGTTGATACAGTGACTTAGACCAATAGAACAATTTTCTTTTGAACAGGATACTAAGTTAGGTGGTTAAGAATTGTTAAGATCCTGACATCAAAACCTGTTTGATAACGGAAAAAAAGAATTTCAAAAATACAGAGACTGATAACCCATAGAGTGCTTGAATCATAGAATGGGTTTGAATCATAGAACCACAGAATGGTTTAGGTTGGAAGTGACCTCAAAGACCATCCAGTTACAACCCCCCACCATTGGTAGAGACACCTCCCAGTAGAACAGGTTGCTCAAGACCTCATCCAACCTGGCCTTGAACACCTCCAGGGAGGGAGCATCCACAACCTGCCTGGGCAACCTGTGCCAGTCTTTCATTACCCTCACTGTAAAGAACTTCCTCCTAACATCCTGTTTAAATCTTTCCTGTTCCAGTTTAAACCCATTACCCCTCGCCCTGTCATTACAAGAAGGGAGATTTAAAGGTCATACAATCCACACCACCTGCAATGACCAAGGTCATCCTCAACTCATTTCCAGGGATGAGAATTCTAACACCTCTCTTGGCAATCTGTGCCAGTGCTTCACCACCTTCATTGCCAGCACAGCATTACCAGCAGGGCAAGGGAGGTGATTTTCCCCCTTTACTCTGCTCTCATCAGACCCCACCTGGAGTACTGTGTGCAGTTCTGGAGCCCCCAGCACAGGAAGGACATGGAACTGCTGGAGAGAGTCCAGAGGAGGGCCACAAAGATGATCAGAGGGCTGGAGCACCTCTGCTGTGAGGACAGGCTGATAGAGTTGGGGCTTTTCAGCCTGGAGAAGAGAAGCCTTTGAAGAGATCTTATAGCAGCCTACCAGTATCTGAAGGGGGCCTACAGGAGGGCTGGGGAGGGACTGTTCACAAGGTCTTGTAATGACAGGACGAGGGGGAATGGGTTCAAATTGGCGGAGGGGAGATTTGAACGGGATGTTAGAAAGAAATTCTTCACAGTGAGGGTGGCGAGGCACTGGAACAGGTTGCCCAGGGAGGTTGTGGCTGCTCCCTCCCTGGATGTGTTCAAGGCCAGGCTGTATGAGGTCTTGAGCAACCTGATCTAGTAGGAGGTGTCCCTGCCTATGGCAGGGGGCTGGAACTGGATGATCTTTAAGGTCTCTTCCAACCTAAACCATTCTATGATTCTATGATTGTAAAACACTTTCTTCCTTTGTCTAGTCTAACTCTCCCCTCTTTTAGTTTAAAACCATAACTCCTTGTCCTGTCACAAGAAATGCTGCTAAAATGCCTGTCCCTATCTTTCTTGGAGGGCCCCTTTAATACTGGAACACTGCAGAAAGGTCTCCCTGGAGTCATCTCTTCTCCAGGCTGAACAATGACCTCACTCAGCTTTTCTTCATAGGAGAGGTGTGCCAGCCACCATTTCAGTGATCCTCTTCTGGATCCACTCAAACAGGTTCTTGTCCTTGTTCTGTGGACTCGGATGCAGTAGGCACTGGAGTCTCACCAGAACAGAGTAGATGGGAGGAATAATAGAAATAAAAGAATCATAGAATGAAAGAGGCTGGAAGGGATCTCCAGAGATCATTGAGTCAAATTCCCTCTGACAAAAGCAGGATCACCCAGGGCAGTCCACACAGCAACACATCCAGATTGGTTCTGAAAGTCTCCAGAACAGGAGACTCCACAACCTCTCTGAGCAAGCTGCTTCAGGGCTCCAGCATCCTCACTGTAAAGAAGTTTCTCCTCAAGTTGAGATGAAACTTTCTGTGTTCAAGTTTACATCCATTGTTCCTTGTCTTATTACTGCGCACCACTGAAAACAGATTTGCCCCATCCACTTGACCCCCCATCTCTCAGATATTTATAGACAGATGCCTTCTCAGCTTTCTCTTCTCCAGACTAAACAGCCCCAGGTCTCTCAGTCTCTCCTTGCAGGGAAGATGTTCAAGACCCCTAATCATGGCCCTCCATTGGACTCTCCAGCACGTCCCTGTCTCTCTTGAACCAGGGAGCCCCACACTGGATTTAATATTGCAGTTGTGGTCTCAGCAGGGCAAAGCAGAAGGGGAGAAGAACCTCCCTAGACCTGCTGGCCACACCTTTCTTGGCGCACCCCAAGATGACATTGGCCCTCTTGGTCACAAGGGCACATTGCTGTCCCATGGAGAACTTGCTGAAAAACCTCATGCTCTGTATATATATATTTATAATTTTATTTTCTTTTCTATTTTTATTTATTAGTTTTCCTCTTTATTTCCTCATTTTTTCCCTCTTAGACAGGTATGACTTGCTCTTCTTCAGCCAACATACTGAGCTGGTGAAGATGTCTGGTTACTAGTCCAAGCAGAAATGACAAAGGATTGGTCACAAAAAGGCTGTTTCAGTGTAAACACTACAGTCCTTTTTAATTTTTTTTTTTAATCTCCCTTCTCCTCCATCTCCCTCCCTTCCTCTCCATCCCCTATTTTCCCTCATCTCCTTCCTTTTCTTTCCATCTCCTTCCTCTCCATCTTCCTCCTTCCCTCTCCTTCTTTTTCTTCCACCTTCCTTTTTTTTCTCCTCCATCTCCCACCTTTCACCAACACCTCCCTTTTTCCACCACACCTGCCCCATTTTCCCCTTTTATGCCCCAAACCCAGAGCACCTGGGTTCTGTTGGAGTCTCCTCCCACTCCAGGCGCTACTTTGCCCTTCCTGCCTACTCCCCTTTATAATTGGCCTAGGCAAGATAGGTGCCTGAAGCTGTACCCAACTGGTCAGAGGGGTTCTTCTACTGTCATTGCTGGTGAGTCACAATGGTGCACATCTGGGTAAACAGGAGTGGGATCAAAGGCTGGGGGACATAGTGGCCCCCTGGTTAGGCAGGAAGGGGCTTGATGGTCACTATAACATCACTCATGGGTGCTGGCTGAGCTCTTCTATGTGATAGCTTGGCTAGCTGAGGGTCTTGCCCCAGGCTGGCGTGGGTGCAAAAATAGTGATGGTAGAGCAGAAGCTGTTTAGGCAGAGTGGAGGAAGGTGGTGGTAAGCGTGGAACAGGGGCTGCTTTGGGAAGACAAATTCAGGTCTTCGGTGTTTCCACAGATGCGGCTTCCACAATGTTCCTAGACTACCTGTTTGTAAGTGATTGAAAATAAACATATATGGGTCAAGATTGTTGGGGTAATTGTTTGGTATACAGGAGCTTGATGCGTGGCCCTCTGAGGTCAAGTAGGAAGCTGTGAGCTCAGGAGACACTCTGGTGGGACTTAGGATCTTGGGGACCCCTGACTCTGCTTTCCAGGCATTTAATTACTGTCCTTGCAGCCATAGACTGGATGTGCTGAACACACTGTACCAACTATTCCAATTGTATTTGGGGTTTTTGTCTGAGCTATGTGGCAGGAATTTAAAAAACAGAACTATTTAACCCTTCAAATTTTGGTGCTTTCCAAACTGCCATCAAAATTAATTCTTAAGTGGGATGCATATGCTGCAGCTTGTAGTCCTCAAAGGTTTAACCCAATTGATTCTCAGGGAACTGTGACAAGTCTTTCACATAAATCCCTCCAAGATTAAAGATTTCTTATGTGCCATAACTGCCTATCACATCAGCTTTACTATCAAGCATGGTCACTAAGGGTTTGGTCCTGCTATTAGACACATGGTTAAGCGTTGCCCTCTCTTGAATGAAACAACTGTACTGCTTTGCACCCAGGTGCAGACAGGAAGTAATGTCAAAGGATACACTGTGGTTCATAAGTGCAGAGCAAGAAGCTACACTGTCCCTACATGTCACGTTCCAAATATATATATTTTTTTTTTTTTTTCAGACAACTTGTGCTGTATGCACAGAAGGCACTTCTCCCTCGGAGTTACTGCCTTGAACATTTTAACCTGATCCTTCTTCTGCTCCAAGCCCAAAAGCTTCTATTCAGAATCGTAGAATCAGTCAGGGTTGGAAGGGACCATAAGGATCATCTAATTCCAACCTCCCTGCCATGGGCAGGGACACCTTACCCTAGATTAGGCTGGCCAGAGCCTCATCCAGCCTGGCCTTAAACACCTAAAGATATCACTGTTTGAGTTAGAGGATTTGCTGGAGCCATATGATGGTTTGAAAGCTGTGTTGGAAATTGTGCTACAATAAACATGGAATAATGTGAAGCACAGAAACCAGCGGAGGTGGAAGTGGGAGGAGACATCTTCTGAGGCTATGCAACTATTTGGCTGTTTAGTTTGAAAGAACACACAGGTCAGAATCAGACTTCTGGTATCATCTCCCTTAAAAATTAATCACTGGTTCACAGTGGCCAGAAAATTTCAATATATGTAATTATAAATAAATCTCAAAACCCCAAGTCCTCATTTTAAAATGGGGACATATGGCTTGAAAACAGCTAACGGAACAAACCTTCCCAAAGTTTGAGCTCATTCCCAACTGAGAGATCTCAGGACTGCTCATGGTTTTATTAAAGTTTGCAGTAAGTTATATTCTCGTATTAGCTAAATCAGAGCAAACCAAAGAGAATTCAGACTTGCTTTTTTCCTTTCATGGGCACTGGCAGAGGGAATAGACCACTCCCAGTGCTTTCCCCCTTAACAAGAAAGCAATGAGCAGTAACAAAGCACAGTGTATGTAAGAAAGGCTATCACAAATCTCGGCTTTGCATTCTGATCTGTACCTTCAGTAAGAGAAGAAAGTGATAATAACATTTACCAAAGTTATTAATTTGTGTTCCAAGGAGGTCATCAGTTGACATTTTAATGCAGCACAGTCATCTAAAAGGAAAAAGCTGACAATCTTCTGATTTATGTAAATCAAACCTAACACATTTCATAGTCTGCATGTCACTGCCAACAAGAATTAAAGAGTAGTAACAAACATAAACAGCTCTCTCCTTCATGGTTTGGAAAACAGTTTTGGTAGATCTTAGGGTAGAAATTCCCAATATCTTCAGGATCTGCACACACAGATTCACAATTGAAGGCGCTTTCTTGCTGGAGATAGTTTCTGCTCTATGTCAAAATCAGTGGAAAGGCTCATCAACTCCGGGGAGCATGATGCTACTTTCTATAGCAATAAAATAAATTCTTTTAAAGTGATACAAGAAATCATCAGGGTTGGTGCTTCCTTCTCAGCTCTGAAGAATGTTCTTCATCAGTCTTAACCTAACTCCCTTGAGCAAACATTGGAAAGAGTAAGTCCATGTCTGTATTTAAATGCTAAGAGCAAGTTCAAACTTTTGCTCTCAGGACAAGTCTGACAAAGCAGCAATAATACTGTTCCAGATCAATACATTGCAAAGTGAGGTTCAACAGGATGCTGGTCAACCTGATCTAGTTGAGGGTGTCCCTGCTGACTGATTTGGACTAGGTGACCTCTGGAGGTGCCTTCCAACCCAAACCATTCTATGGCTCTAATTCTTTCTGTGCTTGAACTATGCTGCTGTATACAAGACAGCAGCTCCCCAGGTGCAATACATCAGTAGTAGTATTAAGACATTTCATAATTGCACAGAGTTGGACACAGAGCTAGGAGCTCCTTCTTTGGTGCATGGAAATCAATGCTGCCAGTAGAACAGATAACAGTTGTATCTAGCCAGGAATTCAGAGTTAGGTTTCTGACACCTCAGGTGAACATCTCACTTCCAAATTCTTTAATCTGTCTGCTAAACTAATTAAAAGTTGAGTGGTTCATAGAGGAACAAAAAAACTATTCCCTGCTCATGCTACTAGCTGGAAAGTTCAGCTTCTGTCACTTGGGAGATAGGTGACAGGCTCTGAATAGGTAGCAGGGAAACACAAAACGCTGGACAGCAGACAAAGATTTTTTTAAAGACTTTTGTCAGTTTTGTAGAAAACTCTGCTCTGGGCCTAAAACAATGCATCTGACCTAAATCATGCTACAATGGATATGCCTGTGAAAAAGTTTCTGCTGAATTTAATTTCTAGGTTGGTTTGGTTTACAAAACCACATTTAATCCAAATGGAAAACCAAAAACAAACCCAAAGAACCACAACAAAATGCATAAAAGTCAAACTTAGCCCCATTCCTGCTCATCTCCAAGTATAGCAAATAGTAGAACTGAAGCTGGACTCAAATTTATACAGATTGATACCAAATTTCTATAAATTTATACAAATTTATGTAGGTTCTTCACCTTTTGGCATTTGCTCCTACTCTTCTCCATTCATTACTTACAGCACAGAAGATACATTTTTTAAAAATCAAATTAGAAAGTTTTTAACATAAGAACACAATTCCACTTCTGTCCTGCTTTAGCAGGGGAGTTGGAGTAGGTGACCCCCTGAGGTCCCTTCTGTCATTCTGTGATTCCTTTGGAAGATCAGTGTATACAATGAGACAAGCATTTAATGATTCTGACAAAGTGTAGGATTTTTTTCCTTTTTTTATTAACTTGCTAAGCTAAAGTCAAGCAAAAGCCGTATAAATAATATATTAAATGTATACAACTTCTTCATGCACAACCAAAAACATTCTAGCTTTACACTTCCACGAGGTTTTACTTTTTCACCCTCTTAGAAGATTTCATGAATTACTCGCAAAGATACCAATACCATGGTGATTCCCTGCCAGGTAGTTCTGAAGAGCCCCATTCCTGTGGAAAAGATCAGTGAGTTCTGTAATGATAAATCTATTTCTTCCACCAATAAAACAGGTCTTTTTTCTTTTTTTTTTTAATGAAAACTGTGTCAATGCAGGCAAAGCAGAATAAGAGACTGGCCAAATATCAAATGTGAGGCTGTTTATTAAATGATAATGTGAATGGAACAGAGAAAGAGAGAGAGTGGAAAAGAGAGACAAACAGAATCACCAAGGCTGGAAAAGACCTGTGAGATCATCAAGTCCAGCCTATAACCTAACATCACCACATCAGCTAAACCAAGCCATTAAGTGCCACATCCAATCTTTTCTCAAACACCTCCAGGAACAGTGACTCCACCACCTCTCTGGGCAGTCCATTCCAGTGCCTAATTACCTTTCCATCAGGAAGTGCTTCCTAATATGTAACCAAAACCTCCCCTGGTGCAGCTTCAGGCCATGTCCTCTCCTCTTGTCACAAGTTGCCTGAGAGAACAGCCTGACCCCTACCTGACTACAACTTCACTTCAGGTAGATGTAGAGAGTGATAAGGTCCCTTGTAAGTCTCCTCTTTTTCAGGCTGAACACCCAGCTCCCTCAGCCTGCCCTCATCAGACTTTCCCTCTAGCCCTCCCCAGTCTCATTGCTCTTCTCTGGCTCCCCTCCCGCACCTCAGTATCTCTCTTACAGTGAGGGGCCCAGAGCTAAACACAGTGCTCAAGGTGAGGCCTCCCCAGTACCAGTACAGGGCAGAATGGCATCCCTAGTTCTGCTGGCCACACTATTCCTGATACAAGCCAAGAAGCCTTCTGTGCCACCAGAGCACACTGCTGGCTCATGTTCAAATGGAGAAAGTGAAAAGAGCAAGAAAGGGATTATATTAGCATCGGCCAGAGGAGGGGAGAGGAAGAGTCTCCAGAGTCCAAGTCTTTTCCAGTTTGTGTTGTCCAGGGATATTTCCAGTGAGCGATGTCTTCAGTGGAGTCCTTCTCTAGAGCAGGCATCACTCAGGTCTTTTTTATAGAGTTTTTTAGCCACAGTCTTAGATCTGTATGTCCAGATGTGGTCTCCAGGTCCTGCGCATTCTTGTGTGCTTGCTGGGGAGGGCCTCCACCCCCTCCTGTGCCTTTTACTTGTCCATACGCCAAATACACATCTGGGGCTAATCAGGCCAGGTGGCGAGTCCAGAAGCCTTTTACACCATCCTGCTTTGCTGTGGTAGCCGATGTATAGAGATGATCTTGTCTTTGTCGCACATTCCAGAGGGTCTCCTACAACCCCCTCCTGGGGCAGTCACTTGTTTGCTGAGTGCGTCTTACCCTTTGTTGGTGCATATCTCAGTTCCTGATACAATCTGTCCCAGTTTAGGGCCGCGAGCTATCTGGGACTGGAGGACAGAACTTCTATTTACTCCCTTTTGGGGAGTGAAAACGAGGATACTGCACACCGATTGGAAGTTTAAAGGGAGATTCTATTTACGGGCATAGAAGGCAATCAGGTAGAATTAATACAATCACAAACTAGGCCAAGTCTATCAGACTAAAACCTTCTAGAATCCTCCACTCCTTCCACCCTCAGCTGGCCTGAGAGTAAGCCACAACTGCCCTCCCCACCTCAGGCCCACAAGGCCTCAACAGGCCACACGATGCCGCTCAAAAGTCCCTGCCGCTAGGAGCCATCTCCCCCACACAAACCATGAGGTAAGTAAGGATGTGTGGAGAGAAAACTGAAGGCAGGAGAGGCAGGGAGGAGAAGAGGGAGATATCAGCCAGGCAATGCCTTATAAGCTGTGATACTGGGAAGTGGAATAGAATAACGATGCTACAATATTCTGGGATGACCAGGTCCATCCGCTGGGAGTCTCTACCTCTTTTTTGAGGACTTTGACTCTGTGGTCGTCTTAAGGGAACCTTGGCCCTCAAACCACCACACAATCACAAAGTGATTTGCCTCCAGACAGGATTTCTACAGACACCATCAATGTTTTGAAGCAGCATGACATAAAAAAAAGTAGTTGGTCACAAAGATGTGTTCTCTGAACTGCTTGCAGTCATGATTCCTGGGATCACCTAGGGAAGGCCACATGGGACCACATCCAGGTGGGTTTGAAAGTCTTCAGACAGGGAAACTCCACAACCTCTCTCATGAGCAACCTGATGTAGTGGGAGGTGTCCCTTCCCATGGCACGGGGGTTGGAACTGGATGATCTTTAGTGTCCCTTTCAATCCAAATCATCCTATGAATATAGAGCCCCCAGCAGAACTGTGCCTCAACCAGGGCTTGACTGGCTGCTGATTCCAGTCATCTGCTGGGTTCAGCCCCTGCTGGTATTTCTGGTGCAGAAAGTTGACTATTCCTAGGAGAGGACATAGCAGATAACTAAGGTTCACGGGCCACAGCCTGAGCGCCCACGAGAACATTGGAGAGGAACTATTTCCAAAGGCCTGGAGTGAAGTGATAGGACACAAGGCAATGTTTTGAAATGAGAGGAGATTGAGATTGTATGTTAGAAACAAGTTTTGCACCATGAGACTGGTGGAACACTGCAACAGGCTGCCCAGGGAGGTAGTTGAGGTCCTATCCCTGGAAATATTCAAGGTGAAGCTCACAGGGCTCTGAGCAACCTGCTCTCGTGGAGGATGTCTGTGCTTACTGCAGGGGGATTTGGACTAGATGACCCTTGGAGGTCCCTTCCAACCCAAACCATTCTATGATTCTGCAATCCAATAATACAAAGCCATTAACAATAACATTAATCTCTAATAATAAAATAAAATATAAACTTAAGTTCAAATAATGAGAAATAAAGTCTAACACAAAAATTAGTATCTTAAAATTAATTTTTATCTCAGAGGTCTGTTCAGCCTCAATAATTCTGTGAAATTCTGTGCAACAAACACAACAGAAAGCAATCTACAACTTACAGCAGACTGGTCTCATGGATCAAGAGGGATGAACTTCTCCAAACTTTATAGAAAAATAAATGAGTTAAGAATTTGAAGAGCAGGAAAAGGAAAATTGGCCTTCTACAGAACATGTTGGTTCAGGTAAGCAGAGTACTGTGCTTTAATATTTGTGCAATAAAGCCAAGAATTATTTTTCTCTACATTCCTCCACAATTGCCAAATAAAGACATTTTGGATTTCATCACTTTTCTGCCACTTCACCTCTCCAGCAGTGATACCTTTTTTTGTATTAGCATAATTGCTATGCAGTGTACTAAATGGGACTCATTTTAATGCTATATCGATAATGCCTGACCTCATAATAAATATTATGGTCCCTGGTTTTTAAATGTTGGATAGTGGTGCCTGGGTCAATGGCATATTAATAGGAGTCAATGACTTTCATGAATTGTTAATTAATTACTTTTGCTGTTTTGCACATTACACTGGTCATCAAAGAAATAACAATAGGGCTTCTTTTTTCTCTACAAGCAAGAGGAATAACATGCAAAATGCTCAGCTGGAGCAAAGAGGTGCACCCAGATTGTTTCAATTGCATGGATGCTGGTAGAAGCCTTCTTCAATATTACGGATTAACAGACTGCTCTGTTTTGAATTATCCTTCACCCCCCCCCAAAAAAAAAAAAANTCAAGAATGTTTTGTAGTATTGTGAGACAGATGTAGAGCTGACACAAAATAAGCAAGTTGAGTTCAAGCTCTTTCACTTGAGGACTTTCCAACATGAGCAGAGGTCTCTATTGGAGTTAGTCCTCTGTGCACATCTTCAGAACTTGCACTACTGCAAGACAAAATTGTATTTACATGGATGCAAGCTAAAATGTAGTAGCACTTGTTGACACTGAACATTATCATAACTATGTATCACACAAGCAGGACAAAAATTACAGTCTCACAGAATTACAGAATATGTCTGGTTGAAAGAGACCTCCAAGCTCATCCAGTCCAACCTTCAACAGAGTAGTGAAGAGCCAGTGCTAAAACATGTTTCTAAGCTCCAGCTCCACAGGCTGCTTGAACACCTCCAAGGGTGGTGACTCCACCACTGCCCTTGGCAGAAAATTCCAGTATTTGAGAACCTCTCTGTGAAGAAGTATTTCCTAATATCCATCCTGAACCTCCCATGGTGCACCTGGAAACCATTTCCTCTGATCCTGTCACTTGTCGTCAAGGAGAAGAGGCAGCCCCCTCCAACTTCCTTTCAGATAGTTGTAGAGAGTGATGGGGTCTCCCCTCAGACTCTTCTGTGCTCGTGCATAAAAAGAACTGTATTCTCTATTTCACTACAACCTCTCTAAAGCGGTCTAATTCTCTGGATAGAGTAAGGTTGTGCTGGACTAAAATTCTTCAGACTGATCACTGAGAACTACAAATGTAATTGTACTTCTAAAGTGAAGAAGTTTCCCAGGAAGAACACTCTTCATCCAGCTTAGTGCTGTCTGCAAACTCACTGAGGATGCACTTGACCCCCTCAGCCAGAACATTGATAAAGATATTAAACAGAACTGTCCCCAACACCGAGCCCTGGAGAACACCACTTGTGACTGGCCACCTCATGGATTCAGCTCCACTCTCCACAACTCTTTGGGCCTGGCTATCTACTTTACTTTCCTCACATGTTTTCTTTTCTTTAGTAAAGTTCGCAGTAAAACACATATCTAAAAAATTTAATTTTTCCCCAAATTGTGGCCAAGCAAATGTTTTTTAATGCCATCATAACCCTCTTCATCATTTCTGACAGACAGCTAATACAGGCAGAATGATTAATATGCATAATCCAAATTCAGTTGCTTCCACACTGCTTGCTTACACTTCGTGAGACAAGACAGTGACAAATCAGCTTCACATTTAGGTGGCCTAACTGAAAGCCAGAAAAGTTTCATTGTCAACATTTGCTGTTATATTTACCACATAAACTTTCTGTAAAATCATCCTATTTTCATATTTCAGGGGAATATATTTGTCTGCTTCCCACCATTACCACAATGCTTCCATCAGCACTTTGTATTTCAATGTGGTGATGACTAATCATCAGCGCCTATGCAGTCATGTACTAAAATCTTCATTACTTTACAGGATTATTATCTAAACAGTATTAAAGCACAATTATGAATGCAGTGATATAAACATAAGCATTTTATCCCTAGAAGCTCATTCAAGAGGATTCAAGATGGTACATGCAATTTGCATTGGAAATACTTGCTTTTTATTCTTTAACTACACAATGTTAAAATAAATGAAAAAGTTTTGATTTAAAATGTATTTTCAGGAACACAGAATGTTAGGAGGTGGAAGGGACCTCCAGAGATCATCAAGCCCAAAGCACCTAGGGCAGGTCACATAGGAGCACATCTAGGTGGGTTTGAAAGTCTTCAGAGAAGAAGATTTCACAGACCCCCTGGGCAGCCTGTTTCAGTACTCCATCACCCTCATTATACAGAATTGTTTCCTTGTGTTGATGTGGAACCTCCTGTGTTCTAGCTTATACCCACTGATCCCTGTCCTATCACTGGGCACCACCAAAAAGAGTCTGGCACCTTCATCTTGACACCCACCTCTCAGATCAGGTACTGATCAGATCCATTCTCAGCCTTCTATTCTCAAGACTGAAGAGCCCCAGGTCTCTCAGCCTTTTTTCTCAAGACTAACACAAGAAATACAAGAATCACAGCTCACAGGATGTGCACAACCCAGAACAATATCATCACATGTGTATAAGCAACACATTTAATAGGTAATTGGAATATTTCAATAACAGAAATTAGGTTACAGGGTGAGAAAGGAAATAATTGATGATGTCTACTCCACTCATAGGTTTGCTGACCAATACAAAAGTAAGAACCAAAGTATAGATAAGACAGAGCTGCTCGGGTCTGAGTTCTGGGCTGTTGTTCTCTCCCTTCCCTTGGCTTCTAGCTGGATCTATGTAACCCAACAAAACAATTACTGCTTCTAATCCACCCTGGCCAATCTTCCCTGTTTACCTGGCATATAAGACAAATACCGAGATAAGACTTTGGGGGGAGGAAAGAGGAAGGGTGGTTGGGAATCCTTCTTGTGGACTTGGATCTCTGGGAGGGGTGTGGTGTTTCTGTATTACCTTTTTACTGTACATATCTGTAAATATCTGTTTGCATATTGCAAATATCTGCTTGTATATTGTGCAAAGCTGTAAATATAAAGCTTCATTCATTAACTTCCAGCTGGCTGAGCCTACTCTGGCAATGCCGTAAGTAAGTCCAGCACATACACTTTTGGCACACTTTTTAGCCAAGACACTCAGTGGATAATACACAACTAAATAGGTTTATGGGAAGATTTTGTGTCAGGAAGTGGGTGAAGATCAATATTGGGCAATGGTCCCTTTTCTCTTAAAGGGGACTAATAGTCTATACAGAAAGCTTAGCATTGTGTGAGAACTTTCTTCAAAGCAGACAGAAACAGCCATCTAACAAGGCTCAAATTAATTTTGACTCAATTTTACAGCATTGCAAAGCAATGGAATATTTCTGTTTAGACTTTCAGCAAATCACTTCACTCCTACTGACATTTCCAGGCATCTGTAAGTTTCAGAATATTTCAACTAACCCAAAAACCAGAGAATTTAAAAACTCTTGTGAAAAATAAACTACAGTGGCTACTGCTATTTGGTGAGAAATTATTACTCTGCTAAAGCATAAGAAGAGTTTTGTAGTTGTTGAGTCATACTTCTGCTCCATTTACGAGCATTCAGTGATTTTTAGACAAAACTATGGGCAAAGAGAAGAAAGAATGAAAATACTTACTCTGTGACTACTTTTCAGAAACTAATCTGAAAGTGTCTTACTCTACCCTGATTTTTTTAAGCTGAGACACATCAGACAGCGAAGAAAGCATATCTACTCCACTAGCAACACAATATCCAATCACAGCACATCTGCCTTTCTCCTGTGATGACAAGGAGGCACAGATGTTTTTTAATATCCATAAACCAATATGGTAACTATAAAAACAAAGGAACACAGACAATCTACTGCCAGTAATTCTATTAATCTAAGATAAAAAAACAAAGAGGAAAACAGAAGGAATCGCTTTCTTCAAACAAACTTCTTTCTGCTTGTAAATCAGAGTACTAAAAAAGAAATAAATACACATGTATCCTAGTGATCTAACACCCATCCCAAGCCAGCCCCATCTTGTGTCACTGCCTAAGTCATGCAAATTACACCAGAACTGCCAGTTGACTAAGATTAATGACACTGCGCCAGCTTCTTTGTTTCTCTCTGCGGCCGTTTAGTGTGAAATACTATCCAAAAACATTATCTATCCTCTATTAATCCCACAAATTTGTTCACACCATGCACATTGTTTAGGGCAATTTACAACAGGAACATACTGAGCACAATTGCATTTAATTACTTGGGTTCTAATTACATTCATTAAAGGCTAATAAAATAAATGAAACAGCTTTAAAAGCTTCTGCAAAACACATGGGTCTTGTCTCCCTCATGAAGCATACTGTAAAGGTTTGATGTGAAACCTAGATTTCAACATCTATGTCTGCCTATTATGTATCTGTGATATGCACAAAGACACTGAATACACATTTATTTTTATTTATATATGAACCATATGCACATCAATCCTGAATGATCCTGAATACTGCTGATGCTTACTTATATTGCTAGCCATGAAGATGCCAGGCGCTCCAAACTACTTTTTAATGTGGTATGTTGAGACGGAGGAATATCAGTTTTTAACATTCCAAGCCAGTTCTTTTAACTGTTTCCACCTGCACTACAAGGTTATTCCCTCAGTTTCCCTCATCTTATATCTGCATTATGAAAGATATAAACTGACATCAGAGAGGAAGACAGCAAGAAAGGGAAGAAGAAAAGAGATGGGGAAGCCACATCACTTTATTTGATATACAGTCTTAAAAATATTTTGTTAAGGCTCATTTCTGACATTCATCTGAGAATCTGAATTTTCTTTCCTTTGTAGCTATTTACATTTAAAAAAAAACACATTCTGCACACTAGGCAGCCTAAATAAATCCCCCATGGTGGTTTAAAACACAGCTTGTTAATAACACAATTTTCTAATTCTTACATTTCTACTCTATTTCCATTCTGCTTAGAATGCAGTTTATAGCAAAAGACAGAGTCTGGAACACGCTGCTGACAACTGTGCCAGAGAGCATTCAGCACTGGCTATTTAGAAGAGAAGTGCTTATGGCGAGGTCCTCTCATTATAACTATCCGTTGTTCTTGCATGTACAAAATCTTAGTAATCACTGAAAAAAACAAAGTTCTACTTTCACCGTATATATTTATGTGGTCTGAAGATCCAGTTTGACACTTGGAAATTGAAACCTCTAAAGTATTCTGCATCACAAACACAACGGTAACCAAACATGTCTGCCAACAGTTTAAAAAGCTCTAATTTTATCTTAATGAAAAAATGTAAATTTAAGGGGAAAACTAACTTTCAGGATTAACATTCAAGTATTGCAAAACTTTACTAAATGTTTTTATGCACTCGGAGATTTGGTGCAGCTTCTAGGAAGTAAATTGAGTCCCTCCAATGTATGTTTCTCTTATAATAAATATTCTCTGACTAGTAATTAGTTAATTTTAAATATTTTTTAACAATTTCAGGTCTTTAGTGGATCACTGAGAAAATAATTGTACTTTACCTCAAAACAAAACACTTTTTTTCTACACTTTCTCTTTGAAATATTGTTTACAAGAAGCATGCTTTGGGTGGTTTAACTGAGAGTAATGAAATGACCATGGCCTCCCTGCATCGTTTCACAAAGTTCACCTTAAAATGATGCCACTTTGCCACATACACATCTCAAACTGTTTCTTATTATGGGCACAGGAACAATTTATTTTGCAAACCATTAAAAGCAAACTGATGAAAAAGCACATGTATGAATCCCTCATTCAGATATATAAGCCCCTCATTCGTGAATCAACATTTGCTTTGGAGAAGGGAGGAGGGGCACCCATCCTGCACAACAAAGCAGCAGCTCAATGCAGCTGCCATCTGGCTTCCTCCTGCAGTTCACTTTCCATAGCAAACAAGATCCATAGTTTAAGGAGTGTTGGGGAAGGGAGAGGGGCTGCAGTTTTAACCTCACAGCTTTATGATGGGGCATTTTTCCACTCTATAAAAACCTCTCTTAATATAGGAGAATGGAAGGCTCAGGAAATTGTTAGTAGGATAGAAAGCCTTTCACTTACGTGTTTCTGGTTCAGATCCACATCAACTCAGTGGTAACCAGATATAACCACCACCTAAAGGACTTTTTAATGAAATAAGTTAGCTGATCTCAGTATAATACCTAGTGAGCAAGTATCCACATCACTAAACACAACATCAAATACAATACACACCAATTACTTCTCACCAGGAACAGCCAAGAACACTTCAGACATTAAAGAATAACCAAACCATTTTACCTACCAGAGAAGAAAGAGTGCTAAAAGCATGACACAGTCAGTGAGGGGCCTGCCATGACACGTGCTCCATAAAAGAACAAATTTGTCAACTTTCAGGTTATGTTCTAATGTCCATTGTCCTTGCGTAGTGGCAATGGTAATCTGAGCAGAAATTAATCTAGCAGTTTAGCTCTGCAGCAGTTAAAGACTCAAACCGATGGATACAAATTGTCTCTTTTTAGTGTATGCTATGTAATAGTGTGTATTCACCATTTTGCTGCATTTCTAAAACAGTAATAGGTCCAAAGATTCAGGCTGTGTACTTCGATGTTCTATCCAAGATGACTATAGCATAAATGATGATAAAGATTCTAGTTTAAGCCGTAAGCTAAAACCTTGTTGTAAACGAGGATCCAAATCCTTTCCCATTAAGTTATCATTAATATCAATGGTAGCCCTAAAACATTTCCTTGAAATCAATGGAGTTTTTCTACTCTATCAGCAGGATCTCACTTTATACGCATTCACATTGAGGTATTCAACCAGGTATACAAACAGTTCACAGCACAATGAAATTCAAGACAATTTCTTTCCGTATCTGAAAAGCAGCATCGAGCATATAGTCCAAGGAAGATAAACTTTAAAATCAAACATTCACATTGCTGGAAAGGTCAAATGCTGTTCTAACATCACACAGCTAAATGGGTAATATCCATTAGACTGACCAGTGAAAAACACCAACAAAAACCCCAAAAGCTAATGACCTCAATCCCTAGCAGCCCCTTGACCCTTATTACTACAGCTGCTGGTGTAGGAAAGGATTAAAGGGGGCTAGAAATCATTGGGTTAACATACAAGGGCTCAGAAATTTGACCTTGGTTACTTACAACATATATCCTCTACTAAAAATGAGTATATGAGGAGAATTAGAAACAGAGCTAGCAAAGGTCAGCTTAAGTGCAGATAAACTAAGAAAGAGGAGGCTTGAAAGGCAAAAAGCTTTTCTTTCTCCCACAGCACAACAGTGCAAGCAAGATGGTGTAGGGACAGAAGCAGGATTAGAGCAGCAGGCACTGCTGAACATGCTAAACAAACTCCTGGGCACACAAACCCTTCTTTCATAGTTAAGTAAAAGAACGTCTACTCACCATTAGATACTTACCACCAGGTTATCAGAGTTATGAATAACGTACTCATCACCACAACCAGAACACCAAATTTCCTCACTAATTGCAATCATAAATTCAATAATCACAACTCTTTTGTCAACCTGGCTCTGAAACACTCCTATAGTAAGATTCTAAACAATTAATAACTAAAATAATTACCAGCTTTGCTGTTGACCTTAAGATGGTAATCTACAAACAAAAATGCACAGAAAAGGAGACCAATAAATTTAACTTCAGAATAGACTCCAGTCCATCTGAAATGCACATATATAGATCAGGCACCCTCAGGTGCCATCCCATTTAGATTGAAGATAAATCTTGTGCTGCCACCCAAAGAGCTATCAACTACCCAAAGAAGACTTTTATTCAAGAAATTCGCTTCTAGAAAAAGTTATTATTATTTGAAAGACATATCTGAGCATCAGAGACAGAATAACAGCTTTCAGATGACATTAGACTTCATACTTAAACAGAAAATCTTTAACCAAATATAGGCAACTCAAGAAGAATGTGCCACTTCAAACATGTCTTCCAAGAATTGCTTTTCCCTTCTAACAGTCTCTATTCTTAGAAAACTCACTATCAGAAATTGGTTGGAAGTGACCTCCAACTGTCATCTAGTTCAATCCCCCTGTAGTCAACAGGGACATCCCCTACTACATCAGCTTGCTCAGAGCCTTGTCAAGTCTAACCCTGAATATCCACAGGGATGGCAGCTCAGCTACCTCCCTGGGCCACCTGTTCCAGTACTCCAGCACCCTCACAGTAAAGAACTTGTTTCTAACATCCAATATGAATCTCCTTTTCTCTAATTTCAAACAATTTTCCCTCATCACGTCCCTGCAGGTGTTTGCAAAAAGTCTGTCTGCAGCCTTCCTGTAGCCCACTTCAGGTACTGGCAGTCTGCTATTAGGTCTGCCTGGAGCCTTCTCTTCTGCAGGCTGAACACCCCCAGAGCCCTCAGCCTGTACTTGTAGTAGAAGTGCTCCAGTCCCCTGCTCATTTTTGTAGCACTCTTCTGGACCTGCTCCATCAGGTGCATCTCCTTCCTGTGTTCAGGGCTTCAGAGCTGGATACAGATGATTAAATTGATGAATGTCTGCTCCTTCTGAACTAGTGTCCTCAACTTTTCTTGTGCTGTTGGCTCTGTTTCGCACACAAAAGAGAGACTGGTACATCTGCAAACCTAATCTTTCAAATATTCCAATTGGTCTAAGAAAAGTTAATACTTACATCACAGACATCTTCCTGTATTTCTTTCTAGTCAAGTCTGTTGATCACCAAACTAAAAATTTGTGAAAATTCAAACACAAATTATGGCATAATAAAACTTTGCATTTGTTCTGGTTCCAGGATTCTGAAATTTATAGAACAATTTTCTATATTTTAAAAGGTTTTTATACAACCTAACAAGTAAGCTTTTAAATGCTCTGAATCTGAATAATTAGCAATTTTTAGATTTTTTTTCTTGTAGAAAAAAAGAGTTATTGAAAATCAATGAAGGAAAAATGTACTCTGAAGAGGAGTTGAGGATTCAAGCACAACAGAGAACTCTGGACTGGGACAAGCCTGGTAAGAAGAACCAAGGTGTATTTTCTGCTTTTTTTTTTTCATGATGCACTTGCACTAAGCAAGTCAAATACTATGGAAGTCAATTTTGATCCATCAGTAGACGTAAGCATTTAAAATGTGAAATGGATAAGAACAGTTAACTCTTCAAAGAACAGGGATTAGATTTCATTGAGCTTGATGTAAACTGAGGAAAGTCTGTAGGGGAAATTATCTAGGTTCTTTCTCTCTGCAGCTTCTATTCAAAAAGCAGCTCCAGTATCTTGTTCACTTTACAGACAGAAACATAATTGTCCAGTTCACATTTTATAGTGGCTTCACTTCATACACATCTTTTCCCCACCTTGTTTTTTATTGCCCATTCATGTTTTCATAAGTACCTATTGTGCCACCTTTGTTTTCCTAGACCAAGCAAGCAAAGCTCTTAACTTTCCTTAGGGCTCTACCTTACCCTGTTCAGCTGCATTCATCTCAGCTGAACTAATCTTTATTGAAAGCAGATAACCAGACATGCACCACCATATTCCAGGTGATGTTCAGACATTCCAAACTTGCTGATTTTACTATACGCATAGCAGAGCATAAGAACCTCCATCTCTTTGTATGTATACAGTCAAAAAAAAAAAAGTGCAATTTGCACTAGAAATTATTCTCACCTCATATGACAGACTGTCAGCCCATTTTGTATTACTACATGCTTCAAGATAGGTTATTTTTGCATGAAAGCCTCTCTCATCTGCCCTATCTTGGTTTTTAGCATTTATTTTTGTGCTAGTATCATTACTGAAAATATTAAATTACATAGCCCCCAAAACAAAGAATATTATTCTAGGACCTATTATTTTCCTTCCCAGTAATACCTAGTGTTTTCCTTAGACATTTAAAAATCTTAATTTATTAATGCCTTCTTTAAATTTCAGACAACATCACAGCCTATAAATGTAGTGACAATATACTGGGGAAAAAAAAAAAAAAGTTAGCTATCAAAAATGTGTAACTAGATTCTGACATTAACAATCACATTTGTTCTCCACTCTGTATCTGGGAAGCTACTTTCCCTTGGTCACACAAGTCCTAGTAGGATTTCTCTCTCTAGTAAGATTTCAGGAATCTGAATGTATTTAATCTATCTAAATATATACTGGACTTCTAGGTAAGATTCCAGTAGGATCTTGTTTAACAACTCTTCCAGAAGCACAGCAGCATTTGCAACTGTCTCTAAAAGACAAAAGTTTGTAGCTTCTGTTCCTGTAGCAATACTACAATGGCTTTTCAAAAGCAGAAAAAAAATACGTAGGTTTGCTTAGCTTTAGAAGATAAAAAGTGGGTATCCCTCTGAACTAGAATACATTTGCAGGGAAACAAATGCATACTGTGTTAAATTTCGTTTCAGTGTTAATACATAGTCTGGTGTTCCCATCACAGGAATGACGGAACTGTTGGAGCAAGTCCAGAGAACGCTACAAAGGTGATCCTAGGGCTGGAGCACCTCTGCTGTGAGGACAGGCTGAGGGAGCTGGGGTTGTTCAGCCTGGAGAAGACTCTGGGAGGGACCTTCAAGCTGCCTTCCAATATCTGAAGGGATCCTACAGGAAGGCTGCAGAGGGACTTTTCATCAGAGTGTCCAGAGACAGGACAAGGGGGAATGGTTTGAAGCTGAGGGACAGCAGGGTTAGACAGCAGCTGAAGAAGTTCTTCAGTGTGAGGGTGGTGAGACTCTGTAACAGGCTGCCCAGGGATACTATGGATGCCTCCTCCTTGGAGGTGTTGAAAGCCAGGCTGGATGAGGTCTTGAGAAGCTCAGTCTAGTTGAAAGGTGTCCCTGCCCATGGCAGGGAGGTTGGAGGAGGTGATCTCTGAGGTCCCTTCCAACCTGAGCCATTCTATAATGCATGATTCATTGTCAGAAGACAGAAAAACACAAATAACACACTTCTGAGTTGCCTGCCGGTAAGATAAAGAGCAACGCACTTCCTCTTTTCCTACAAAGAAAGCCAGAACAGAATCTTCAAAAGTAAATTAATCAACTTGTCTAATTCAAATAACTTTGTAAAAGGCCTAAAAGATTCGTAGCCAGATTTTTAAAGAAATAAATAATATCAAATATAGGAGTAAAATATTATGCTGCTAGATCAGAAACACAATGCACACTGGAAATCAGGTAACTTGAAAGCTAAAGTAGCAAGTTTAAAAGCCTACCAAGTAGCTTTTGGATCACTGGCTTTCTGGACCATATCCCTTAGACATTTTTTGGCTAATTTTCATAGGCTGTTACAATTAAATCAGAGCCTCCACACTGAATCACAGAGAATAACAGCACAAGTCTTATTTTTTCAGTTCATATTAATTCCACAGTGAAGGCACAAAAATTAAGAGCTAACTAGCTGTTATGGGCTGAATTGGCATTTAAATATACTAAAATGCACAATTAACCTTTTACTGATGATTAAACTCAGAGGTTTTAGGGAAAGCAAGAAGTACACAGATATTGCTTTCATTCCTTATTTTTATTTCTACTCATGCATGGTCAAAAAGTATGAGAACATGGAAGAAATATCTTTTCTTTCCATCTGTAGTGGTTCTGGGCATCACCTGTCCCCCACACACAACGAATTCACCCAGTCTAGACTCAGCTGGTTGGAAGTTAAGGAATGAAGCTTTATATATACAGCTTAGCACAACATACAACCATATATTTACAATATATTACAATTATTTACAACTACATACAGTTATATACAAGTTAAAAGTAATACAGAAACACAATACCCCTCCCAGAAGCCACAGTGCCCAGGAGGGGCTCCCAACCACTCTTCCACCTTCTTTTCACTCCCTCCCACATCTCAGGATCTCTCTCTTGAGCGCAAGGTGAGTTGGAAGTGGTCAGCAAGGGGAGGCGGGTTTAAGAAGCAGAATGGTTAGTTGGAAAGCGTGCAGGGTCAGGCAGAAGGGTTAATGCAGCAGAGGTCAGGCAGAGACTGTCTTATCTATGTTTGTGTCCATGTTTTTATACGGCTAAACAGAAGGAATGGGTAATATAGACATCACCTTATTTTTCCTTTTTCACAGCCAATGATCTTATCCCTCTCATTAAAATATTCTAATTAGCCTCAAGCCAGCACACCATCTCACCTTCTCCACTACAGCCAGAGCAGTTCCCAAGCTGTCTCAATATTTAATGGTTTTGTAGCTTCGTATCAGTTTTAAGCAAGTTGAAAGTTTAACCCTTTGGATCAGATGTGCTCTAAAATGCAGTTAACAAGAAACTGGCTTGGAGCTAGCACAGCAGCACAACCTCTAAAAGACAGCTGCATCTGCACCCCAAAATTGTATTGAATTAACTCTTCACACAAATTAATTGTAAATCTTTATTAAATGGAGCATAATATGCTGCTTGTCCTTAATGGACTAGAAAACACATGAATTGCATATACATTTTGCAGTGCTGAAGTTATAAAATACTATACTTAGTAATGCTGAATACTCCTTTAGATGCAGCACACAAGTACATGACTTCAAAGCTGGTTTACAAATATCCCTATCTGATAAGATAGGGCTTGGTGACAAATCCATTAATTTAAACCAGGCTGTAGCATACCTGTGGTGTCCTACAAGCACTAATTGATACGGTTTCCCAATTATAAACTTCCCTTTGTTCTTCTGAGTGCAGTAAGTGAAGACATGGAAGTGGATGAGATCTCATTTTGGATAAGACCCTTGTCCTTATTAAAATGTTACTAATTCACAGCCAGTTATGTATCACCATTGATATAATAATCACAGCTGTCTTACTTGTGCATTCCTTTCCTGCCTGCCTTTCAGCTATGATTTTACAACTTGTAAAGGACCAGAAAAGGCTTTATAAGAGAACTGGCAGCATTATTTAGAAGACAAGTATAATACTGTTTTTCCAAACAATATCAAACACTGTAACTCTCATTCAGAGAACTATATTCTGGTTTACTTTCCCACTTTGTGAAATTATTGATTTAGAGCCAAGTTTATCAGTAAAGATTACTACATGTGGTAATGGTTATAGGTAAGTGGTAGTGTTAACCATGAGGAGACTGTCAGGGAATACTTCCACTTGCAAGTAACTGCACATAAGTTACAGCATTATACTCTCACCAGGTCTGTGTAAATCACACTTTGATTAGTGATTCTATAAATACTGCAAATTAGCAGGGATTGATTCGAAGCAGTTTCCTTTTCATTGTTCTGCCCTTCACTTCAATAAACAGGAATATCATAATTAGTACTGAACATTTCCTTCACCAATGTTCTTTTCTGTGGCATTCGTCAAAAACAATGACAGGAACATGATGAAACAACCAATGAGATACATGAAAAAGTTTGGGATTTGCATTTTTTTAATTTATCGATGTGTTGTGGGTTGTTTGCGTTTTTTTCAGTGTGTTAGGATTATTCTCCTTCTAATTTTTCTTTTTCAGTTTTGGAATACAAATTTCATTAGATGAACCTGTACAGTTTCATAGTGGAAACTATGGTGGGAGGAGAATCAATTTTGCACATTTTTTCTTTTTATAAAACCTTAAACTCACCCACATCTTGGCATGGAGATTAATCCCAGGACTCAGGGAAAGGTTAATTCTTCAAAAGCCTTCTTATCACAAGTTCAAATAATTTTGAAAGAAACTGCTTAAAGAGCAAAGCAAAAGTCAGGCTTCACAGATCTAACAGGCATACTAGCAAATATATTATTTACAGTATTAGAACTTTAAATATGGAAGCAATAAACTTATTTTTAAAACTATTTTTTTTCGTCAATGGCATAATCCAGCAATCTATTTTAATGCTTTGAGAAGTCTCATCAACTTGCCACAGAACACAAGATCTTTACTAAAGCCACGTGACATGGCAGTACCTTACATTTTAACTTGCTCTTAGGGATTACTTAACCTTGTTTTCCTTTTTCCAGACCAAAGCAGCAGTAAGGATAACCAAGAGATATAGATGTCATGACTATGTAAAAGGTCAACAAGGTTTAAACACAATGGGTTCTACTATGAATATTTGATTACTAGGAGTATATTTACTAGGAGTATCTTCAAACCCTAAAATTGGCACCTCAGCAGGAAGGAAAATATTCTGACTGAATATATAAAATACATAGTTCCAGAGTTGAATTATCTCCAGGTATGTGCTTAAATGCCAATGTTAAATATCACACAGTGGTAATAATTCTTCTTTTAACCATTCCTTACATTATAAAGGTAAGTTACTACATCACTATTAGTTATACAATGAACTTGCTTACATCATCTTGACTCCAATAACACGATTTTGCATTCATACCAGAGTACTTCAAGAACCTGGTTCCATACATCTCTTATTACTACATATGTGGTGGCTTCATTTAGTTTACAGACGGAAAGGGCACACTAGTTTTATTACAGGGGAACAGTTCAAGGCTGCTTAAGTTCATAGGAAAATGTGGGTTTTTTTCTCTTTTATAATTAAAAGGGAAGGTGATTTGATGTGCAAAGAAGTCATAAATGGATACTACTCTATAAAACTACTCTACAAAACTACATATTTTTATATTTCACTTATTTAGTGGATCAAATAACCCAGCTGTATCATATTCTCTCTTAATTCAACTCAAAAAATACCAGATCTGAACAAGCAGCGATATGATTCCAGAAAGAATACCATAATATAAACCATTAATAATTTCCTTACTAAAAAAAGAGGTAGGTGGGAAGAGCCTAGACAACAATTTCATACACTTATGTGTCTTGCAGGCTGTTGGGTTAGTCAGGTTTGTTTTTTTCCCCCCCAAATTGGTATGGCTTGAGTTAGATTTAAAATCAGTTCCCAGAGGAGGGTGATAAATGGATTAAAGTAGAACATAAATTCCCTGTGTCACCCAGTCCCTTAAACCCTGATGTCAGTAACATGCCTAATCATTCCATTACTATAAACGTCAAACATGTTGTACATGTGTTAGAAAGAGTGAATGGGTATCAGAAAAAAATGAAGGCTCAAGAAACTGTAATGCTCTATAAACTTGGATGCAAAAATATCTAAAATACTAGAGTGCTAACAACCATCAATCATCCTGGGATGCATCAAGAAAAGTGTGTCCAGCAGGGCTAGGGAGGTTCTTCTTCCCCTCTACTCTGCCCTAGTGAGTCCACACCTGGAATACTGTGTCCAAATTTGGGCTCTCCAGTTCAAGAGAGACAGGGACCTGCTGGAGAGTCTAGTGGAGAGCCACAATCATGACTGGGGATTTGAGCATCTCTCCTGTAGGAAGAGACTGAGAGGTCTGAGGCTGTTTAGTCTGGAAAAGAGAAGGCTGAGAGGGGATCTGATCAATGTGTACAAATACCTGAGGGGTGGGTGTCAAGTGGCTGGGGCCAATCTCTTTTTTAGTAGTCAGCAGCGATAAGACAAGGAGCAACAGCTACAAACTGGAACAGAAAAGGTTTCACCTCAACATGAGGAGAGACTTTTTTGGTGTGAGGGTGCCAGAGCCCTGGAGCGGGCTGCTCAGAGAGGTTGTGGAGTCTCCTCTGGAGACTTTCAAAACCCATCTCTATGTGTTCCTGTGCAAACTACCCTGGGAGATCCTGCCTTAGCAGGGAAGTTGTGCTTGATGATCTCTGAAAGTCCCTTCCCATCTCTAAGGTTCTGTGATTCCGTGATCAGTATTTCAGGTTCTTATTTTCTTAGAATTTGTACACTTAGTCCCCTACCATGTCACACAGTCCAGAGCATCGATTCCACTACACCTACTGCTGCTTTCCCTTAATGGTGCTACTTCTATGAGCTATCACAACAAACTGAGGAGTTTATAAAGGTAGAATACAAACTTGCAGTGCACATTTTTTTTCCAGTAGGTAATCTGAGAAATTGTACATAAGGATCTTGCTTATAAAGTATGAGAATTTTTATTCTGCTCACTGAAAGGAAATGCTTCAGCTGAAGTAGTGCTTGCACTGGATTTTAAAAGAGATGGTATAAAGAATAGAGAAGAAAATAGGAAAATCCTGTCAGAAAAATTACTTTGAATCATAGAACCACAGAATTGTCAGGGTTGGAAGGATCCTCAAGGATCATCCAGTGCCAACCCCCCTGCCATGGGCGGGGATACCTTACACTAGGATTAGGTTGCTCAGAGACCCATGCAGACTGGATTTAAAGACCTTCAGGGATGAGGCTTCCACCACCTCCCTAGGCAACCTGTTCCAGTGTCTCACCTCCCTCGTAAGGAAGAACTTCTTCCTAACATCCAATCTGAATCTACCCAATTCTAGTTTTGCTCCATTCCCCCCAGTCCTATCACTACCTGACATCCTAAGAAGTCCCTCACCAGTTTTCCTGTATGCCCCCTTCAGACACTGGAAGGCCCCAATTAGGTTTCATCAGAGCCTTCTCTTCTCCAGACTGAACAGCCCCAACTCTCTCAGTCTGTCTTCAGTCTGACTTACAGGATAAAGCTGAAAAAACTGGGCTTGTATACACTATCAAATAAAAATGGGAGAAGGTGATCAGCATTGCAATAATCCCAAAAGCAGTCCAAAAGCCGGTCATTTATTATTCCCCTCTTCCTTAAAAGTACACAGAAGAAAGTAAGTGGTTTCCGTTTTCTATCTGTAGGCTTGGCATTGAACAACAGGAATACGATTTTCAAATTGAAGTGAATTATTGTAATGTTACCTATGGAGATTACTAAATCCTCATTATGGAAGTCTACAATAACAAAAATATTTCCACGTGAGACGGAAACACCATTCAACACCATCAAACATCTAATCTGGTTGACTACATGATCTCTTGAGGTAAGCTATACTCTTATGTTTCTTTGATTCTGTGAGACCAATCATTAAAATATTACACTTCTTTAAAGGTGAAAATACTTCATATGTGGTGAGAAGTAAGAATCCTTAAGCAATCAAGCATTTTAGAAGACAAACAGTGAAAGAAACCTCAGGTATCGAATACAACTCCCTAAGTATAAGGTGACAATAGAAATTTCACTAGTAGAAAAGAAACCAAAACAAACCAGCTTTCATCTACTTCTATGTCCCTCCCAGAAGCTTATCCCTTAAAAATTGCTACATGCTGAAGAGCTCCAGACTACAGATAATACAGCCCTAATTTTCAGCTTGGCTAATCATACACAACTCCCACTAAAGCCAAACAGCACTGGTGAGTCATCTCCAGCTACATAAGCAAACCTTTGCTGCATTATTTTCTTTGTGTGGCAATCAACAGAGGTGGACAAGAAAAAAAAACTAAACTACCACAAGACCACACAACCCTACAGATGTAAGTTTCTGTTGTTAGGGACTGGATAAATGAACAGGGCAAGGAGTTAGCATTAATCTGTTGTCTCACAATTCATGCTTTGGCAGAATTTGTTCCTCTTTCAAAGATTGTTAGAAAGCAATAAAGCACAATAACGGAGCTGCTTTCCCCTTCTATATACCTTCCAATCTGAAATACTTTTCGCTGCAAGTAAAGCGAAAACAGACAAGCTAACTAGCGACTTTGAGATACTGTGTTTCCAACAAGTTAATAAAAACAATTAGGCAATTCAGCAGAGCCTCTCTGTCTCACAAAGATGCTTGGGAAATGTATTAGAGAGTTACAAAATGTTTGCAACCAACAAAACTAAAAAATAAATATTGGAAACAACACAGTCTATTACAAAGTGTGGTTTTAAAATTTCACTAGAATGCTCACAGCTTAATTTTAATATATTTACATGTTGAAACATTACTGTTCCAATGTCAAACACTGAGAAACTTGGGAATGATACTTTCCATTTTGGTCTACAGTCTTGCTTAAGTTCTTCTGTTTATTTGTATTACAAATTTATTCTTAAAATCTAATCTTTCCTTCCTCTGTCCTGCATGCACAGAAAATTGCACAGTTCTTCAGTACTTTTTTTTAACCTCTAAACTGAAAGTTTGGCCTCACTTATTCCTTATTCCATGCTGTCCTTCTCACATATACTATGAATATTCTTACTTCTCTAATAAAGCTCATTACCACAGTAGATTATTGCATAAGCACTATCATGAAGATGTATATCTTCTCCTCTGTCATGAAGGACATGGACCTGATGGAGCGGGTCCAGAGAAGAGCCATGAAAATGAGCCAGGGGCTGAAACACGTCTGCTATGAGGACAGGCTGAGGGAGCTGGAGTTGTTCAACCTGGACCAGAGAAGGCTCCAGGGAGGCCTAATAGCAGCCTGCCAGGACGTGAAGGGGGGTACAAGAAGGCTGCAGAGGGACTGTTTGCAAAGGCCTGCAAGGACAGCATGAGGGCAATGGTTTGAAATGAGAGAGGAGATTTAGATTGGATGTTAGGAACAAGTTCTACATCATGAGGGTGGTGGAACACTGAAATAGTTTGCCCAGGAAGGTAGTTGAGTCCCTATGCCTGCAGCTATTCAAGGTTATGCTCAAGAAGACTCTGGGCAACCTGATCTAGTGGAGGATGTTCCTGCTCACTGCAGGGGAGTTGGACTTGATGACCTTTGGAGGTCTCTTCCAACCCAAATCATTCTATGAATCTATGATTCTACGTATTTTTTGTGTGTATACATGAACATATGTCATTATTCAAACATGTATGTATGAGAAAAAAATATAAGTTTGAAATAGTTAGGCCAATATTGTTCACTGCTTTGAGATTCCTAATGTAATTGGGTTCTCTGTGTAATCTGGGACCTGGTTTTTGAGAGCACCATGCTCACCACTCAGTTGTGACTCCATTCCATTCCACTCAGTTCCATCGATGGTGCTTAGCACTTAGTGCAATGATGCTCTCAAACGTAAACTTTTAGCAGAACACATGCAGGACAATCATATTGCTTAATGGCTGGCGCCTAATTTAGATATCTAATTTTTTAAGTTAATCCCCCAAAGCTACTGTGAACAAAAAGAGGTAGCTGCTGTCTCTGACTATGCACCCCTATTTCCTTCTATGTGCTGGCTCTTAGTTTTATAAGGCTGTCCATCAAATTGGATTCACAAGTTGATCTAACTGAAAATAGTATTTGTAAGGTGGGAGGGGTTTTTGCATGCTCATTTTTCAGCTGGATGAGCTGATCTGTCTGACCAAGTCTGCACATGACCAGCAACAACAGCAGCAATACAAGTGCACAGGTATTACTCTGAAACTGTCCAGAGCAGACTAGGATCAGCCAGCATCTTAAAGTACCTGGATGGCTGGCACAGGATAATGTGCATAATGTGTCACTGGGGGGAAAAAACAAAACAAAACCCACACGGAAAGAAAATTCCATCAAATTACTGCTAAACTTAAGTAACAAGTCTTTAACAGAGACAAGGAGACAATCTGTATTTCCTGAGCAGCACTCGAACTGTCTTTACACTTATCTTTTCTTTCTATAATCCCTGCTTCATTCACCCAAATTCTGCAAGAAGTGAGGCAAAGGTCCTACAGAAAACAACTTTATTTTGTCACAAAACTCAGGGGCTTTCTCTGTGCTCTAAACAAAGCTCATCACGTGGAGCTACAGTAAAGTGAAGTGGCAGGATAAGAACACACAGGATATGTCACTACCTCAGCTACAGACATTGATTTTTAAATAAATCATTTCCAAAAAATCTTTTATAGCTGGTTACAGAAAATGCATAAACATGCAGCTCAGAACCATAAAAGTGGTCCAAGTCCATTAAAATTAATAAACCTTCAGCTGACCGTAGATCAGTCTATGCATATAAACCAGTTTCAAAACACTGTATGAATGCAGACTCTAAAAATTACTTTCACGATAAAGCATATAAAGAAATTTCAAGTGAGTACTGTAAAAGTACAGAAAAGCAGGTTGATGACCCCTGTGATTATGAGGAACAAATCTGAAGATGCAGAAGTAAAACAATGCCCACCTGCCTGCCTTTTAAAATTGGTTTTCTCCTATGTATAATCATTTCATTGCTGTCATGTTCTTCACACTTGGTATTATGAAGTAAACCTTATCGACACTTTGAGGGAAAGAAAAATAAAACTCGCGGTAACTTAGCATCTTGTGAATTGGCAAAACAGTTAATGCATAGCAGTGATGTACAGACCAACTGTTTCTTCATTTGTTGGTCTGATACCTACTGCAGATAACACGGTCCGCTTCAGAACAACACCTCCCATTTCCGCGCAGGGCCCAGCGGCGCGCCCAGCACAGCTGCGCGGCTGCGCACAGCCGAGCCNCGGCTTTCCCCGCCCTCCCCCCATGCATTCCCCGGCCGGCTACGGGGCGGAGCTAGGGAAAGCGGCGTCTGCGGTGTGTCCGCATCGCCTCGGCTCCGGCTTTGGAGCGAAAAGCGCCGCGGGCTTGCGGTCCCCTCGTATTACTACTCCTTTGCCTGTCACCGTAGCCGCTGAGCCGCAGAGGCACAGCCCACGCGGAATTGGCCCCTCCCACGCCGCGCAGGCTCAGCGCGGCGGTGCGAGGCATGAAGCTGACCAAAGCCCAGTACGATGAAATTGCCCAGTTCCTGGGCCACGTGCAGCCCACCCGGCAGAGCCTGCGGAAGCTGAAGGAGAGGTTCCCTAGGTAAGTGCTTCCTGCCCGCCGGGGCCGCTGCCAAACCCGGCGCGGGGCGGGCGGTCGGGCCCCGGGCAGTGGCCTGCGAGCTCGCTGCAGGCGGGAGCGGGGCCACAGGGAGTCACTTCGCCAGCTGTAGCCTGTGCCAGGCCCCACACGGTACAAAATCAGACACGCACACGGTCATCGACAGCAAGCGCTCTCTGTGACGTGAGAGGTTGGCACAAAATAAAAGAGTGCTTCTCCCGCCACCGGCACCCTTGAAATAAAAGCTCTAAGGTCCGTTCATGAGGCTCTTAAACACCAAGGAGATTTTGCTGACATGAATGAAGCTTTATGGCTCAGGCCGTGCCTCTGTGGCAGAGGACCACGGGTGGAATCGAGCCTCAGAAACCACTGCTGCTGTGGCTTAGAAGGAACTTTTCAGACCCGTAGCTCTGCGTGGTGCTGCTCTCCAGGTGAAGGCTGGAAACGGGATTATCTTCTTAAGTGTAATCTGCCTCTTCCCTTGAGCTGCACTCAATATTGTCAAAGACATCTTCAAATGACTACAGTCCAGAATGGAAAAGGGGTACATGATAGGATGTGTGCCATGCACTGATCTTTGCCAAAATTTTCTTACTACCACCAACAACAGGGGTATAAAGGATTCGTTAGGAAGTTTTTCACCTTTTACAAGTTTGGGGGAAGGATTATTAGTGCTGACAGCAAACCAAATCAGATTCTTTAGGGCAAGGAGTCATGCTGCCTATAAAATCACCAGAAAAAACACAGGAGCACTACTGTTGTTTTTTAAATTTGTGCTTACTTTGATGAGAGAGAAAACTAAATAAATAAAGCAAAATTTCTCTGCCATGCTTCCTGAGTGGAAATTGCTAGTCTTGCCACAAGTGTGGCTGACAAAACTGAAGTGATGTGTTGCTCACAGTAGGTGAGTGAAGAGCCAACATTGTTAGATCAGTGAAGTCTTTTTCAGGAAAGTATGCAATGTGGGTAAAAATGAAGCTGGGGAAGTAGCCCTGTTGCAAAGAAATTAAAGAAATACAGTTGGTTCATTGACTTGCATTGTAGGGACCCCAGCTTACCTCTGCAACTTGGGCAAACTTTGCTGTCACAGCATATGTCTAAGGAGCTTAGACTTGGGTTTATCACATTGGAGCTAATGAAATTACAGGAGTGTCCATATGTATATAAGTGTGCATACACGCAGATACACGTGCATGTGTTTTGGTTTTCTAGTGTTCATACACTTCTGCCTTGAAAGAGGGTCAGAGTTAATGCTGCTTTGCCAGGTCAGTCACAGTGTCTACAAAATCACTTCCAAAACAGATCTATAGGCAAAGTAAGTTTGTCAGAAGAACATGAGGCCTTTCTACTGAATTTTACTTCCTAGCCCACTTGTTTGGGTCCTGCAAAAGATTGCTGAAAGTCCTCAGTTTCAGAGCTTAATGGCTTCAGAGAAACTTTGTGGTAAACAAATGCGGAGTTGTATTAGGAAAAAAACTCCTTTTTTTTTTTTTTTTTAATAAGATGGCTCAGGTGTGGTGAATGTTGAAAAGTGGAGAATAGCTGTAGTAGTTGCTTCCATGGTTTCCTGGCTTAACATGTTTTGTTACGCACATTCTGAATGTCATGGAATCAGAGTTATTTGGGTCAGAAGGCACTTCCAAAGCTCATATAGTAAGCCCCCTGCAGTCAGCAAGAACATCCTCCACTGGATCAAGTTGCTCAGAGCATTAGCAAACATGGCCTTCAATATCTCCAGGCATGAGGCCTCAACTACTGCTCTGAGTAACCTGTGCTGGTGTTCCACCACCCTCCTGGTTGAGATCCTGTTTCTAACATCCTAAATCTGCTCTTCTGTCAATTCAAGCCATTGACCCTCATCCTACCACTGAGGTCCTTTGCAAACAGTCCTTCTGCAGCCTTCTTGTAGGCCCCCTTCAGGTACTGCAGCCTTCTTGTAGGCCCCCTCTTAGGTCTCTCTGGAGCCTTCTCTTTTCCAGGCTGAACAACCCCAGCTTCATCAGCCTGTCCTCACAGCAGAGGTGTTCCAGCCCCCTGATCATTTTCATGGCTCTCCTCTGGACATGCACCATCAGGTCCATGTGCTTTATGTGATGAGAGCTGCAGAGCTGGACACACTACTTCAGGTGGGGTCTTACCAAAGCACAGTAGAATGGCAGAATCACCTCTGTCCATCTGCTGGCCCTGTTTTTGATGCAGGCTAGGATGCCATCAGCCTGGGCTGCAGGCACACACTGTTTGCTCACGTCCAGCTTCTCATCCCCTTTTTCTGTATGTCTTCTGAATTTTGTTTTTGTTCATTCTTTGAAATGCCACTCCAAATAGAAACAAACTTTCTGGGCTTGGAAACAAAACTTCTGTTTGAATGATAGATTTATATATTTTATTTTTAAAAATACCTGGTTTAAATTTGTTTTCCAGAGGTCTTCATGTCTCCTTTCTGTGAATGGCTCAGCAAGTGATCTTTTCTTTTGTTGTGATGTTGTTTCTTATAACAAGGTAAATGCAGAAAATGTTCAAAGTGAAAGTTTGAAGTATGATGAGCTGATGATTTCAAATGGGTTCCAAGGCCAGTGCTTGCCTAGCAGCAAGCAAAAATCTGTTTCAGTAGGTACATGTTACAAGGTGAAAATCAGGCAGCCTCTATTATGCTTCTCTTGTAAAAGAGACCAGCTGCAGAGCTTTGTAAACTCATGTGCCATTCTAAGTGTGAAAAGGGGAGGCTTTTTCAGTGATGTGTTTTGTAGGTGTGGAGAAAGTTATAGCCTAGAACTTGGGTCATTCTCTTCTAGGTCAAGAAAGCTTCGTTTGGAATTTTTGGCTACTACTTTTCTTTATGAAAATCAAACAAGCAAACCTACTCCCACCCCCCTCCAACTTTCTAATTCCAGAATGTGTCATGGCACTTGCAGTGCTGAAGGTGTCCATAACCAGGTTGTCATTGTTATATGGCAATGGTTTCTGATTCCATCTGGGAAGTGCTAACATCTGTAACAGCTGCTTTCACCTTGCACTTTCAGTCCTTCCCTGGGAAGAATCAGCATTCCACTGGCAATGCAATACATAAAATATTTCTGGTTCCTACTGCCTCATAGATCTTGAGAGTCTTTGGACTTTTGCATTAATCTGCTCAGGGTTTTTTCTAATACTGTCTTATCTACTGGTTCCTCTCTTGTCCGTTGTGTTTCTGGAAGAAAATTTATGCTCTTTGTTTGTATAAAGTGCCTTTCACACTTTGTTATCAGCCTGGTCTTGTTCTGCAATTTCTCCCTAAGAGTAATTTGTAATTTTCATAGAACTGTTGCCACAGTTTATTCTGTATAGGTGTGCTATGTGGTGGCTGCCAGCCATAACCAGGTAATTTGGGGTTTTTTGCTATGATTGAACTCTTCAGCAAGTGAGCTTACTGCATCAGAAGAGTGATTTTTAATATAGTTTATAAGTGCCTTTATACAAGCATTGAGACTTTATTTAGTTTTACACTGATGTAACATTACAGCTGACATGGATTTAGTTTACGTGGCTTAAAATCCAGTCACAAAACAGAAATGCAGGAATCAAATTGTTGTTCTTTTCTGTCAGTGCTGCATTTTGTATTCCATGCCTGGCAGTTGCAGATTTATTTATTTATTTATTCTTAAGATATTTATGGCGTGTTTAGTGGTTGTCTTCTAATGTGTTCATGTTTAACAGCAGGATTTTTGGCTGTCCCGAGCTTTATCAAAGCACTAAGCAGGATAGGTCTCTTCCAGTATTGGATCACTGATAAATAGTTCCTTTGAGCTTCTTAATGTGAACATCCCTGGACTGATAATTCTGCATGTTCTGTGTTGTGCTCTTCAGAAGTCTACCACCTTTTCTGATTTGTTTTTCACCTGAATTTATCTTCTTCCAAATAAGTTACATTTTTCATTGTAATTCCTGTATTTTGTTCTTCTGCCTTTTCTTTAGCTGTGGTCTCATGTTCTTCAGTGATACTTTTCTTCTTAATGAGACCTAATGTCTAAACTGGATTATATGCTGTAGGACTAGTAGTAAAAAATGTGAGGTATTGTGGGAAACATTACCATGTCTTTCTTTTCAGTGCTTGTTTCTCCCTTAAGTAGTAGTTGGAGCTGTCAACAAGTAGAATCTTCTGCATAAGAATCATCTTAGCAGTACCTTTTTAGGACCACATGATCTAGATTAGCCCTATCAACTTTTAGTTGTATTAAAAGATTATTTTAACTTGTCCAGAAGGGTCTGGGTCTAGTTCTAGGTTCTAGTATCTTAGTTTACTTATTTCCATGGATAAACTATTAAACATTTCAGTTCTTCTGCATATGGCAGGATACAAGGTTTACATGATTTCTCTCCAGACACTTTTTGTGAAGCTTCTTAGCAGTATAACATTACTGACAAATTATTGGACCCTTCTTAAATCTATACCTTCTACATGTTTTGCTGCTTTTCTTCATATCCAATTCTTATTGAATATTGCAGTTTCCTTGGTTGAGTCTTCCTCTGATCTCTACCCGGTTTTAAAAAAATGTAGGGGTTGCTTATTCAGTTCATTATGGTGCTATCTTCGTTTTTTCTTCTGCATTTTTTTTTTCTAGTTAGGTTCTGTTCTGAGTCTTTTGATTTTCTTCCGCTGTATTGTGATTGAATAGGGGATTCCAGAAACTTGGTAAGAGTAGAGATTGGCTCAGTAGTTTTGCATCATTTAGAGACTCAAAAAAACATGCTTTTGGGAAATTAATTACAATAAAATGCAGCATATTGAAACTAACCTTAAAATTAAATATAAATGTGATATGCAAGATAATTATGTCAACTCTGAGCTAATATTGTTCCCTTTGGAAAGATGTTTTTGCTATTTGAACCCTTTGTGGGAAATGTACTGTAAGATTGTACATCTCTGATAGGCTAAAGCATAGGGCAGTACAGGTTTTCTCTTCTTACAGAAGTGCCAGTGAACAAGCCTTAATGAACTTGTAAGTGGATGGATGTCATATATTTTGCTAAAAAAAGGACCTTAAATAGGAAGGATACTAATCCTCCCCTGGAATACGAAGTACTGCATGACAGGAATTACCTAAATCAGCATACACCTCTGAAGAATTTTGTCTCTTCCATTATTTGTTAGATACAACATAAAATGCTCACTTTAAATCTATCTATTGATAGCAGTGGGGTCTTTCAGAATAGAATAGTAAATGTAGTTTTGCTAAGTTTTGGGGCACTCCAATACCAACAGGTGGGATTTAGATAGAAACTGCCTACACTGACATGTAAACTCTAGGTCTTCAGGACCTAGTTACCTTCCTGTTTTGTTTAGGAAGAAAAGTAGAAGGGTTTTTTTTTAGTTGTTTGTGTGTTTTCTGTTAACTACAAACCAGATGGAATGTACGAACATGTCAACATGAAAGTTAATTTTGAGGTAAATCCATTGTATTTTTCTCTTATATTCTATAAGTGTAATCATCCTCATTACAAGAATTCACCCATGTCTTGACCATGTAGCAAAATGCAAAGTTATGGAAAGGTTAGTCTCAAAATTCTGCTTGACATCTGCAACCAAAATTAAGGTTATACTTTCTGAATTCCTGAGCACTGATAAGTCTCTTCCATCTCTTTTAACCTTTTCCCTTTCCAGTGTGGAAAGTACTACCATATGGGAGTACAGTTAATTTTATTAAAAAATAAATCACATAGAACAGACTTACTGCACTTGTTCAGTTCTTTTTGACTAGGTAAAAGGAAAGCCTTTTTTGCTGTGAGGAATTTATACAAACCACTTTGAAGCCAATCTTACATACTTTGAAGATCTAGTGGTGAAGTACAGTGATTGGAGGGAGCCTCCTAACTAGATATGGAAATTAGTTCCCTGTAATTTCAAAGTGCATCCTGAGTCTGTTGTAGCTGTGTGTTAGATGCTTCTGTTTAATACAAAAGAAAGAGAGAAAAATAAAAATACACAGAGAAGAAGAAAAAAAAGAAAAATATATATAAGGGTGGGGGGGAAGAAAAGAGGAAACAACAAAAAGGAAAATACAGAAAAGAGAGGAAAAAAAAATGAGAAAAGGTTAAAAGAAAGGGAACGAAGAAAGAGAAAGAAGAGTAAGAAGAAAGAGACCCAAAAAAATGGAGTTAGGAAGAAAATCCTTTTGTATGTCAAGGCTAGGGGTGTCTTGTCTTGGCCACAGTGTACTTTGTAGCTTCCTGAAGTTTGATTTGATTGTACATTTTGCCTCCCAAATTCCCTGGTTGTGCTGATCGCCAACAGTATAGGAATAGAAGTCTTGTGGCACTGGTTGGGTTTTTTTTCCTAAAGTGTTTCATTGTAAAGCAAGGTTGGTGTCATCAGACAGGCCAACAGATGTCTGTAGATTTAAGGGCAAGATTATGGTGGTCGTTAAGGAAGGATGAAGTGGAAGTTTTAACACTGACCATATGTGCCTTTTAATTGACTTGTGGGTTTTAGGATACTGTTATATTCCTGTTGCTTGTGTTTACAGACAGTGGTGATAAAAATGGTAATTCTGGGTTGTATTTCACAAACCGTTCCATACCATATCATTCTTCTGAAGCCTGCAAACAAGTCTAGGCTAGAGTTTTATGAGCAGAGAGGATTTGCTGCATCAGAGGGGAAAATATTTTATTCATGTGTTGGGTTTTTTGGACAATCATATTTTGGTCTATATTACAATGGCACGATAAATTGCTGAATACACTGTCTGCTGAATATGACCTCACCATGAAAAATTTGATGCATTAGAGTAGGAAAGGTTGGAATATATCAACCTTAGCTGACAAGGGACTTTGAATTTTGACCTAACGCAGATGACCTTTGTGTGCAATAAAAGCGAGTTTAATCTCCAGGTCAAGGTTGAGGTGAATGGTAGGGCAATGTGGATTGGTTTGTGCTAGCTATGGCTGGATCACACCTAGCAATCAAAAAAATCCAAGGTCTTTGCATTTCAGAGTAACTAAATGCTTATTTACCTAAAGTTTACTCTTATCTGCTACACCGTCTTCAAAAATGGTATTGCATTAACTACAGCAGCTGTGGACTAACTTACTTGAAGCTCATTGTTTCAGTAAGAAGTGTTTTAGGTCTGTATATCCCACTTCTACAGATCACTGAATAGGTAAGCTAACTAATATGTCTGCTGCTAGCATGCAGAATAAAGATTGTCAAGTATACTGCTTTGCCCTGAAAAGGGAGAAATCTAGAATCTTTATTTCTTTGACAGCTAACTTGTCTTTCGAACATTGGGAGTTTATTCCAAAGTGGCTTATGCTTTTAGGAGGAACACAATTAAGAGAGCTCTGATATGTTTCACTAGGCAAATACAAAGGGGAAAATAAAAAAAAAAAGGTCTTTCTGAGCACTCCCTTGGTGTTGAAGGTATTTGATCAAAGAAGCTAAGTTACAAAAGGTTTTGTGGATGCATTTAAATAAAAAATTGCCATGCTTTACAATGGTCACAAGCAAAAGCTGTGTTTTTAACTTGATTGTGTTCCAGGAGTGCTATTTTGCTAACATAGTAAGTGCCTACCCTGAATATGCAGGGAAGAGTGGTAGTGGTGGTGGTGCTGTTGGAAGGAGGGGAAGGGAGGGAGTTCTCTTTAAATCAGCCAGGGAAGGAAAGAAAGGGGAAAAAAAGTTCGAGACTAATGGAAGGAACCTCTACTCCTGTAATAGAGCCTGCAAAATATATTCTCCAGGACTGATCAGCTCTGAAGGCTCTAGAGGTTTGATGATTGGAATGGCAGGAAATCACGCTTTCAGGACATAAGGAATTGACTGGGCCATCCATCATTTGTTAGCATGCACTGAAACACTGGGTTTGTGTGCAGAGCTCTGTGATTTAGTAAATACTTGGGAGATGAATAGAGCTTACACACAAGGGAAGATATTGCTGTCCTTCAGCAGCCTTAGACACAGATCCCTGCTGAGAAGGCCGTCTGACAGCAGCTCATCAGTAACTGGCCTGTCACAGTCAGTGATGCCCACCAGCCATCCCCAGTATATTAAATGCATTTTTAATATCTGCTTCAGTAGATTTAATGAAGAAAATTTAGTTTCCATAGTCTGATCATTGCTTCCTCAAGTGTTGTGAAGCACTTCCAAGACAGGAACTGTGCTGATACTTGAAGGAGTTGATTGAAAATGAAAGTGAAACAGGATGCAGACAGGGGTATTAGTATCCAAACAGTTTCCTTAAAGCAAAACGAAAACATTTGGGAAAAGCAGCGTTAGGAAACAATTGAACCTCCTGCAGAGAGACCTTATGCAGCAGGCTGTACAGCAGCAGAGATGCAGTGCTGGTAAAGGAGTGTGCACAGTGGTTCTGTTTTGTGTGGCTGGGCTAGCTGAAAGACATAATTGTATTTCCTACGCTTTCAGTACTTGAATCACTGTTCTGTCCAGTTTTCACAGTCCTGAGAGGGAGGTAGCTATGAATGGAAGGACTGGAACAAGGTCATGTTTTTAATAGCTAACATAGATTTTGGGTTGGGTCTGGCATTTTTACAAGGGATGGAGTTGGTGAAAAATAATTGTAGTGTTCCATGATGTTACTTAACTAATCTAGGACACAAATAATAAAACACAAACCAAAAAACCAACCAACCAACCAAAAAAAAACCCCTCTGCTGTTTTTCTACCTTAGCAGGCTGATTGAGTGTTGCTAAATACATTCTGCTTGTAAGGACTGTATGGAATGGTTTGTTTTTTTTAACTTTGTAGCAGAAGTTTGTAGCATGATGTTTTGCTGTCTGTATGTAAATATAAACTTCATTATTTGAATTTCCTGGGAACTTCAGGGGAAAATTCTGTTTGAATAGGGGCAAATATATTTGCTTTAATTTTCTAACCAGATTCAGTGATTATGATAATTACAGCAAGACGAACACCTCAATTTTGTTGCAAACATCTATCTGAAACATTCACTTCTTGAGCTTCTTTTTACCCCCTCAGGGATCCACTCTGTGTTCACAGAAAAGAAGTGCCAAATGAGACATAAATTTGGTTCATGGATGTGTCAAACGGTATTATATTAAATGCATATTACTCTAAAAATGTAAGATGTGTCCTAAACACTTAGAATTTAAAAGCACATGACAAAACTAAATAATACATTTTCTTGTTAGCATCTGTTTGCTGTCATTGTTGGCAGAACCTATGATTTATTGCTTATATTAATGACTGCAACCATTTTTGTCCTGATATATGCCCCCATGGCTTATGACATCACTTAATAAAATAACATGCACAATTTTTTTAATTGTATATTTGTTTAAGTTCCTGGTGAATATACCTTATCTATTTGCAGTGTGGAAGGCCCAGAAGCTTCTGTTGTGTGAAATAATGGTAAGGATTAATTGCTGTAAAAATATGGAATACAGTAACTGTTCCTAATAAAACTGCCTTGCTACAGAATCCTTTTAGAGAATTTTTGCTACCAAAAAACCCAACAGCATTGCAAGAGGAATGGGACGATCCAGCTGTGTTCTGTTCAGATCCAGTGGTGGTTAAAAGCTTTGTTAATTTGTTTGTTTGACTGATTTATATCATACCGGTAGATCTCAAACTCCCATTGGCACACTGAGATTTCACACTTCATCCTTACTTTTCAACTTATATTTCATGGGGTCTTTGTTGTCCACAGGCTTCAAATGTAGGATTCAAGTAAATTAACTTCTTGACAGCAGGCTTAAATTTGCCAAATGGGAATCTGTGTCTGTTGTGGGTAAAAATGTTTTGGTTTCTGAACCCCTTAGGTTGAAAACTTTTGCCAGCCTTGAAAAGTATTTTCATCTACCTAATGGTTTCTCTTTATGCATGTTTTTAAGAATTCTAGAATCCACAATGTTTTGGAGGCAGTAGTGATATGAATGGGATAAATAATCTCTTGCACTGTACACGCCAGCATATCCAGTAGCCTGGTTGTTAGTGACAGTCTCATTGCTTTATGGTGGAGATGTCTTGAACTTCAGTGTCCAGCTTTGTCCTTCTCGTCCCAATGAAATACTTAAGCAAGTGTTGCTGTCCATCCAGACTGGCAAAATGGCTTCAGGTCAGGATGTGGTGCTGAAGACTACTTCTTCTTCTGTTCATATATCTCTGTCTAGACCTGCAAAGTCTTGGAAGCATTTGATAGCATCAATTCCCAGGTACCTCTGAAAGCATCAACACTGAGTAAAAATGTCCAATGATAGCATGCATTCTTCTTCCATAGAGAGCAGAAGGTTGTCAGATATTGAATAAGACCCAAGTGATAGCAACAGGCTCTTGTGTCAGCCTGTCTGAAACAGTTTCAAAGGTAACATAAAAACCATGACCAAAAAAAGAGGCACTACATACTTTTGTGACTAAGATAAAGAGTCTTTTGGAGTTCTTCATCGCTGAGGGCGCAGGCAGCTGTATCTCTACTTCTGTGTGTGGTCGACTTCATCATATCAGTCCATTATGGATATTGATAACAGAATCACAGAATTAATGAGGTTGGAAACCTAAACCGTCCAGTTTTTCACTGCAGAAGCACATTATGAAGTTAAAACTGGTATAGAGGATGGCAGCTAATAGCCACAATGCGAGTGTAGGTTTCTGTAGATGCAAAGGCTGTTGAACATCAGCCATCTCCAGCATTAATACGCACATTGGCAATGCAACTGGCCTTCAGTTTTCAATGTGGCTGAGTAAAGTGTCTTACTAGACAAATGTGCCACCTTTGATACACAAATTTAAAGAAATAAAAACAACTCTCAAACTAGGCTTGGGGTTCTTACAGAGCTTTAACCAAAATTTGCTTTGACTAGTTGGCAGGTACTCCAATAGGCCAAGAAAGTTCCCTTCAAAGTACAATGTTTAATGACCTCGTTGCAGTGAGTTATCTAGCAGAGGAATATGTTTGCCTTTAGCCTATTATTATTATTAGGAGAATTTAACTATTGGCCAAGAAGAAAGTTTGGACTGTGTCATTTTTTGTATGTGATTTGTTTTGCATTCATTTGGCATCAGCAGCCACTATCCACAAGCCTCCTGCTTATGACCTTTGTTTTAATCTCTTCCTGAGACACAGACCTTGGCAGGGCTGCATGATCATTCTTACACGTCAGTATTTTCATGACTTCGAGGTTTTGGATAGAGACTTTTGTCCATCTCTCTAGAAGTGCTTGCCATTCTAACATTTTAAATCTCAATAATTATTATGCTAGTATTCCAGCCATTTTGTAGAAATGAATGGATTTCTGTGTGGACAGGTTTGGGTTAGTCAGCACTTATAACGTTTGCTTGATTTTGTTTTGTCATTCTTAGCTCTTCAGTGTCTTTATCAAGGATATGTATAAATCTCAACGGAACTTTGCATTAGTGGGTCAGGGTGTTTGCTGGAATAACCAGCTAAAGTTATTAGAATATGCAGTGGAAAGCACTGTGCTTAGTTTAATATGCTTCTAATATTAAATGTAAGTGAAAGGTTATCTAGACATGGAGATATTTGTTACATTTTAGGGTATGAGGCAATAGCTGTGTAAACCTTACCCTTGTAATCTTGCGAGTTCCACTTTATCATGGAGCTGTAAAAGGTAATCAAATCATAGAAGATGAAGAAACATTTTCTAGGGCTTTCTGTGTGCCTTCAGAAGTGGCGCTTGATCCATGAAATTTTAGTAAGCATATTAAATAATACAATATGATGTGCAACGTGTCAGGTCTGATAAATTATTTTGTATAGGACATTTATACAACATATGGTGAGCTGCTATGTGAACAGCTTAATGACTGAATTATGTTAATCTTTCTTGCCATATTTACTTTTCATTTAAAACAATTTTTAAAAAATGAAAAAAGGCATTTTCAATTTCTTATTTTACTTTTTTGATGATGGGTAGATATAAGAAAGGTGTAGGTCATCTTCAAGAAGCCGTGACAGTGATCCAAGGTTCCTCAGCTGTGCAGTGTACATAACACAGATGTTGGGAGAGTCATCTGTCAGCTATGCCTCTCCTATGGAGTTAAAGTTCTAGGGGGAAAAGAATTCGACACAGTGCTGTCACTGTTACATTTTCACAATAGAAGAGCATGCAAATATTCAACCTCCTGCTTAGCAGTAGTGCCCTGTCTAATGTCTGTGCTGGTTAGAATAAAAAAATAGTGGGTGCATCTAGGGCTCATAGATCTGACAAAGGTCATGCTATGCTGGGCATTTGAATTGGAAATTGTCTGGACTTAGATTTTATAAAGCTCCCACTGTTGTCGGGGAAAATTTCAGCAGGGTTTTGTCCCTAGAGAGGCCTCTTAGGCCCTTTTCTGTCTTATGAATGAATTTAGATGTGAGGGTTTCTCCTGCCTTAAAACTGTTAAGTTCATTTTGCATACATCCCCAGAGAGAAAAACTGGCAGATGCTTTTGTCTTGGAAGTGTTTAAAAGAAAACTGCAGAACAGGAACAAGGGAGAGAAGGGGCCCTGTGTGGAGTCCCAGAACATTTTGGAAATAGCCAATATGCAGTTTTCATCAGTGCTAAGGCGGGGCGCAATATGGTGCCTGTAGCTCACTGGGGAATATGAATGTTGATTAAGCATACTCCCAGGCTTTGAAATCCTGAAAGCAGTGTCAGAATAATGGATGTTGAGCAAATGTCAAGCATTTGTTAATTTCTCTGTTATTTGGAGTTTATCTACCATGATCAATCAAATAAACTAGTGCTTCTCTGTTGTGGCATGTGTCATTGATATGGTGATTAGGTGGCTAGAGAGGCCTTCTGCCTTTTTTTTTGTTGTTGTTGTTGTTGGGTTTTCTGTATTTTTTGTAAATCCAGGTAACAGATTACATATGAACAGCCATAACTTTACACATTTGCTTGCATTTGGCTTAGTGGAAAGGGCTGCATTAATAACAGCAAATACATGTACTGGCAGAGAAAAGGGTTTGTGTAGCTGCTGTGCTAAAAATTAAATTTGTGCCATTTTTTTCTGGTCTTGGCAGTGTTGTAGGGAAGAAGAAATTGCTTCTAAGTTACAATTTAAAGAAGAAACTTCTGCTTCAAAGGACAAGTTTTAAAACAAAGCCTGTCCACCTTAAATTACTATTAATTTATGGCTTAGCTCCTTTCTTCTCTCTGAATCGTTTCTATGAACTAGGTTTTGGCATCTCTATTTTTCATTTGGAAATAGGTTCATATATCCTTTGGTTAAAAGTGGGAGTGACTCTGATTCTTATATATATCAGACAAGTTATCAGTTACTAAAATGCAGAAATGCAAACAAGTCCAGTTCAGAATCTCTAACTTCTCAACTTCCACTGTCTTCTGATGTCCTAGTTCTGCTAATTTTCCACTTTTAGATTTTAAATGACATAGAGAGATGTGATATTTAAAGTGAAGAGCAAGGCAAAAGGCACTGTAGCCTTTGCTGTTTTAATCTATAAAGACTTTCAAAGGATAGGGTTTAGGTGCTTTGTGCCAGACCTTTTTGAAAGCCGTCTGAAGGATATTGCCAGTCTAATTTCACTGAATTCCAGTGAAGTTTAGTTAAATACTTGTCTTTTTTTGAAGAGACTATGTGGGTCATACCATATGACTTGGTGCATGTTGAGGTCATGTTCAGTTTATCTTGACATAGATCAAATGCTTGATTTTCAAAATTAATTTTACTTCTATCTTGGCTTCCACACTTATCTAACCAGATAAGTGTGCCCATTTTACCAAGACTGGGCAAATTTTTGTGCTTAATGAAGGTGATAAATACTTACAGGGTAGGTGTCGGGAGGATTGGACCAGTCTTTCTTCAGTGATGCCCAGCAACAGGACAAGACGTAATGGGTACAAACTTAAACATGGGAAGCTCCACTCAAACATGAGGAGGAACTTCTTTGTATTGAGGATGGTGGAGCATTGGAACAGGCTACCCAGAGAGGTGGTAGCATCTTCATCTCTGGAATCACTCAAGATCCCCCTGGATGCCATCCTATGCAACCTGCTCTGACAGGACATTGCCCTACTTGATCTCTGTAGGTCCCTTCCAACAGATATTCTGTGGTTCTCTGATGCTGTGTGGAGACTCTATGTTGGAGATTAGTCTATTCAGTTCATGGAGTAAGAGTTCTCCCAGAAATCCAACTTTTTCTGTGGCACCGCAGGAAACAAAGCATATGGCCATTGCACAGCATTTCAGAGCACTGCAAGAAAGCCTCTGGAAAGAGGAGGAAGGAAAATAAAAATCCTGTTGGTAGGACTGGAAAAGACAGAGAAGTTTTAGAATAGAATAATGTAATACTGTGATCACTGCTTGTCAGATGTTCCCTTTGTATTGCCTGCCAGTTGTAGGTAGGCAGCTTCTTTTAAAGACCACTAGTAAAAAGGAACATCTGGGTTTGTTCCTTAGTGTGTTCCTGACATCCTTCCAATGGCAAGTAAGTAGTGGAATTAAATTAGTTAGTAAAAAGGAACATCTGGGTTTCCTTCTTAGTGTGTTTCTGCCCTCCTTCCAATGAGAAGTAAGTAGTGGAATTAAATTAGTTTATTCCCTCAATGGCACAGTAAGTGATACCCTAGGGGCAGCCAGTAGGCTCTGTAAATATCTACAGATATGGTACAATAACTGAAGATACAAGGCAAAGTACTGCACTGTCAGCTAGGTAGAGAGGCAAGAATTATTCTGGTGGTTTTCTTTTGTTATCTAATTAAAAGTAGCTTTTAAATGAAACTTTGAAATTATAAGCACTGTTTAGGGCTTAAGACTAAAGTTCTCAAGGGGACTAGCTATAAATAGATTAATTTCTGACCTGAGATCCTTATAGTTCCCAAAATGGAATTTACTTTAAACTATATTTCTGCATTGTCCATGTTCAATAGAGCTAAAATTCTTTAAATTACATTCTGTGTGGAAAACATTAATAAGATGCTGACTTGTTTAAGGCATTAACATTTTTGATTGGATTTCTGGAAACTTTCTTTTTTTTGTCTTAAGGTGTTCACTTTTTACCCTGGAGATAGCTATGCAACAGTATGTGTGCTTGACATGTGATGCATGCAAATACTAAATACAGTAGCAGCATGAGGCAAGTGTCATTAACAGTAATTTATGTAATGAAAGCCACCTGGCTGTCTTTTTAATTAATTGCTTGTAAATAATAAATTTAAATATAATTTATAGTTTTCTAAATTTGATTATATATTTTTAAGAGCAAATTGTTTAAGGGTGTTTGGGGATGATTTAGTTTCAAATTGGCAGTGGTATGCTTTTTACAGATTCATTCTTTACTATAAAATGAACAGACTAATTAATTTCAAATTGCCATTCCTTCATAAAAAATACTTTTCTGCAATTAAATTTAAACATCTACCTTATGCAGAACAACATAGATTTGAAAGGGGAAAAAATACACTATTGAAGTCTGTAAAACTTCTCTTGACAAGGTATTCTACAATCTGATTCTTTCCTAGAGGGAAAGGGACAGTATCATAATAGATTTATCCAAACAAAATTAAGATGAACACAAAATTAGTATATCAAATATTTCTTTGCAGTAGCAACCTCCTAAGTGAGGTCGGCCTTGGCCCTATTGAGAGGGCAGATAAGAGAAGTGAGGGATAAATCGTTGGTAGTAGCTTCTTTGCTTGAACTGTTTGTAGAGGTCCATTGCCGTTGCAGCCTAGGGGCATCTTTACTCAACTGTCATCAGATAACTACAACTTTTGTGTGTTTTTGTGTAGTGGTCCAGCATTTAGACCTTGGTGCTAAGAGACTTCCAATTTGCAAACATGTTTTCTCTATAGTCTTAAATGAAGTAGATTGAAATGAAGTGTGGGTGATGCATAGCAAAGAGCAGACAGGGAACATGCAGAGGTCAGGTCTTACTTTCTTCTCTTAGGCTCTGGTAGGCTGCTTTGTGCTGCTGCTTTGGAATGTATTTATCATAGAATCACAGAATGGTTTAGGTTGAAAGAAACCTCAAAGATCATCCAGTTCCAACCCCCTGCCATAGGCAGGGACACCTCCCACTGGAACAGGTTGCTCAAGGCCTCATCCAGCCTGGCCTTGAACACATCCAGGGAGGGAGCAGCCACAACCTCCCTGGGCAACCTGTTCCAGTGCCTCGCCACCCTCACTGTGAAGAATTTCTTCCTAACATCCCATTCAATTCTCCCCTCCACCAATTTGAACCCATTCCCCCTCGTCCTGTCATTACAAGACCTTGTGAACAGTCCCTCCCCAGCCCTCCTGTAGGCCCCCTTCAGATACTGGAAGGTTGCTATAAGGTCTCCTTGAAGCCTTCTCTTCTCCAGGCGGAAAAGCCCCAACTCTCTCAGCCTGTCCTCATAGCAGAGGTGCTCCAGCCCTCTGATCATCTTTGTGGCCCTCCTCTGGACTCTCTCCAACAGTTCCATGTCCTTCTTGTGCTGGGGGCTCCAGAACTGCACACAGTACTCCAGGTGGGGTCTGACTAGAGCAGAGTAAAGGGGGAGAATCACCTCCCTTGCCCTGCTGGCAATGCTTCTCTTGGTGCAGCCCAGGACACAGTTGCTGTCTGGGCCACATTTGCCCACTGTCAGCTCATGTGGAGTTTTTCAACCATCCAGACCCCGAGGTCCTTTACCTCAGGGCTGCTCTCCAGCCATTCGCCACACAGCCTGTATTTGAGCTTGGGATTGTGCCGACCCAGGTGCAGGACCTTACACTTGGCCTTGTTAAATTTCATGAGGTTGGCATGGGCCCACCTCTGCAGCCTGTCCAGGTCCCTCTGGATGGCATCCCTGCCCTCTAGCAAGTCGACTGTGCCACACAGCTTGGTGTCATCCGCAGACTTGCTGAGGCTGCACTCAGTTCCTCTGTCCATGTCACTGACAAAGATGTTAAAGAGTACCTGTCCCAGCACTGACCCATGAGGGACACCACTTGTCACTGGTCTCCAGGTGGAAATTGTGCCCTTGATCACCACTCTCTCTGTTCAACCATCCAGCCAATTCCTTATCCAGCAAGTCTGAAAAAGAGTTGGAGCGAGTTGGATTTACCAACTCTTGTCTGAATATTAAGAAGCTGTTTTTGCTAAGTAACTTGAAGGAGCTGAGGACAAGGACATAGTAAGTCATCTATTTATGTTAGTCTCCAGCTTGCCTTTTTTAAATTTAATTTTCCTGTAAGTTTTGTTGGTAGAGTTAAGAAGAGACTTTCAGAGGATACCAGAACATGGAGATATGGAGGACAAATACTAAGACAAGCTATATGTGGGATACTAACCATGTTTGACTCCTACTAGTTTATTTTGTCTGTGGACTCTTGAGTAGAATACCAGAGAAGTCTTAGTATGTACAAGATGAAAAGATTTAGTAGCCATTGAAGCCTGATGTCAGAATGTCTGAGATTTTTGGCACTGTCATTGTATTTTACTTATCTCAAAATATTTTTCTGCTTGCAATTCAAACATTACAGAAGAGTTTTATGGTTTTGTAGAAAAGACTTCACTGGAAACATTGCTGAAAGAGTATTTACTTACAAAGGTCTCTGAGTGGTTTTGGCATTTAAGTAGGTTTCTACTGTTTGTGCTGTTTAACTCTGGAAAGAAAAATATACCAGAACAATCATTGCCTATATTGGCAATTTTTATTTACCTCTGCATTTTATTTTTTTCATGTCTAATCCAGATTGTCCATAGTCTGCAGTTGTTTTAAAATATGTTGGTTGTTACAACAGACATTACAAAAAATGAGGTGTCTACAGGAAGAATTGGTGCTCCTTTCTTAAAAGAACTTCTAAGTCTTTCTAAATGGAAAATCATTCAAACAGTATCTAATACTGGCAATTTTCCTCTGTCTGCTGCTAGAACTTATTGGCCAACTAGGTCAGACATTATTAAAGTTCAAGTGGCCCACTGGGAAAAGTAATGGCCTTATGCTACTATGAATTTTAAATGCTGCCATTTCTATGTATTGCACCATCATCTGTTCTCGCACATCACTAAATTGTATAGAAGTTGTGGGACCAACCAGTGTCAAGGTCATAGAAGTGATGACTCTTCTCAAGTAGCCTTCTCAGAGCTTTGTCATACTGTTATTCTCATAACCCTAGCTACAGGCAGCAAAGTTGTATGCATATGTATTTAATCTTTGTATTATCATCGGATAGTGCAAGCCTGCAATGCAGGATGCCTGCTTTCTTTTCACTGTTTACTTTTGTCTGTTGGTTTGTTGTTTTTTTTTTTAATATGAATTTCGATGCAAAGACAATTTTTAGTAAGTCATCTGTATTTCAATCCTTTGTGTTGGGCCCTTGCACACTTTATGGAACTGGGTATCAGAGAATTTGATTAATGCTGCGGTTCTCCAGATAAACCTGAATTTTATTTTGATTTAAAATGTTATAGTACTAAGTCTGAAATGAGTATATCAGCAGGTACCTCCTGTCATGGGCATATATATATGTGTATATATATAATTTTTATAGTAGTAATACATTTGTAACAGGAATATTTTCCCAACAACACTCTATTGGTTTTTTTACTTCCCCAAATAGTAGCTATTGGTAATGTTTAATTGTATAGAAGGCTTCTTACACAGAGGTATCCCAGAGGTTTTTTATCCCAGACTTATACTGAGGTAGTTGGAAAGTTCTAACATTGGACAATAGCCACTTCATAGAAGTTAGCCATGTTGTAGCTAAAAGACCTGCATACTTTTATGTCACTTAATTACTCCAGTTCACAGAATCACAGAATGTTAGGAGTTGTAAGGGACTTGCAGAGATTGTTAAGTACAAACCCTTGCTAAAGCAGGACCACCTAGGGCAGGCCACTCAGGAACACATCCAGACGGGTTTTTAAAGTCTCCAGAGAAGGAAACTCCACAGCTTCTCTGGGCCTCCTGCTCCAGGATTCTGTCAACTCTCACCATACAGAGTGTGTCTCCTTGTGTTGAGGTGGAACCTCCTGTGTTCCAGCTCGTCCCTGTTGTTCCTTGTCCTGTGACTGGGCAAGACCAAAAAGAGCCTGGCACTTTCATGTTGGCACCCACCCGACTTCTCCAGACTAAACTGCCCAAGGGCTCTCAGTCAATTCAAACTCATGCATTGATTTAAATACATATATTGACACACACACAAAGACACATATATAGACTTTTATATTGATTTAGCTTAAACTGGCAATTCACTGACTTCTGATAAATCAGTGCTGGATTTATCAATGATGAAGTACAAATATGAGAATTTCCATTCAGAGAACTGACCAGAAGCATATTAAAACTTCAGGAAAGACTGATGTTAAAAGCTGCAGTAAAAAGAGGTTAAAGCCATAACTATTCTGGAAGTCAGGTAGCCTTCTTCTCTTGTTCCATGTTCTTCAGCGCTTGGATATGTATTAGCCTTGTGGTTCTTAGGCTTTTGTAGAATTTTGTTGTTCCTGAGACTTTTGTTACTTCCAGATCCTCATATGGAACCGTTCAGACTGCTCAGCCTTTTTTCCCATCCAGACAGACAAAAGAAATTGTGACAATCCACTGGTTGTCATCTCCTCTCCTGCAGTAGATCACCATCCTGCTGCCTTTGGTTAATACCCAGGTATGTCTGTGGTGCTTGTTAGCCTACATCCTGTAGCCTACATCCACAAAGGCTTTACACCTCAGTGCAGATGTTACACATTTGAGCTGATGCTGCTAGATGTCCTTGAAATCCCTTATGGACAGAGTTGTGGATAAAAGAGCAGGCTGGTTAGCATGTGATGAACAGCACAGAAACATTGCTTTCTTTAAGGCTCCCTCTTTCAACATGATTGTAGTACAGAAGATCAGAATTAAAGGCTGTTTGGTTTTCATGTCTTTGATAACAGATCAGGGAAAATGTATTTAGACAGGCATTCTGGAATTTCAGGATAGCTGTGAGGAGGATTCCCCTTCTAACCTCAGTCATCCATTTAAATTCATCAAACATTCCTCACATAGATTCTTAATGCAGCACAACAGCACCATGCAATTCTAACCGTAAGTTGTCGTGTTGCTTTTATTTTAGACAGCTCCACGGATACTTAAAAGCAGCCTTCCAGTACCTGAATGGGGCTACAAGAAAGATGGGAAGGGACTTTTTGCATGGTCTTCTAATGATAGAACAAGAAGGAATGGATTGAAGGCTGAGGGAGTTGGAGTTGTTTAGTTTGGAGAAGGCTCCAAAGGCATCTTATTTTGTGGCCTTCCGTATACAGGATACAAGAAGGCTGGAGAGGGACTTTTTAGGTTTTCAGGTAGGGATAGGACTGTGGGGAATGGATCCAACCCAGAGGAAGGAAGATTGAGATTAGATGTTAGAAAGAAGTTCTTCACCGTGAAGGTGGTGAGACACTGGAACAGGTTGCCCAGGGAGGTGGTGGAAGCCCCATCCCTGGAGGTTTTTTGGACCAGGCTGGATGTGGCTCCAGGCAACCTGATCGGGTGTGAGGTGCTCATGGCAGGGGGATTGGAGCTAGATGATCATTGGGGTCCTTTCTAACCCTGACAATTCTGTGGTCTCGGCTAGATCTACAAGCCTGCTTTGTCGAGAAGATGATCTAATCCAGTTAAATTACTTTCATCCTTACTAACTACTTCTTGGCCAGAGTTTTATATCAGCTCTATTTATGAAGCATTGATCTGCACCAGCATATTTGTTACTATTTCGTATAACAATACTCTTCGCAAAATGAAACATTTCTGAAATGCTTTCTAGAGATTGTTGCACTCCTACTCTACCAAATTCTGAGACTGATCAGAAGACAGTGGTCTGAATTTTATTTTTCCATATTAAGTGACTAAAAGTTATATTATTTTGCCAGCATCAGACTTGCAGGTGTCTTTTTAGCTCGACTGATCTCTAAGTTCTTTGAGATAATTAGAGATGCTTTCTCTTATCTCTTATTCCAGTCTAACTTAGGCATCCTATTTGAAACACAGGTGGACTTTGACATCTCTAATACTCACTTTATGATAAGCAGATTTTTGTATCTTTATATAATTTGGTATCTAGAAATTAAGTTATTGGACTGAATTTTTAGTGTTCATGGTAAGTTCTAAATGATCTCAGCACTTGAAAGCAGAGCAGTTTAGTGTCAGGCTAAACTGAAATAGAAGAGCAAAATCTATGGGCAGCAATGGACAAGAGTCAGGCACGTGAAGAGAGGGCTTTATATATGTCAGTAGGTGTATTAGGATCATACTTGGAATAGCCTAAAAATACAACAATTGATATGTCAGTGGGAGAGAACTCAAACCAGAAATTCAGTTAAATGCTGTCCTGTTTCAGTTAGGGTTTTTCCAACAGTGTTTTTCTAAATTCAGTTCTACCATTACAACCATGGGAATCTGCCGGATGATAATAGATAGGTGGAGAGCCATTAGGGAGCCATGTATGTCCCATTTCTTCATAGCCTGCAGGGATTCTTTAAATAAATACATCTGAAATACCTTCACTTTGCATATGTATATACCCTGTGTAAGTAGTCTTTATTTCTTACCTTTGTTTTCTTTCTAATCCTGTGCATGTTGAAGGTTGCCATAGTTGGTTGGTGCACCCTTTGAGGAGGCATTGTGGTACGTGTTTCCTGGCCCCTATGCCAAATGATGTATATTTTATAATATTTAAATACTTGACTACATAGTAATTAATTTTCTCATAAACCTATGTATTGTATATTGTGCTATCATTTTTCTACAGTTTTAACATTCAGTCAGTGAGTACTCAGCGTTAGCATTCTTGTGTAAAGTACTGGAGAACAAGGCTCAGCTTACTGCTGTCAAACGTTGCAGTGGGCAGGGGAGGTCAAGAGAGAGTAGCACGGCAAAGATGCGAGAAGGATAGATAAGGAGAAGGGAAACCAGTAAGCTCTTCGTATAGCACTGGATTAATCATAGAATCACAGAATGAGTTGGGTTGGAAGGGACCTCCAGAGGGCATCTAGTCTTCACTAGATCAGGCTGCGCAGACCTCTGTCAATCCTGACCTTGAATATCTCCAGGGATGGGGGGGCCTCAACCAGCTCTCTGGACAACCTGTTCCAATGTTCCATTACCCTCAAACTAAAGAACTTGTTTCTCAATCTGCCCTGCTCTCATTTCAAACTATTTCCCTTCATTCTGTCCCTACAGACCTTTCCAAACAGTCCCTCTGCAGCCTTCTTTTAGGCCCCCTTGAGGTCCTGGTGGGCTGCTATTAGGTCTGCCTGGAGCCTTCTCTTCTCCAGGCTGAACAACTCTAGCTCCCTCACTCTGTCCTTGCTGCAGAGGTGTTCCAAACCCCTGCTCATCTTTGTGGCCCTCTTCCAGACCTGCTCCATCAGGTCCATGTCCTCCCTGTGTTGAGAGCTGATACTTCGTTCCTAATGTATTAACTGGCTGGTTTAAAAGTGACATTTTATCTTGTGCTGCATAGACATCCCACCTGTTCAAACCTGAACACACCACTTAGTTGTTCCATGCCTCAGTTTTCCCTTTAGAAAGTTTGAGTAAGACTTCCTTACCTTAAATTAGTATTTCTGAGGTGTGAAAACTGCAGGGAGAAGGGCCATTTGATCTGGAGAGGACATAATGTATACCCAATGTGACAGAGATGTTAAAGTCACATGCAAGAAACCTGGCAGAAGAGCAAGTCCTTAGACACTGCAGAGTCTTTGAACCACCTGTGCTGTGCCTGGGTAGGTGAGTTCGTGAAAGGAAAAACGTTAATTATTCAGAATGCTTTGCTGTACCATAAAACTCAATTTATTGGGACTGTAATTTGTTCGAGTTGCATGTAGTAGGAAAATATATCAGGAGTAATTAATTGTGTTTGGGATCTGATGAGGTAGATCTATCCACAGAGGACAATTGAAAACAGTAGCAGTGTGATATTGATTGCCTTCTGTGGGGAGAGGGGGGTAGGAAAAATATCTTGTCCCATTTCTAAATGTTAACAATTCAGAGAGAAAAATTCCCACTTGGGAAGAATGCTTTCCAGGTTGCTTCACTGCCAGGTGTTTGACATTGAGTGGAGCTTTAGATGAATGAAGCTTATGGCAGCTTTTGGAAATGACCGACTCTGGGGAATCTCAGCTTCCTGCTGTGAAAGTTTCTATTTTCAAAGCACATCAGTTTCAGTGGGAATGTTCCACTGGTCCCATATGCTACTTCTGACAGAGGGGGAAGTTTTTAACCTGAATATGAGACAGCTACTGAAGAGGTTCCCTTGCTGCTAACAAAATGAATTTCAATATGTTGCCAATGAACATGCGGTGTGTTCCAAACTGCTGATGGAATTTAACTCCATCAATTATTAATGGGAATTTTCCTTTGTTTTTCCTTTTTGCCTGTTCTTTTTTAACTCAGTTACCTGCTCGTGATAGGACTTTGTGGGTTCTGAAGCTAGAAAAAAAGGAAATCTCCCAAACAATATGCTCATTTGCTTTGAAACTCTTGGTATATTTTCCTCTCCTGCCTTGTATGCTCTCTCCTTGACCTAGCAGCAGGAAGCCTTTGTCTGAGGTGTTCATCTGGAACAACTTTTCCACACTTGTTTTCATGTTCTGTTAGATTACAGGGCAGCAGGCCTACCTTTGAAGCTCTCTTCTCTTTTGTTTCTTTGCAGTGCACTCCAGTAATTAACTTTGTCCTTCTTTTATTTGTTCCAGTCAATCGCAGTCCACTCTGCTGAGCATCTTCTCCCAGGAGTACCAGGTTAGAAGTTTTCTCCTTTGTGAGGGTTGACAGGTGCCTAATTGAATGATGAATGTCCCTTTATTTCTTTGTAATTGAACTGCCAGCTTTCTGATTGGTTTGGAGGATGTTCCTTTTTCCACATCAAGCACCGCCTGAGTCTCAGTGGATGGCTGCCAAGCCTACCCATCCATCTGTCTAATAACATCTAGCCTTTGCTTATTTGGTGGACCTGTAATAAATTATGCTAAACCATTATTATTCTGACAATAATAATTTCCCTGTGTTGCGTGGTTCCATGTGCTAAATGTTTGCTGACTTGCACTGTCAGTGCTGCTTTCCATTGCTGACAGAGATGATGATAAATGACCATTGCCGGAGTGGCAGAAGGCAAGAGAGGCAGAAAATGGAGTCATTTATCATGAGATGACAGGTGTCAGTCAAGTGGCAAGTCTCTATGGAATTACTTTTTGTAGTTTTTCAAATAAGTTGTTTTTAAGCAATGTTCTTCCTGTTTAAAAATGCCAATTGAATTGTAAAACCAGAGCGCAGCTGACTTAGATGGAATTGAATCGAGGGAAAATTAATACAAAGGTTGAAAGAGAGAACAAGTTTTTCCTTGCCCTCTGCAGCCTGCAGTAAACTTATTTAGATTCAATTATTGTGACCTTATTGGCTTTTACATACATGGTACATTGCAGTGCAGTCTGAAGACGTTCAATTCGATAGGTAGGTTGAATGTCATTTCTCTGCAGAATCTAAGAGCTCAATTCAGTTTAGATATCCAAGCCTAGCCAAAGAACATGTGCTTGGGTCCTCAGGATTTCTTTGGCTTCATCTAGTTACACCTCTTTAAATTTGTTTGGGTTTGTTGTATTGTTTGTTTGTTTTTTCCTAGAAACAAATCAAAAGAACCCATGCCAAGCATCACACTGCTGAAGCTATTGAAACTTACTACCAAAGGTATGACCTCCCTGCCCCAGTTAGGGGTATCAACAGAACTGCTAAATGTTACAATTATGAGTAAATTAGGTTATTAGCTACTGTCTTTATTAGTTAATAATTGCTAGGCTGATTTTCTATAAAAACAAATTATCATTTTGGCTATGAGGAATACCATCTAATAATTATTAAGCTAATTTTCTATTAAAATAAATTATCATTTTGGCAATGAGGAATATCAGATAATAATTATTAAGCTAATTTTTTATTAAAATAAATTATCCTTTTACTATGAGGAATACAGAACCGTTCAAGTTATCATTTTGGCTATGAGGACTACGGAACAGTTCACACCAAAGCATTTTTTTGGTAAAAATGCAGACGTTTCTCAGATTTTGGGCAGCCAGATTATGAAAAGGTTGACTTCCTTGGCTCTGAGTTAGTATGAACAAGATTTTTTCTTTACAGTGTATGTGATATATTGCCTATAGTTTGTAATTAAATCGTTTCTGTGTCAAGTGTGATATTGATGATAACTTCTTACATCGAGGGAGCTTGTTCTGTTGCAGTTGCTTGTAGTTTTGAAACCACATTTGTGTTGCATTACAAAAAGTTACATATTGCATTCATGTGTTGCCAGTTAAAGCACTAATTTTTAGATCACTCCTGTTTTATCAACAGAGGTGTCAGAAGTAGCTGTTAAGGGAGGATGAAAACCTTTCTGTCATTTTACAGTATTTTGCAATTGTTTGCATCTTAAGCTAATAAACTGTATTTGCTGCACCTCATAGTCTGTCTGTTACTTCTGTGGGCTTTAGTAAAAATAGTGCAGTGACATAATTGGGGCAGACTGAGAACTGGTAGAGATACACAATTAAAATATTACTGTCTAGACTGACATATCTGAGGAGCTTGCATGGCAAGTGAGTTCATGCTTGTGATTATAGGTGTCTGATATTTGTGCTTGAGATTAATCTGCATGAATTGGGAAAATAAACAAAAAGCCTTCATTTGTAAACAATTAACTGTGTTCCTGCAGAATCGTCTGTTTAAAACTAAGCACAGCCTGATTATATCAGACACTGGTTTAGAGCATCTAGTGTGAATTGTGCTGTTCTGGGGGCTTGGTGTTCTTTTTTTGTTGTTGTTCTGGAATAATTTGTACTGGGTCACATTGCACTTTATCTGGTATTGATTCTTGTTTAGGATGAATGTTGGCTTAAAATTTTGTTGCCTTAGCTATTTTTCCTTACTTGCCACATACACAGTTTAGATGTTAATTGTAACTGCTGGGTAGATAACTTTATTCTTAAAATGAGTTTAAATCAGTTTTATGATATGTTTCTAGTCCAAACAACTTCAACCAAATCTTGCTTTATGCAAAATAGTAGTTGTAGTGGTCTCAGTAAGGTTGTAGATACGATTAAGTTTGGCTCATATCAGGTAGGAGGATTTGGTCTCCTGTCCCCTTAAGTACTGTCTGAAGTGTGATAGCAGAAGATAACTAATACATTATGTATGAAGCTATGTGGTGGTGGTAGGGAAAATCACTCTTCATGCTATTTCTGAGTAGTTCATATTGCACGTGTATTAACATGGCCCAATAAAATGCACATGTTTTAAAACCAGAGGTGTTCTGGTTAATAGTTAGAAAACTCATCTCAATCCTTTTTTAGTAGATTCACTGTGTAGGATGTTTTGAAGCTACAGGAGCAGGCTGCTGGTGTCAGAAGCCAGTTTGAAATGCTTCAAGCATAAACATGACAAACATGTCTTCTCCTCTAGTCTTTCATGACATCTATCTTACCACTGTAAACCACAGTCTTGTGTGGCATGCTTCTTCCAATCCCCACCGGCTTACAGGCAGATAATTGTGCTCCTGCTGCTTTCCTAGGAAAGAAACTACCAATTTTTGAAGGTGCTCATTTCAGGCGGTACCTGTTGGGAGCAAGCAGAAGTACAGTTAAGTGGAACAGTTTATGCCACTCTGCTGAGACTTCCTAGTTTTATGTTTAGGTGAACACAAAGGCAAATTACAAGAAGGATCAGCAAGCTTTGCAGAACGGTATTGCCATCTGCGTGTGAGACCTGTTAGTCCATAATAGAATTGCCAGCAGCATTAGAAGTATCTAAGAGAAAATTACTCTGTTGTCAGCTGTAGTTTTGCTGTTCAATCAGCTGGATGCATGTTTTAGAACATCAGTCTCAAGTAAATCTTCCCAGCTAGGTATTTTGTGTATGACATCTCTTTTTTTTTTTTTTTAATCTTCTAAGTTTTGAATGTTTGTATATGCACCAGGCATCTTGGTTTAGTTTGGTTTTCATGTAGAATTGAAATAGATTGCAGCAAGAGGTTACATTTCCTTTATTCAGAATAATTTGCAAACAAAGAACCTCTGTGAAGAGGTTTATGTGATGCTGTTACACCTATTCCACAGAAAGGTAAATTGATGAAGAGTTTTAGGGTCTGTAACTAACAAGCATAAGAGTGGCTTCTGATGGGCGGAAGAGGATAGAGCTGGAAAGGCTGTGGCCTTCTAGTGATGTTGATAATTATGTACTATGCAAATACAGATAGGATAAAGCATCAGGTTTGAATGTTGGTAAACTGTTGTTCTTTTCCACACGGCTGCAACACACGAAGTGCCTTCTGATAATATAACTTCCTCCCAGCAGCTCCTGAGCACAAGTTTTAGGCAGTATTGAAATGTAAACATCCAACAGGTCAAGTAATAGAAGTGAGGAAGGTGATGTTGTCTTTAACCATGGTAACCATGGTCAGAAGCATCCCTGTGCATCCATATTGGTCTGTTCCTCTTAACCACAAACATCAAGGAGAATGACTTTCTGTCATCCTTTTTTGGATCTTAAATATTGCTTCTTTTATTTTCTATTGAGAATATTAATTTGACTGATAAACTCTGCTTTCACTAGACCTTTAGTATTTAAACTACTGCCCAGCTGGTAAAATCTGGCTTTAATTTGAGCATTTAGTTTTTGTAGGTAGTAGTGAATTGAATAAGAATCATACAATCATAGAATGGTCTAGGTTGGAAGAGACCTCAAAGATCATCCAGTTCCAACCCCCCACCATAGGCAGGGACACCTCCCACTAGATCAGGTCGCTCAAGACCTCATCCAGCCTGGCCTTGAACACATCCAGGGAGGGAGCAGACACAACCTCCCTGGGCAACCTGTTCCAGTGCCTCACCACCCTCACTGTGAAGAATTTCTTCCTAACATCCCGTTCAAATCTCCCCTCCGCCAATTTGAACCCATTCCCCCTCGTCCTGTCATTACAAGACCTTGTGAACAGCCCCTCCCCAGCCCTCCTGTAGGCCCCCCTCAGATACTGGTAGGCTGCTATAAGGTCTCCCCGAAGCCTTCTCTTCTCCAGGCTGAAAAGCCCCAACTCTCTCAGCCTGTCCTCATAGCAGAGGTGCTCCAGCCCTCTGATCATCTTCGTGGCCCTCCTCTGAACTCTCTCCAACATGTCCTTCTTGTGCTGGGGGCTCCAGAATTGCACACAGTATTCTAGGTGGGGTCTGACAAGAGCAGAGTAAAGGGGGAGAAGTGTACTTTGAAGTTGAAGGTCATATCAATCACAAATCTTTTTATATGTCTGTGATACATCTTTGAGTAGTATAGATATAAATTATTTCAATGCCTTTAAGACAATTAGAAAATTTTTGAAAAACCAACTTGATTTAATTGTGTTTTTTTCAATGGACTTAATTGAAATTTATATTCTGAGGTGTATTAACAAGAGAGCTGGGCAAGGAAAGTTCTCTTCTCCCTCTACTCTACAGTAGTGAGGACCACACCTGAAATATTGTGCCCAGTTCTGGGCTCCCCAGGTCAAGAGAGAGAGATGGGGAACCACTAGACAGAGTCCAGTGGAGGGTCATGAGGATGATTAGGGCGTTGGAACATGTCTTTGATTAAAAAAAGCTGAGAGACCTGGGGCTCTTCAGCCTGGAAAACATAAGACTGAGAGAGGATCTTATAAATGCTTATCAGTATCTGAAGGGTGGAGGTCATGAGGATGAGTTCATTTCCGTGATGGCCAGTAATAGGACAAGGGGCGGTGGGAACAAATGATAACACAGGAGGTCTCCACTGAACTTAAGGAGAAACTTCTTTACTCTGAGAGTAACAGAGCACTACAACAGGCTGCCCAGAGAGTTCGTGGAGAGCTTTCTCTGGAGAGCTTCCAAAACTGCTTGGATGTCTTCCTGTGCAACCTGATGTAGGTGCACCTGCATTAGGAGGGGGTTGAACTAGATGATTTTTGGAGGTCCCTTCCAACCCCTACCATTCTATGATTCAATGATTCTGTATCCTGCTAATGAGTAGTGTTAATGATTGTTTAAAATAGTTATTTCTTAGAAGATTTCCTATTAAATGTGCTGGAGTATTTTTCCTCAAATGAAAGAGATTCACAGGGGATACTAGCATGTAAACTGAGCTGTACTTGCCACTGCAGAATTACCTGCCTTTGTCTTGTCTAGGTACCTGAATGGGGTGATGAAAAATGCAGCTGCCCCTGTATTACTGGAGCTGGCCAATGAGGTAATCATCTTTACTTTTTTTTCTTTAATATTCCAGTTTAAAACCTAAGGGGCATATCTATAGTGACTTTAGTGAGAAATGTAATTAACCTAAAAAAAAAATGGTTTCAAGGCACATTAGACATTTAAAATGGTTCCCCAGTCTGTTAGTACTTAAAATAATTAGACAAAAAGCCCCATTTATTAATAAATCAGTGAATGTAATTAGTCTCTTAACTTGAAGGCAAATGTGGAAGAAACTGTGTTTTGCTGGAAATTTCAGATGGGCCATTGCACAAACTTAGTCAAAATTCACATATTGATTAAAAGGAGTTGTATCAGTTTTACTTGTGGTTGATTTCTTGGTTTTAGTAACCAACTCATCTAAGATTGTTTTTTTTTTATAATAAATAATAGGAAGGGTCAAACTAATTAATTTTCTTGACCCACTTATTTCTGTTCATACAGATTAGAGGATGGCTTATGAAAACTGCTTAATGTAAGGCAATTAAGCAGAATAAATTCCTCAGCATAACCATTTCCTATAATAAAAACCCAAAAAAGCTAGTGTATGAAAAATTCAATCTGGTTACCATTAAAGGCTTGAGAAATGCATTGATGCTGTTTATTAACTAAAGTATGAATCTGCCTTGGGATGCAAGGGGTTATTTGCATTAAGGAAAAGTCTAAAGCACTGCCTTGAAGATGTGAAAAGTTTTAAAGAGTGGCAGTGAACCTCCTAGGAGAAAAAAAGTAAAAATATTAAGTATCTACCCCTTGAGTTCTAAAATATTTATTTACAATAATAATAACAATGCAGTAGCTGATACTCCTTGGAACTGCTTATGCAACCCTCAAAGGGCTCGAATGAAATGCATGCTGTTTTGTGTTGCATTTCAATAGAAATTGTAAGGAGGAGGCAGAAAATGAGTGTTTGTGTTAAAAATTATATGGCACTGCAAACATTAACTGTTGCAACAGCAGCAAGTTCCACATCTTACATTAGGAGGAAAGAATGGTTTCTCACCCCTCAATGTTGCTGCAGCCAGCAAATGAGCGATTACTTATCAATTACTAGAAGGTTTTAATGGTCTGTGAAGTGTTCATATATCCTGATCACACAGTTAGCATAGAATAAAAGGATTTATTTCATATTAGTGGTGAGTAATGTAGAGCTTCTTACCCTTTCCAGGAAAAGACAAGTCTGAAAAGTCCTGAGAATGGAATGTACTTTACATAAATAAGTAGAATCTTATTAAGAGGCTAGGTAAACAACCTGCTTCATGATATATCACACCCATATTATTTGGGAACTGTCATAAAAATATCTCAAGCACAAATATATCTGTTCCTGACTCTCTGTGTATTTTTTTCTCTCCCCCTTTGATTTAGAGATGATGCATATAATTTCTGACTCCAGTGAGCATAGCTTTGCTTATATTATCCTAACGCATTTTTGCAATTCAGATCAAAGATACCTGAAGTTGAGGAATAAATAAAAATTAAATCTAAGAGAGAGGGAAGATGCACAAAGACCTTAGATCTGCTTCTGATTTGGTGGGAGCAGGTATATAAGAAAGGCAATACATTTTGTGACTGCTTCCTAATGCATTAGGGAAATGTGGCAATAACCAGCACCAGATTACTGCTTCCAAACAATCAAGCTGCCATTTTTATATGATAGTTAATATTTAAATGACATCCTCTTGCATCTGCTGACAATTGATGTAATGGTAATACTTTATGAGTCAATATATATTTAATCAGTGGAAACTGTAAAAATTGATGAGAAATATATAACATAGGTGCATTACAGTGTGCAGCAGCTCTGTTAAATAGGAAAAGCTCCATACTATTATCTTTTGGGGTTTGTTTCTTTGAGAGGTTGTGAAACTACTTTTTAATTCTTTGATTTTTTTCTTTTAATTTTATTTGCCAATTTCTTCATGTTGTGTGTGTGTTGTGCAAAAAAGGAACACAACAAATTTCATTTTTGTTAGATGAGGATAATAAAATTAGTCACTATTCACACAAATATTTTCAAGTGAGATTTGAAGCACTATGAATTTTACTTACATGCTGAATTCTGACATGAAGCATGATGGCCCTATTTCAAAGAAAGATGGACACATGATTAATATGAAAATTAGGAAGATGCAAGTACCTGAACTAATAAGGTAGTCCTTATTCAGGCTGGACTACCTTCAGTAATTTCACCATTTTTCATGTGTCAGCTCTGATGTGGGTTACTGGAAATAAGCAGCTCCGTGGAAAGCATTTCTCTCTACTTGGGGAATTTAAGGGCATCCAAGTACAGACATATTTGGGGGCAAGAAAAAATGCATGCACAAATGAAAACACCTTTTGTTTTGTTGTTTCGGGTTTTTTTGGTTATTTGGTCTAGTAAATCAGGATAAAATTCTTGTGTTAGTATTGAACTTGAAAACACATCAAGGAAAATGCTTGAGCAAGACTCATTAAATATTCTGATTCACTAAAGGAGTGTTGTAGTAATATCTAAAAACATACTGGATTTCGAGGACAAGGGGCAATGGGTGGAAGCTGAGGCATAGGAAATTTTATGTAAACTTGAGGAGAAATTTCTTCACTGTGAGGGTGACAGAACACTGGAACAGTCTGCCAGGGGAGATTGTGGAGTCTCCCTCTCCAGAGATACTCAAAACCTGGCTGGATGTGTTCCTGCATGATCTGGTATAGGTGATCCTGCTCTGACAGGGGCATTGGACTGGATGAGCTTTCAAGGTCCCTTCCAGCCCCTGACATTCTCTGATTCCATCCATATAAAAGCTATTGAAATGGAAAAATAGCTCTGTTAAAGAGGAAAAAAACCTTCAAGAAATTTTGACCAAACCCAGCACATCTGCTGAGGTACAGATATTAAGGATGTGTGGTGTCACTTGGTGGGTGAAACATGCAGTGAGTGTCCAGAGCAAAGGCTCACCAGTTCTTTTCCTTGGTAGGTAACCTTACAAAAGGGATTTTACTGTGCATTAAAGGTAAAATGTGCAAACATAATAATCAATAATGTCTGTTCTGTATTTGGTTTTCTACTGAGTATTGTGAATGGCTTTTACAAATTTGGTTCAAATGGTTGAGATTAATAATCTCATCTATTTCTGCCCTTGATTTTTAATCTACAAGGAGGTTACCATGCTGAAGAATGTGTACCTGAGTGCCTTTATGTCCTGAAATTCTTTCTGGTTTTGTTGAGGCTAGGTGGACTTTGCCCCATCATTGATGGCTCGCATTGTGCTAGAAAGATTCCTGCAAGAAAAAGACCAAGCTATCCGTAAGTATCTTAGCTGGGTTTACCTTTCTGTTATTTTTTTCTTTTTATCTCCAAAATATTTCAACTTTTTTTTCTATCTATGCTATAAAAATAATTAACACAACATTGCAAGTGAGCTAATCAGGGTAACATTTTAAGGGTGGTGTCTTCAGCAGCTAATGACAATTAAATTGCATGTAAAAAAGACCACCCACAGTCTAAAATGACCACTAGCTAAATGAATTCTTTCATTTTCCCATCTTAGATTTTTCAGAGTATTTGTTTTTCAGGGTTCATGCTACACTTAAATAGTTCAAATTATGTATTTTAAAAGTCAGTAATTACTAAGAGTTCAGACTTAAAAATAAA
>VWZI01010180.1:232080-247239 GCA_013396835.1 Psilopogon haemacephalus
GTAGCTGTGGTTTTGTTAAACACAGCATCTTGTAGCAGGTGGAAGCTGTTTATAGTTTGTGCATCTTCATAAGCCAAAATTTTTTGGGAAGGAGTTTTTTTTGTTTCTGAAGAATCAGAAACTACGAAAATAGATCTGTGGACTAAGGAATATGAGATCAGAATTACCACTGAGTGGGCATATTTACATTCCATATGACAAGGTAGGCAACAATGTCCTTTGAAAGCAAAAATTAAAATCTTTATATAAAGGCATCAGTACTAATGATGGAAAACTTTTCCACCAGCTGGCCTATACACCTAGGAAAGGAGCTTTCCATTCTAGAAGTCAGAGTTGCTAACAGTATAGTGTTTTTAAAGTAAGTAATATGCCCTTTAAAATAAGCATAGAATAGGTACTCTTTTTACAGTAAATATGGAATGTGGACTTAAATTCTGCCCAAAGACCTTTAGTGGGAACTTTTACACTTTGTGGCTTAGTAGTCTTCCATTCTAGGAAACAGACTTCTTCATTTCATAGCCTTTTTTTTTTTTTTTTCTTTCTTTAATAGGTAACTTTGGTTTTAGGGTTGAGGTTATTGTGGTACCACACTGAATTTCCTATTTGTGCAGTATGATGCTGTTGCAGTCAGTAATACCGTTGAGTCCTCCACGGTTTTCTTACATGGTCAAGAGAGGAGATTCTGCTACTTGACTCTGCCCTGGTGTGACCTCACCTGCAGAACAGCATCCAGCTCTGAAGGCCGCAACACAGGAAGGATATGGACCTGATGGAGCAGGTCCAGAGGAGGGCCACAAAAATGAGCATAGGGCTGGAACACCTCTGCTATGGGGACAGGCTGAGGCAGCAGTGGTTGTTCAGCCTGGAGAAGGCTACAGGAAGACCTAATAGCAGCCTGGCAGTACATGAAGAGAGTTACAAGAAGGCTTTGCAGAAGCCTGCAGGGAGAGGACAAGGGCAATGGTTTGAAATGAGAGAAGAACAGATTTAGATTGGATGTTAGGGACAAGTTCTTTAGTTTGAGGATGGTGGAAAACTGAAACAGGTTGCCTGGGGAGATAGTTGAGGCCCCATCCTTGCGGGTCTTCAAGGCGAGTCTTGACAAGGCTCTGAACAACCTGATCTAGTGGAGGATGTCCTGTTTACCATTTGTGGTGGGTTAGGAACTTCCCCCTGCCCCATGGAAATTTACCAGACCAGCTCAGATGGGTTGGAAGTAAGATGAAGCTGTATTTACAGCAAAGCAATATTTACAAGTATTTACAATTATATACAATTTAGAAATAATGCAGAAATCCAAAATCCCTCCCAGACAATGAAACTGCCCAGAAGGGGCTCAAAGCCTTTTTCTCTCTCTTCTTTCCCAGACAGAAACAAAAAACAACCAGCAAAGCTTACTTGTTTTCTGGTTAGCCAAGATTAGTGGCAGATATTACAGCAAAGTGAAGCAGAAGTGAGAGGAAGCAGTGTCCCAGAACAAAGAGGGACAAATTGTTTACATTTTGGCTTTTTTATCCCTTTCAGCAAACCAGTGAATGATACAGACTTCATCATTACTATTATTTTACAAACAATGATCTAATTTCTCTCATTATAATATTCTAATTAGCCTCAAACTAGGACACCATTCTATGATTCTGTGAAGTAATAGTGCTTAGAATTGACCTGTATACCATCTACTGGCTTTTAAAGCACACCAAAGATGGTTATGGTGTAGTAGTCACCATTCTGCACATTGTCAAAGTAAAATATGCAGTTTCTAAAGGTGAACAAAGTACTTTGTTTCCATGTTTTTCACTATTTGAGTTTGAGCAGGGGAGCCTTGTCTGCTGGTTTTCAGTCTGGCAAGCTTCGAGTTCTTTTGGGATGCTGAACAATGTGAATGTGCTCTCTGTATGTATCCTTTGACTTAACCAAGTTAAAAATCTCTTATTCAGCTGAGCACTGTAATAATTCTTCTGCCTATTACCTTATTAAATCTCTCCGATTATTCTGTCCATGTATGGAAGATTAACTCCAAGCAAAACTGTGGGGCCAAGGGGAGAGGATGTCTTAAACATAATGAAATGCTATAAACATAACATCATGTATTGCAGCTATCTCTGGATCTTAAAAAGAAAATAAAATTTATGTTGTCATTAAAATAGATAAATTCGGTGCTTGGAGACTTGGAATCCTTTTAAAACATTGAATTCCAGTGTGCAAAACAGTATTCTAGGTGTCATAAGTAAATGTTGAGTAGTGGGGATAATCACCTCCCTCAGTCTAGTGGCTCTGCTTGTTTTTAAGTTTATCTGCAGGTTGTCTGCCTTTTCTGCCACAGTACAGTGCTGGCTCATACTCAGCTTGCTGCCCCACCAGGACTTTCAGGTCATTTTCTGCAGAGCTATTCCCCAGCCAGTCCATTCCAGCCTGCACTGTTGCCAGCGGTTCCTTGTTCCCAAGTAAAGGACTCTGGATTTGCCTTTATTTTCATGATATTCCTGCTGCCTCATCCAGGGTCCTCTGAAGGACAGCCCTGCCTCCCAATTTGATGTCCTGTGCAAACCTGAGGGAAGTGAACTGTTTTACATCCTCCAGATCAGTGGTAAAGATGTTAACCAAGAACAGGAATTCATAATTACAACTTAATCAAAAGGAAGAAGTGCAAACATTTTTATTTATTTTTAATCTTACCTTTCCTGTGCTTTTTTTATTTACAACTAGATCACAGAATGTTAGGGGTTGAAAGGGACCTCCATAGATCATTGAGTCCAATGCCACTGCCAGAGCAGGACTGTAGAATCTATCTCAGGTCACGCAGGAACACATCTAGATTGGTCTTGACAGTCTCCAGGGAGGGAGACTCCACAACCTCTCTAGAGAGCCTGTTCCAGTGCTCCGTGACCCTTCCAGTAACGAAGTTCTTACTCATGTTGAGGTGCAACTTCCTGTGCTGTAGTTTACATCCATTACTCCTCATCCTTTCACTGGGCATAACTGAGAAGAGTTTGTCCCCTTCCTCCTGACCTCCAGCCCTCAGATATTTATAAGCATTGATTAGATCCCCTCTAAGACTTCTCTTCACCAGACCAAAAAGCCCCAAGTCCCTCAGCCTCCCCTCACAGGGCAATGATCCAGTCCCTTCATTATTGTAGCCCTCCCTTGGACTTTCTCCAGTAGATCCCTGTCCCTCTTGAACTGGGTAGTCCAGAACTGAATGCAGTATTCCAGGTGAGGTCCCGCTAGGGCAGAGTAGAGGAGGAGGAGAACCTGCTGGACACACTCCTCTTAATGCATCCCAGGATGCCATAGGCCTTCGTGGCCACAAGGGCACAGACAGATAATGTAAAATACAGTCTCAGCCTTCTCTGCCTGCCTACCTGCTATTGATTATTAACATGCTAGTAACATGTATGTAAGTTTAGGATATCCTCCCACCTTCCTCTGTTTTCTCCTACAGTATCATCAGTCTTCCTACACACAGCTTTTGGTGAAACGTCTTTTAAAACCTGTATTGAAAAATCAGTACTAAAACTGCAATGCGATGCAGTTTTGATGCTCATATTGAGCAGCTCTGAATACTACCACAACCTGAGTTTCTTGTATGTCAACAATTCTTAACATGCTTCAAACTCTTACCAAAGCTGTTTCACTTCTGCTGCAAAATGCTTCAGAATTAGCTTTTTAAAATTATTTTCAATTCTGAAGGAATTCTTATATAAGAATTTCAATTGCTTAAATCTGCAGGAATTAAAATACATCAGGTGCTTCTCAGAGATACCCAATGATAGGACAAGGGGCAGTGGGTGTAAGCTAGAGCATAGAAAGCTACACATGAATATACAGAAAAACTTTTTTGCTGTGAGGGTGACAGAGCCCTGGAGCAGGCTGCCCAGTGTGGATGTCAAGGTGAAGGCACCAGGCTCTTGGTGGTCAGCGATAGGACAAAGAATAATGGGTACAAGCTAGAACACAAAAGGTTCCACCTCAACGTGAGGAGACACTTCTGCATGGTCAGGGTTGACAGCCCTGGAACAGGCTGACCAGAGAAGTTGTGGAGTCTTCTTCTCTGGAGACATTCAAAACCCTCCTGGATGCATTCCTGAATGATCCTGCTCTTGCAGGGGGTTTGGGCTTGATGATCTTTCAAGGTCCCTTCCAACTTATAAAGTTCCATGATGCTGTGATTTGAGTAAGTCTTATTTCACGTTACGGAGTATTTGCTACCTGATATAGACACTGAAGGAATCCAGTTCATCTTTCAGAAGTGTATTAACATTGGCTACTTACCAAAGTGCACTAATCCAGATTCCTTACAAATAAGGATTTGTTTTCAGACTAGTAGCCTGGAGTTGTGTTGCTACTTGAGACCTCATGCAGGTTGAATGTGGCCTTGAGCAGCCAAGTGTTGTTGAGAGGTGTCCCTGCCATGGAGGAGAGGTTGGAGTAGATGATCTCTAAGGTCCCTTCCAACCTAAACTATTCTATGATTCTATCTACAGCACATTTAAGGGGATTTGCTCTGTGTGACAAATCCAGGGTCAGCCACTAGTTTTTCAGGCAGTGAAAATACTAAATGCAATATGTTCCTGACTGTAAAAACTATCTTAAATATCACTCTGCCCTCAATTCATGTTTACTGATCATGCAAAAACTGAAACTGAAACTGCAGTAGGCTGCCTGTTGGTAAAAAATGCACAGTAGTCTTGGCAATGTTCTGCAGTTTTTCACGTGGATGAAACTTTAAGTTTTATACTTCAGCATATTTTTCTGGGTGGCTTCTGACTGTGGTCCATTAAGTTTGCATTCTGTTGGCTGACAGTTAATGTCACTGTTCCAAAAGGTAAAACTTCATGAATTATGATTTCCTTGCGTTTCTACATTTATTGCTGAATGCCAAGACTCTGGAGAAAGTTTTGAATACTGACTAAAGATGGTGTTTCTAACCAAGCATTTGGAGCTACTCCTCATTTTCCCCCTTCTCCATCTTCCTATCTTTGAATTTGTGCTGACAAAGAATATTTTTACAAAGGCAGAAAGCATACCAGATGTGTAAGCTGTGCTCCCAGAATTCCCTTTCTGGAAAGGAAAAAAAATACTTTTTAAAGATGTCTCATTTCTGGTATACTTTCCTTTGGACTATGGGAAAACTCTTCTATTCATGTAGTGGCCTTGGTGAGAACGGGAAGCTAGAATGTAGGAACAGCTTTCAAAGTGGATTACTTGCACTAGCAAAATCAAATTCTACATCTTCAAAACAGAAACAAAAAAGATGCCTCTGCTTGCATATCCAGAATGGATTTTGCCTCTGCAGTTAGACTGCACTGCAGTTTTTTTGTTTGTCAGTATTTCTCTTGTTCTCTTTTTTTTTTCCTTTTTCATTAGACTGACTGTCTGTAATAAACTTGTCCTCTAGGGCTACTGCTACAGAACAGGTCTCATGCAGCAAACTTCTCTTGCAAAGGAAAATTAGAAACTGACTTATTTTTTTTCCTGAAGAACCTGGGGAGTGGTTCTAGAGTCCCAGTGTTAAATACATGTGGGCAGCTTATTTTCATCCTGTTAACTCATGGATGAGAAAAGTGCACAGCTACAGAAACAGGAGGCTGAGATCACAATGCAAAAAAAAAAAAAAAAAAAAAAAAAAAAAAAACAAAACNCCAGATTTATTATATACTGGCATAGTAGAGCCAGCACCTTTGATCTTCCTTTCTTTTGATATGTGGGGAAATACTTGTGTTTATTTCCACTTACTCTGGACAGGATGCACAACAGAACCATGTCCTGCTAACATGACTAGGTTTCTAACCACTGTACACCACCTTCTTGATGATCTTGAAATGCCAGCTTAATCAACAGCTATGCTTGGCTTGTGCTTCAAATGCTACTACTAGTTTACAAATGAAGCAGTTGAACCATAAACAGGTTAATTAACTTGGCCAGAGTCCTACAGAGAGCCTGTGTCAAAGCAAAGACAAGGGTTTAGTCTTATGCCTGACAGGCATGGATTTATGAGAGATAGACACTTCTGAATCTGCATGTACTTATTCCCTGTTTCCACTTTAAGCCAGGAGGGTGAAAATGGATGAACTCAAATGAAGAGTGATTTTTCTTTTTGACCTCTGTAAGTCTGTTTTCCACTTTTTCAGAGAAAATTCGGTAGCTTTCCTCTAACACTGAGCAAGGTTCAGTCTTCCCATTTCTGTATAGGTGTCTGATCGATGCAGTCTCTGTAGTGCACTGATAAATTGGTCCTGGAGAGATATTTTCTTGAGATAGCATTGTTGAGAAAAGCTGTTTGCTTTCAAATGCAAGAAGTTACTTTTCTTTGGACTGTCACACTTTCTCTGTCTAGAATATAGCAGAGAAAGCCTATGTCCAAAGTAGATGCTAAGAACATGCTTGTTGTTAAATATTGCACATGGGTGAGCTGCTTGACCAAGTCATCTTGGATTTCAGATTGTGGCCCTCAACTACAGTAAGTTGTTCCTGTTTACAGAAATGGTCTCTTCACACTCAGAGGAGGTAAATATCTTTTAGTGTGAGATGCATTCCCCCCCCACTTTATGAATGTTGCTGCTACAGTGTAGCTTCTCACCAGCAGCAGGAATGGGCATTGCTCTGTTCTCTACAAATGCCTTTCACTGCAAATAACCCAGTTTAGACGTTCACCCCTTCCCTTAGCACATATGCAGCACTATGCTGAAGCACAAGCATTAAATCTCTGCAACTTCCTGCCATCAGCTTTGTTCTGAATAGCTGCAGCATTGTTGTTCTTTGTGTAGGATAAGCTAAACAACCTTGTGTGGCTTAACTTTACTTCAGAATGACTCTGCTTGAGCAAAAAGCATAAAAGCTAAGAAGTGTACTGAATGGAGTTCATGAAGGGTGTTACTGAAACATCTCAATTGAGAAGCTGACTGCACAGCAGAATGCAGGAAAGGGAGAGCCAAATGTTTGATATCCTCAGAGCTATCTTAAGCAGGCAATGAAGAACACCACATAAAACACTGGAAAACATTTGAAGAAGTATTTAAAACCTAATGGAAAACAATTTGTTGAGGGATGCTGTTAGGATGATTTTTTTTTATCATGTAGGATCAGCGACCCTGAAACCTCTCCTTAGGTTGCAACCTTTTAGTTAAAATAAAACAAACTCGGTTTTTCCTTTCTCTTTTGAGTCACCTTTCTCCAAAGTATGATAAAGGCCGCAAACAACAGAATTCCCTGAGTTTAAACACATCTTCGACTGTGGAGATTGGAGGGCACTATTTGAAAAAAAATATAAAAAGGTCAGCAATGAGAATCATAGAATGGCTTAGGTTGGAAGGGGCCTCAGAGATCAACTACTCCAACCTCCCTACCATGGGCTGGGAAACCTCAACTGCTGCTCAAGGCCTCATGCAACCTGGCCTTCAACACCTCCAGAAATGAAGCATCCACAGCCTCCGTGGGCAGCCTGTTCCAGAGTCTCACCACCCTTGTACTGAAGAACTTCTGCAGCTCAGCTGCAGTCTAACCCTGCTCTGCCTGAGGTTCAAACCATTCCCCCTTGTCCTATTGCTAGATAAAGTATAACGAACTATAATGCTTCCAACCAATATCTCCTGGTTTTGTTTTGTTTTTTTAAAATAGATAGTTGAAAATTAGGTAGGCCATGCAAAACATTATATGTGGAGCCCTCAGGAGGGGAAGAGATGACATCCCAACCCTGTTCAGCTGCATTGCTGCATGGTTGCTGCACCATCAGCACTGAGCTGATGGAAGTTCTTCAGTATGAGGGTGGTGAGACTCTGAAACAGGCTGCCCAGGTAGGTTGTTGATGCTTTCATACTGAGGGTGTTCAAGGCCAGGCCAGATGAGACCTTGAGCAGCCGAGTCTGGTTAAGAGGTGTCCCTGCCCATGGCAGGGAGATTGGAGTAGATGATCTTTGAGGTCCCTTCCAACCTCAGTCATTCTGTGATTATTTTGGTAAGCCTTGCAACTACAGCATTAAAATAATCAGTGCTGTTATCCAAAGTTTCCCCTCTACTATGCCCTGGTGAGACCACACCTGGAATAGTGTTCAGTTTTGGGCTCCCCAGTTCAAGAGACAGGAATGTGCTGGAAAGAGTCCAGCAGAGAGCTACGAGGATGATTGGGGGGCTTGAGCATCTTTGCTATGGAGAGAGACTGAGAGCCCTGGGGCTGTTTAGTCTGGAAAAGAGAAGGCTGAGAGGACATCTGATTAATGTGTACAAATATCTGAGGAGTGGCTGTCAAGTGGCTGGGGCCAATCTCTTTTTGGTGGTCAGCAGCAATAATACAAGGAGCAACAGCTACAAAACTGGAACGTAAAGGGTTTCACCTCAACATGAGGAGAAACTTCTTTATAGTGAAGGTGCCAGAGCCCTGGAGCAGGCTGCCCAGAAAGGTTGTGGAGTCTCCTTCTCTGGAGACTTTCCAAACTTGCCTGGATGTGTTCCTGTGTGAACTAACCCGGATGATCCTGCCTTGGCAGGGGGGTTGGACTGGATGATATCTGGAGATCCTTTCCAACCTTCAAGGTTCTGTGCTTCTGTGATATGCTTTACTGAAGAAAGAAGTGTGATCTAGGTGTGGTTATCTAAGGAAAAGTCCTACAGTAGATTGAAATTGAACATTGCAACTCTAATTATCTAAAAGGAAGTCTATTATTGTATGATAAAACTGTCAAAATAATGATTGGGTGCTCCTGCAAGTCATAGAGAAGATTGATAAAGCTAATCTTACGTCATAGCTCCAGAACTCAGAAATTGTATTTTGACCTTAATTCACAATGGAGCCATTCAAAACATATTTAATAAATGGGTTATAGTACTTCTTCTTAATTAAAAATTAAAACTATTCCCAGTAGTTTTCCCCAGTGAAATGTGGAATATATTTCCAATCAGGATGATATGCATGTTATTTTAGTGATTGCTTACTCTTTTAAAGGAGTTGTTAGCTTACTTTGATCTGTTCTTCATGTGCATGAAATCTGCAGTGATACCTCTCCCAAGAAATTATTTGTGACTTAACAACCCTGTTTGCAATGGTTAAAAAAAACAAAACCAAAACAAACTAGTCCTTTTTTGCCCCCCTTGCAATTTACTTTATTCTCCATTCTATATTGGAGCTTATCCCTCATTTAGACTACAATATCTGAGTGCTTTCCAGTAGAGTATGAAGCTGTATCATTGTATAACTGTCACAGGTTGTCACACCTTGAGTATTGTATTCAGATTTGGGCACCTCAATACAAGAGGGATGTGGAGGTGCTAGAGCCAGTGCAGCAGAGGACAACAAAGCTGGGGAAGGGCCTGGAGCAGTGACTGGAGGAGCTGGGGAATGGTCAGTTTGGAAAAGAGGAGGCTGAAGAGGAGACCTCATCACTGTCAACAGCTACCTGAAATGAGAGGTTGGTGCTGGTCTCTTCTCAGAGGTAAACAGTGATGCAACAAGAGGGAATGGCCTCAAGGTGCCGCTGAGTAGGTTTAGACTGGACATTAGAGGAAAAAATTTTCCCAGCAAGAGTGGTGAGGCATCAGAATGGGCTGCCCAAGGAGGTGGTGGAGTTACCAACCCTGGATGTGTTTAAAAGTCATTTGGATGTGATGCTTGAGGATATGGTTTAGGGTATACCTTGTAAAGTAGGGATATTGGTTGGACTTGGTGATCCTGAAGGGCTTTTCCAACATGAATATTTCTGTGATTCTGTTTGTGCTTTCCTCCCCAAAAGAAAAAGCACATGCAGTGAAGTGACTGGTTTGGTGGATTTTGCTTTCTTTGAGTTTAGTATACTTACATAAATGTTCTGTATTTGTTAGAGAGGACAAAGGAAAAGAAATGTTCTTGTTGTGGGCAGCACATAGAAGTGGAGGCCACGTGTTCACAGGCTCAAATAGGCTGTTCAGAAGAATCTCCATTTCTTCCTTTCTTCACTCCTCAGTGCACAAGACGTTTCACTCTTGAAACTTAAGTTTTGTTGGAGCAAACAAGTGCAGCCTTACACTGTTTGGCTCAAATGCCTCTCTTCTGCTGCAGTCTTCCAGTGTGTATCAGTCAAGACAATACTGCAGAATGAACATCACAGAATCATAGAATAGTTTAGGTTTGAAGCAACATCCAGAGGTCATCTAGTCCAATCCCAATGCAGTCAGCAGGGACATCTTCAACTAGATCAGGTTACTCAGAGCCTTGTCCAGCCTGACCTTGAATATTTTCAGGAGTGGGGTTTCAACTACCTCCTTAGACAACCTGTTCCAGTGTTCCATCATCCCCCTGGTCAAGAACAAAATCACTGCCCATTGTTCTATCACTACAGGAGTGCTTTCCCTAGCTGCTCCCCCATTTCAGAGCTGTTTCCTTGCATTCTGGGGTCTTACTGGAAAGCTGAGAGAGACTTTTCATAAGAGTGTCTAGCAATAGAATAAGAAGGAATGGTTTGAAGCTGAAGGAAAATAACTTTAGACTGGATCTGAGGAAGAAGTAGGAGGATGGTGAGACTCTGGAATAGACTGCCCAGGGAGGCTGTGGCTTCCTCCTCCTTGGGAATGTTGAAGGCCAGGTTGGATGAGTCCTTGAACAGCTGAGGCTAGTTGAGAGGTGTCACTGCCCATGGCAGGGAGGTTGGAGTAGATGATCTCTGAAGTCTCTTCCATTTTGGGCCATTCTGTATATCAAGAATTGCTTGATTTGCAGTTAATTTAAAACAGTTCAGTAAAGAAAATAAAAAGGGACATGTTTAACTTAGAAAATTCTTTTTCTCAAGCTGCTGCTGAAGATTTATTCATTTAGCCTTAATCATAGGCATTGAAATTTCTTTACCTTTCTTTTGGTAAATTGAGAAGTCCAGCCCTGAAAAAGAACATAAGGAAGACTATCATGTGCTTGACCTGAAATTTGCAGCTATGTGGAGCTACAGATACTCACTAGAATTCAGCTTATTCAGATTCATCTGCGGGATCATAACCCGATTTGACACAGTTGACTCCTCTATAACCTCGTCACTTTTGTAAGGTCTTACAAAACGTCTTAAACAACATGATGTATTATGTGCCAGCTTAAGTCATGCTCCTGTTAGCTTTGGTGGGAGGAAATGGACAAGAATTTCTGTTTGTTGTCAGAGTATAAACCTAGAGCAGATTTTGAAATTTTCCTTTGTGTTGCTACTTTATTTCCTTAGCTGCTACTAATGAACTTCAACAAATGTGTATTATAAACAGTCTATTTTTTCTTTAATTTTCATTCTTATGGCATGTGCAAAATTTGCAGGAGATTATTGATACTCAGCTTTCCTTTGTGTAGTAGTGGTGGTTGTTCCTTAGTGTATCACAGTCACTTAAGTGCTTGTTAGTGATCATTAAAAAGCATAATGTACTGGATATGGATTTTATTGTATAATTCCCTAATCACTGCTAACTCACCTAAGCATATCATTGGCACCAATATTTACCCCTCTGCAAGTTTTCTGTACTCGTTGGTGTGGAGCTTCTCAGAGTAGGTGGGTAGCAGAAAGTAAATATTAAATTATTGCCTAAAGAAGCTCATTTTCCTATTAGCACAAAATCATTCCAATTTAGTGAAAGTGGTGTCCAGGATGCTTCATGGTGTGTGGATGCAGGGGAGTTGCTGTTGTCTTTGTGTTTTGTTACATTTGAATAATGTTGTAGTTTCTAAACTGTGATAGAATGTTTTAATTGTCTTTATAAAGGCCAAGTATAGAGTCTTACGTCTGGGAAAGAGCAAACCCATGGACCAGTGTAGGTTGGGGACTGGAGAGCAGGGCAGAGGAGAAGGGAATTGGGGGTCCTGGTGGGTATAAGAATGCCCAATAGCCAGCAATGTGCCCTTGTAGCCAAGAAAGCAAATGCCATCCTGGGGTGGATTAGAAGAGAAGTGGTTAGTATGTCAAGAGAGGTTCTCCTCCCTCTCTTTTCTGCCCTGATGAGGGCACAGGGCACATCAGGAATATTTTGTCCAGCTCTGGGCCTCTCAGTTCAAGATGGACCTCAGAGACCTGCTTGAAAGAATCCAGCATAGCCACAAAGATGCGGAAGGCAGTGGAACATCTTGTGAGGACAGGCTGAGGGAGCTGGGGCTTGGAGCTTGGAGAGGAGTAGCCTGAGGGGAGGCCTCATTCATATTTATAAAGACGTGCAGGGTGGACTTAGGAGGACAGAGCCAGGCTCTGCTCAGAGATGCCCAGGGCAAGGGGCAATGGGTGCAAGCTGGAGCGGAGGAAGTTCCGTGAGAACATAAGGAAAAACTTTTTCAGTGCGAGGGTGCCATAGCCCTGAAGCAGGCTGCCCAGAGAGGTTGTGGAGTCTCCTCTAGAGACATTCCAAACCCACCTGGTTGTGTTCCTATGTGACCTGCTCTAGGTGATCCTGCTCTAGCAGGGGCATTGGACTGGATGATCTTTTGAGGTCACTTCCAAACCCTTTTGTGATTCTGTGTTAATTTTTTTTTTTTTTTAATCAGTGCCTGTCCTGCAAACTGAACTTTCTGCATTAACATCTAATGACTGCTTCCTAAACTGTTGTTATTTACCAGATGTCCTGTGAGCTCTAGTGTGCTGGTAGAATTTTGGTGTGTGTAGAAGTATAGACTCACAGAATGCTTTGGGTTGGAAGGAACCTCCAAAGGTCATCTAGTCCAAACCCCATGCAGTCAGCAGGGACATCCTCCACTACATCAGGTTGCCCAGAGCCCTGTTGAGCCTGACCTTGAATATTTCCAGGGATAGGGCCTCAACTACCTTCCTGGGCAACCTGTTCCAGTGCCCTCATGCTAAATAACTTATTCCTAACATTCAATCTAAATCTCCTCTCATTTTAAACCATTGTCCCTTGTCCTATCACTACAGGCCTCTGCAAACTGTCCCTCTGCAGCCACCTTCTAGCCACCTTCAGGTACTATCAGGCTGCTATTAGGTCTTCCTGCAGCCTTCTCTTCTCCAGACTGAACAACTCTAGCTCCCTCAGCCTGTCAAAAGAGGGGTTTAGAAACTTTTGTTCATTAAGAACAATAAAAGGAAACTGGTTAGTGTGAAATTACCTCTCTGTTTTCTCTTTCTCATTTGATGATAGTAGTTCATGTGTAACAGAGGATCAAAGAAATGTACTTAGAATAGCAGCTATTGGAAACCCAAATGATAGCTTGTAAATGATAAAGTTTTTTATATGTCTATTCCATTTAAAAGGCTCAGGAAGTTTTATGAAAGGTAGGAATACTTTAAGTATTTCTGTCTATGGACAGCATTTTGTCGAACTCTGTCAGCTTTCCCTTTGTACCTTCCCCACCTAACTTATTAAATGCTCTGAGGCACACTTCTAACTTTACCAGGCTTCCCAAAAAGAACTTTTTATTTTCTGTAAAACAATAATGCATTTAATTAGGAAAACTTCAATCACCAGCAATAAGCAAAGCAGTTTGTACAGATGGAAACATAAAGAACTGGAAAGTCGATTGTGAAATTGACAGTCATTAACCATCCATTTCATTTGTCCCTGATATTTGAAATTATCAGCTTCCTGTCAGTGTATCAAAATTAATTATGATCTTTTCCCCTCCACTTCAGCTTCCAGTGTTTCAAGATACTCTGAGGTGTTTTTTAGCATTTCCAGCATTTCTGTGTTTTGATTGAGTACCATCTAGTGCTGAGGTGCAGCGGTAAGGGTTTTGCCGTCGTTTGCACACTGAGTTTTGCTTTGTAGCCTTATGTAGGGACAGAATAAAAATATATTAATGTACCCTGCATTAGCACCAGATCTGGCATGGGGACTAAGAAGATCACGTTCTCTAGTTATGGTTAGTTCTATGATGTTGTGGACTGCCAAATCATTTGATATGAAAAGCAGCCTTTAGGATGTAAATAAATGCTCTAGAAAATAATCTGTTCTTCTCTCTCCTATCTTTTAAACAGCCAAGTGGTCTTCCTTTTACCCAATCTATACAACATTCATCAGTTTGTCACTTAATGGTAGGGTTGATCAGAGCTGAATCTTGTTACTTCTTGGAAAAAGAATGGCAAATCAGTTCATAGTATACTAAGTGCCTTTTTATTTTTGAATAATGAGATAGGAGCAGTTCATTAGCTACTGGAGGGAAAAAAAAAAGCAGGGTAAGCAGCGTCGTACCTGTCTTGACAAGTATACTAATTACTCTCCTTCACGTGGAGCTGAAGGCATATTCAGTTCAGTTTAATGATCAGACTAGAAGGCATTAGAAGGCCCAGGCTCTGTCAGGTGAGGAAGAGCAGGTGTAAGCAGATTAGTTCTGCCACAGTAACCCTTTGGAGTCATCTTCTTTAGAATGGCACTAGGGAAAAATATCAGCACTTTTTATTTTTAGTGGGAAGATAAATTTAAGAGGAGTAAATTGGAAAATCAAATGAGGGCTTTAGCAGCCAGGGAGATTTGCAGAGCTGTCTCCTGGTGTTTGAAAGGCCCATTCATCATGTCCTACAAGTAGTCAATTCCTCTAGTATCTGTAAATGTTTTCAGATATTAGCCAATTTATATGCTCTGAGATTCATCATGGAAAATCAGCTTTACCATCGTGCATTATCTCCATCTGAGATGAGTTTGATATATGAGCATCTTTGCAGTTCAATGGGTTGTGTGCAAAAAAGTACGTTTTTAATTAATAAACAAATTTGCTCAGGAGCTCATCAGTGTCAAGAGTAATAACGATTGTCATTCATTATTGTTTATTACATTCCCCCCTCAACAAATGTTGCCTTCTAATGAGATTTCTTTCCTATTTTTTAATTTAGTTAATGGCATTTTCATCCCAGAGAAAAATACAGATTTCTTGTGCAAAAATGTGCTAAACCAGAAAGCATCCTTCACTTAAAGAGGAAAAAAATGACATAAAATTATATACATTGTCAAGAAACTTTGGCTGCTTTTTTCATGTATTCAATATTCTTTTCTTTGTGACGAAGATTAAAACCTCACAGGAATCGTTGAGAAGTTCTTTTTTTTTTTTTTTGCCTCAGCAAATAAGGCAAATCTACATAACAATAGATTTGTCTTTTCAGAATATATTGCAGCTGAAGAAAACTCAGTGGTCATCGCTGAACTAGGAAGACAGAATGGTACTGGAAGATAAAAAGGTCATTAAAAAAAAAAAAAAAAAAAAGGGCCACAAAAAAAAAAATTACTATCTGT
>VWZI01010180.1:247300-260722 GCA_013396835.1 Psilopogon haemacephalus
AAAAACCCAATTATTCTACTTACATTACTCCTCTCCCCCCCACCCCTCACCTCACCACCCCCCTCTCAGCTTTTTGCCTGTTAGTATATCTATAGCTATCTAATAAAGGCTCTTTAATAAACGTATGCTTGTGATGGTAGAAGCTGCAGCGATGCAGAGACGTTCAAGTGTTATTATTTACTGCAGTGTTTGCGCAGGATGGCGAATCCTCTGCTGCAAATGGCATTACAGCTGTGATGAATGAGCATTAGGGTAACTCATTTTAAATGTGCTTGATTTATTAGTGCAGGGGTCTCCATTTCCAGCAGGTCAATGCTTTACTGAAACACACAAAGTCATTGTCAAGGTCAGCCCTGTTTATGAATTTTTTAAACAAAATGCCTTGATCACACATCAAGTTCTTCACAGAAAGGGGAGAAAAAAAAAAAAAACAAACAGAAAGGAATAGCTTTTGCAAAAGATTTCTTTAAAAAGGCCAAAGGCAATGTTGGTCAAGCTTCAATTATGACTCCTAGTAAGACAAGAACCTTAATGTTCACTGTTTGCCTTCGGGGATGTTTATTACACACAACTATTTTGCAGAAGCAGCGTCAAATCTACAGTATAAAACTACCATTAGGCAGAAAAATCAATCAAAATGCCATTAAAGTGGAATAAGTTGCCAATATTGCTGATGTGGTTGCAGGTCCTTTGATTTTCTTTCAGATTATTAGGCACAGTCTAGTAGTGACTTTGTTAAGGGAAATGAGTGTTGTTCAGAAGTAATATGTCTCTTGGCTTCATAAAGTTTGTGGCCTCATATTTCCCAGTTTATTGATTATCCATTATCATTTGTCATGAGGCGTCCTAACTCAAGGGGAAAATATAACTCTCTTTTTCTTGCTGAGCAGTGGTGCTGTATAGATCTGTGGAAAGGTAGTTCAGATGTACCAATCTTGGAGAAAAATGAGCAGAGAAATAAAGCAATGAGCGTGCCTTCCGGGTCTAAGCAGTTTAAAGGGTAGATTGCTGACAGTACTTTGTTCCCACATCAGCCCTTTTTTTTCCCCTTATAACACAAGAACAGCAAGATATAAGTTCACAAGGCCATCACAGTAACCTTAATGCTGTACTGCAGCTGTGTTAAAATGTAAATATGAAATGTTCTTTATCTCCGTTGAGCGCTGTTACATTTAGAGAAGTTTTCTCTCCATCTATTTCGTTTCCGTAGATGTGCCCTGGTTATTTCTGCTAAGGGCTGCAAAAATGTCCTTAAATTATTACTTTAACGTTTGCATAATTGCAATGCAAATGGAATTAATTTCTACATGCAAAAGAAATGTGTTACATAGTGCCTGCCTTTATTAAATTCAACCAGCTACTCAGTTTGACCACTATTGTCTCTCTAGAGATACTCAAAACCCACCTGGACACATTCCTACATGGTCTGGCATAGGTGATCCTGCTCTGACAGAGAGGTTGGACTGTATGAGCTTTCGAGATCACTTCCAGCCCCTGACATTCTGTGATTCTGTGATACTAGAAGTAGTATATTGGCAGCTTAGGTAAGAAGAGCAGATAACCTTCTTTCATTCAAACATTCACCAATGTCCTCTTGCTTTTGATTAAGTTCCAGTAAACCTCTAGTGTGACCAGTAGTACTGTTGACATGAAAATCTTAGCAGTTTGATGCTGTTTTTGTTTTACCATAATCGACCTGTTGCTATGGTGCCACTGCAGTAACTGCCTTTTTGGAAGACATAATTAAGAGCCGAAGAGATTTTAGCTGCACAGATAGTAAAAAATTAGCAATATGCAAGGATTTTTATTTTCTTTTTTGATTTTGCAGAATCAGATAATGTTTATGTAAGAAAGAAGAATGATATCTTGAAAGCTAATATAGCAGTCAATTTTGTTTGATGCCTTTTCTTTCAAAGGCTTAATTTCAAATCATGTAGAACCAATGTGACATCATCAGAGTACAAAAATCAGTGTGACAATTCATTATTGCTCTGATAGGTACAAAGAATAGAATCATAGAATGGTTTGGGTTGGAAGGGACCTCTGAAGATCATCAAGTCCAAAGCCCTTGCAGTCAGCAGGGACATCCTCCTCTGATCAGGCTGCTCAGAGCCTTGTTGAGCCTGACCTTTAGTATTCCCAGGGATGAGACCTCGACTATGTCCCTGGGCAACCGGTTGCCGTATCCACCACCTTCCTGGTGCAGAACTTGTTCCTCACAACCAATATAAATCTGTTCTGCTCTCATTTTCCTGTCCCTGCAGGCCTTTGCAGAGTCTCTGCAGCCTTCAGGTACTGGTGGGTTGCTATTATGTCTCCCCAGAGCCTTCTCTTCTGCAGGCTGAACAACCTCAGTTGCCTCAGCTTGTCCTCATAGCAGAGGTGTTCCAGCTCCCTGATCATTTTTGTGGCCCTTCTCTGGACCCACTCCGTCAGGTCCATGTGCATGATGTGTTAAGGGCTTCAGAGCTGGATGTAATGCTCCAGGTGAAGTCTTACCTAAGCAGAATAAAGTGGCAGAATCACCTCTCTGAAGGCGACGGTCTCAGAGGAAATTTTTTTTGCACCTGTAGCTCATTACACAAAGTAGCATCCAGTTAAATATTTCCCTAGTGTGAATCTGTTGGATTTTGCTGGCTTTTAACCAGTCATAAAATAGCTTATTTTTTCATAATGAAGTCATACTCCTTCAGTAACCCTTCAAAACAGTGAATTCTACTCAATCTTCCTCAGTTGTGCTCATTACCATTCTATCAATGTCTCTTTTGGCAAACTGTTACTTGTGGTTTATTCCTACCTACTGAAAAATGTTATCTTTACTTTTAGTGTCAGTAAATATATACAGTGCCCTCTGATTCACGTGTTCATAGTTTTTGTCCTGTGTACAGAATAGGGTACAAAAGCTGAAGTAAATATGTGTTTAATCTTACTATTAATTTATAAAAATATGAGATTAGTAAGATACAATTCTGTAATCTGGCATGATGCATCTGATACAGTAAGTATGATACTTACTGTATCATTGTCCTCTATACAATTTGGGCAAGCTTGTGCTCTTTGCCATTCTTTGTGGCTCTTGGAGTGCCCTTAAACTCATTCTGAGTTTTCTTTGCAGTAGGGTTTAGTTTTCTAAACAAGAAATATTCTTGAAAATGCTGTTTTCAACTGAGTGTGATGTCTTTAGGAGACAACATTTGGCATTAAGGTTAAAATTAGTATCTCCATAAAATGTGTGTCTCCTTTACTATCAGCAGAGCAATTACACACAGGCATTACAGCAGAGTAACTACTGGTTACTCTTACCAGCTGTTATTCCCAGAATGGGGGCAGTTTGTGCTTATGCAGCACTGTGGTTCTTTCTCTAAGAAACTGTAAAGTTCATTGTTTGATGTTTTTTATAAGGCTTTTCTAGGGTAGTCTTTACACTGCTCTTAGTAATTAACTGCTTTATTCAACTACCTAGGTTAGACACCTGGAGAGAAAATGTAGAACTGCTTGAGAGAGTCCAGTGCAGAGCCACAAAGATGATTAAGGGAGAGCCTGAGGGCGCTGGGGCTCTTTACCTTGGAGAGGAGGGGACTGAGGGCTGCCCTCATTCGCCTTTATAAAGATGTAAAGGGCGAGTGCAAAGAGGATGGAGCCAGCCTCTGTTTGGTGATGCCCAATGACAGGACAAGGGGCAATAGCTGGAAGTTGAGGCATAGGAAGTTCCATGGAAACCTGAGGAGGAATCTCTTCACTGTGACAGTGACAGAACACTGGAACAGACTGCCCAGAGGGTGTTGTAGAGTCTCCCCCTCTGGAGATACTCAAAACCTGCCTGGATTTGTTCCTGTGTGTATAGGTCATCTGTTCCTCTGGTATAGGTCATCTTGCTCTGCCAGGGGGGTTGGGTTGGATGAGCTTTCAAGGTCCCTTCCAGCCCCTGACATTCAGTGATTCTGTGATTGTTTGCGTGGTCTGTTAACTGAAAATAAACTAAAGGCATCTCCTGATTCATGCTATTTTTTTCATCGTAGTATCAGTGAGTAAAAGTTCTTAAGGTAATTTTGAGTTACATTTTCTTTATACTAAGCAGTTTCCTTTGGAGCTGTGTGGTACTTCTGAAGCACAAGCATAGCCTCAGTGAGGCTGAGTAAGTCCACAAAGGCCTTCTTTCACCCTGTGCTTGTAGAATCCTTTGGTCTTTCAAGACTTCTAGAGTTAATTGTATCGGAATCGGTAAGTAGCTACGAACGTGTAAGTCTGTAGTCAATGGTTGGATCATTTTCAAAATTATCACCATCACTATGTTTTCCTTCTAAAGGCAAATCTCTCTTTCTGCCAAGTAGGTAACTAAGTTAACAGGTTTTTTGTATGTTTTTATTCTTTATTTCCCTAGCCTCCAAAACCCTTATAAATAGTATGCTACGGGACCCTTCTCAGATTCCAGATGGAGTTCTAGCAAATCAAGTCTATCAGGTATTAATCACAGTTGTCCTTTTTTTTTTTTTCCGTTTTCTGATTTTTTTTTTCCCCTGTGGTAATGCTGTTATCTGCCTAGCAGAAGTAAAAAGATTTTAAACCTCATTTAATTACTGTCATCGTAAACTATCAGTGAGGTCAGGGTGCACCATAAATGGCAATGCAATATTTGTGAGGGGAGCGTTTGGCTTTTTAATAGCTTGCTTTTATAGTGAATAAAAGCCTGCAGTTTTTGTTTTCTGTGATTAAATCTGAGCAGCATCTGATAGCCTTTTGGAAGAAAAGTAATTACTGTTTTTTAAGATACTGTTTAACTCTAATGGTTGTGTATTTTGCCCAGCACTATACTATTCCTCTTATTCGTCTGCAGTGCACTGTGAATGACTGCTGTTATGGACCACTGGTGGACTGCATCAAACAGTATCCTTCCCCATAAAATTTTAGGTGCACAATTGACGAGCTGAGTCTGTGTGGAAGAGATGCGTCTAGCTTTAACCTGACATAAAGTTCTGCTTCACAAAACACGTTTCATACTCCTCTGTTTTCCATTCAGTCAGCTGGAGGGTCAGCGCAGAGCTTGCCTTTATACTGTTCAACAAAAATCAGATGGACCATGGGAAAGTGTCAGTTTGGTGGCTGCATGTTCATCCGCCTGACTGAACCCCTTTGGTTTGAAATGCATGTCTGCTTTTCTGTTCAGCTGGCCATGCTTTGGGCAGTGGAGTTGGACTGAATGATCTCTTGAGATGCCTTCCAGTCTCAACTGGTCTGTGATTATTAAGTTGCAAGAATAGTGTTAGACTTTATGACATTGCCTTACCACAAGTGTGAGGTTGAACTCAGTGCACTTCAAGTGGGATTGACTCATTAGTATTTTTAAATTTACATATTTTTAAATTTACATTGTTAGGCTGCTGTTTTGCTTCCTCTTCTTAAAGGAAATGAGATTATCTCTAGAGGAAACCCTATGTCTGCTGTCAAATAAACAATTTAAAACTCAGGGCCTGCTCTTCAAGTGAAATTATTGAACACACAGGGGCTGGAGCACCCCTACTACAAGGACAGGCTGAGGGAGCTGGGGTTATACCAGCCCACCAGTACCTGAAGGGAACCTGCAAGAAGGATGGAGAGAGACTGTTTGCAAAGGCCTGCAGTGATAGGACGAGGGACAATGGTTTGGAATGAGAGAAGTGGAGATTTAGATTGGATGTGAGGAACAAGTTCTTTAGCATGAGGGTGGTGTAACACTGCAACAGGTTTCCCAGGGAGGTAGCTGAGGCCCCTGAACATATTCAAGGTCATGCTCGACAAGGCTCTGAGCAACCTGATGTAGCGGAGGATGTCCCTGCTGACTGTCTGGGGTTGGACTAGATTACCTTTGGAAGTCCCCTCCAACCCAAACCCTTCTATGATTCTATGATCAATGAGAATAATGAGTTTTTCAATTCCATTTTGGTCCTGAAAATACTAAACTATGCCAGTGCATTATCTGCGAGTATGTTGCTGAATTAGATGTTAATTTTGAGGTGCATAAAATAGTTAAAAATCAATTTAAAGTTAAGGTTTTAAAAGCATAATGTCTTCTGAAGGATTGCATATTGATTTTAAATATAACTATCTAATTGTATATGCATGAACTAAAGTATGAAGTCAACCTCTTTGTAAATGCCAAGAGGCTATTTTTCAGTAATAGTTCAGATGCTTACGGGAAGCCAGCCTGCTAAGATTGCATGAGTAGAAAATGGCTTGTGAGGTTATTTACAAGTTTTGCCCCATGGTCATTGCCATACATCAATACCAGGTATTATTATAGACTAAGTCTGAGTGTTTCTGCTTATGGTGCATTATAAATTCTGTTTGCAGTGTTTTTCTTCCTTTTTTTGCTCTTCTTAATTTGCCCCTTTTGTTCTGTAACTACGAGTAGCATAAAATAATATGTAGTTACAATTGATAAAAACTCTGTGTGTATATATATGTCTATATCTGTATATATACATATATATATGAGATGTATCTATCTCTCTCTTCATCTCTGTCTCTGTATACATATATAAAAAATTATTCCATACAATTAGGGTTTTTGCTCTTCAGCATAAAATATTGATATAAATCTGAAGCCCTCAACATAAGAGCATGGAAATAATGGAGCAAGTCCAGAGACAAGTATGAAAATGATCAGGGGAGATGGGACACCTCTGCTACCAGGATAAGCTGAGGGAGATGGGGGTGTTCAGCCTGGAGAAGAGAAGGCTCCAGGCAGGCCTAATAGCAACCTTCCAGTACCTGAACGGGGCTACAAGAAAGATAGAAAGAGACTATTTACAAAGGCCATGGGGCAATGGTTTGAAATAAGAGATTTAGACTGGATGTTAGGAACAAGTTCTGCACCATGAGGGTGTGCACTATGAGGGTGCGCAAGACTGGCACAGGTTGTCCAGGAAGGTAGCTGAGGCCACATCCCTGGAGCTGGTCAAAATCAGGCTAGACAAGGCTCTGAGAAACCTGATCTAGTGGAGGATGCCCCTGATGAATGCAGGGGGATTGGACTGGATGACCTTTGGAGTTCACTTCCAACCCAGACCATTCTGTGATTCTAGATTAAGTCCTGCACTCTAATGGTAAGGCAATCTGTAGTTTAAATGTTCAGAAGTTATTCTAAACAGATTTAGGAACTTAACTGTTTTTAATGTAAGATCCTTTCTCATGATATTTCACAACTTTGACCTCCAGGAGGATACAATTAAAATTGCTTGTGTTGATTTTTTTTTAGATATTAAGAACAGCATATTGGATCAATGCATCAGTGCAATGAAAAGGACTTCACTGTAAAATATTATTTCATCTTTCCCTGTCATTAATGCATGTTTCTGAACAAGCAATGAGAAGGATGTTTCCTGCATCCTATCTGGGTGCATTTCTGTGCAAACTACCTTAGGTGGTCCTGCTTTGGCAGGGGGGTTAGACTCTATGATCTCTGGAGGTCACTTCCAACCTCTATGGTTCTGTGATTCTCTGTGATTCTGTTTTCTTACAATAAGATGCTTCAGATGGATGCAATGCATATCAGTTTCAGAATATAAAAGGGGAAAAAAACCCATTGTATTTCGTTCTTTGCTGAACTGATACAGTGGTTAGTGAAGAGCAACTCAAAGGTATTTAGTTACATGTTTTAAGCTCGCTTTCTTTTACATTGGAGGAGAAAATTCAGCAAAAATTATTACCTTTATTTATACTGAATAACTGATCTAATTGATCTTAATTTTGTGCAATATATGCTGATAGATACAGCAGTCTGATTTTCACAAAGTGCTAAAATGCCTCTGAAAATCCCTGTGAGGAGTATCAAAGAGTTCAAATCACTGATCACTTCTGAAATGCAGATGAAGGGCAATAAATTTGATTAGGAGTTACTTTACCTGTGATATCTTTTCTGAAGTTGGTTCTTTTCCACAGTCATTTTCCGTTTCTTAACCTAAGCTTCCCAGTGCAATTGGACACGAGCACGAAGTCTTGCTGCGAGAAATGCTCTTGGAAAGAAATCTCTCATTCATAGGTAAGAATCTCTGGCAGAGGCCAGCCAGTGAGTCCTTAACTTCAAAGATTTGGGCGACTGTTTACTTAAGAAAAGAAGAAGCCTCAACAGTCTCTGTATTAGGTACTAAAGGATGAGTAAAAAATGATTGATGCTGTACATGTTATCTTTTATTGATTAGAAGTGAGCAGGAACTCAGTTACCTAATACCCTATATATACAGCACATGCACAGACTTGCAATTAATATTTTATAGAATAAGTAGCTGAAAAAAATGCTTTAATATCTGCTGCAGTATTACTTTTGGTGTCATGAGATATTAGCCATAATCTAGGCCTTATGAGACTTAGGAGGAAGCATAAGAAATATTAGCTTCCGAATGCTTTATGTATTAAAGAACTGCCAGAGGATTCACTCATTTAGCTTTCCGTGCAGTTTCTGCTGAATTTTTGCATCCTGCCTCCCAAGCAATGCAAATACTCTTTTCACAATCCCTGTATTTAAGGTTTTCTTTTAAAGATTAATTATTTGGGAAGTTCTGTTCTTTTTTTTTTTTTATTTTTCTCTTAGCCTGCACTATGTTTCTTCTATATGAGTGCCATTAAAACAATGATTAGTGCTTAAAGCATAATTTCTCTTACCGTGATGATAAACTTCACAATGACTTTCTAAATCTTAGATTTATTATGTGATGAGACACTAACAAACTGAAATGGAAACAGGCTGAGAGAGTTGGTGTTATTCAGTCTGGAGAAGAGAAGGCTCTCAGAAGACCTTATTGTGGCCTTCCAGTATCTGAAGGGGGCTACAACAAAGATGGGTAGTGATAGGATTGGGGGGAATGGAGCGAAACTAGAAGTGGGTAAATTCAGATTGGATGTTAGGAAGAAGTTCTTCACCATGAGGGTGGTGAGATACTGGAACAGGTTGCCCAGGCAGGTGGTGGAAGCCACATCCCTGGATGTGGCTCCAGACAACCTGATCCAGTGTGGTTCTATGGCAAGGTGGTTGGAACTAGATGATCTTTGAGGTCCTTTCTAATCCTGACAATTCCATGAAATACTCTGTCCTTTTAATGGTTGAGTTTTGTTCTAAACTAAGGAGTTTTGCTGTTTTTTCCCAGAAATTCTGATTTCTCCTAAAGTTAGATTCAGGTTAAGATTTTTGAAACCTTAAATTTAAGAAATTAGAAAGACTGTTAAGGATTTTTTAAAGTTTTGTCCATGTGATGAAGGAACAGAGTTAGTGTGCTGTGCTACCTGAGAGAAGAATAGTAATAAGACAGGAATCTTTTTTTCATCCAAACTTGCAAATGGCATTCTGAAAATACCAGGAGGTGTTTATTCCTTCTATAAGATCAGAGATACAGGTCATAGGCTTAAGCTGCAACTGCCCAGATGGTGGTGAGTTAAAAGACTGAACAGTTGTAGGAACAATAAGTGTAAAACAAACTGCCGGGGAAGGTTATGGAATCACCTTCAATGAAAAATTCAAGGCTAGGCTTGCCTCTCATCCATCAAAGCTGGTAGAGAAATCAATCCTGTCACGATACAAGGGAATGGGCTTAGATGACTCACTAATGGATCCTCAACCCAATGATTGTAATTTTATTTGGCTTGTGTAGTACACAAATCAGATTGAAATTGTAATGTTTTGTGACCTTGGATAAGCACTGATTTTGTCTTTAAAAATAAACTCTTAAGAAACTTGTGCTGTCAAGTGAAAGTATCTAGAATGGGTTAACTTATTACAATACAAAGTTTGATCTATTGTTTATGTTTTTATACATACTGAAGTATTGTTCAGTCACATTCTGTGATTCTGTGATTTAAGATATATTACATGGTTGTATNTAAGTATATGGAGATGAACCCTACAGAAAGCCTCTTTCCTTTTGGCAAAATAAGTCCCAAAATTGAAGAAATCCTGAGGAAAGCAGTAGAGGCAGTGTTTCCTACAGGTCAACAAATTCAGGCTTTCAACACTATGAGTAAGGCTGTATTCCAGTGTTTAAGATTACTTAAATTGCTGTACTTGCAATTCCATTACTTTTTAACACCTGTTAAAGCAACAGGATTCTTGTGGTTTGCATATTAAGTTGGTATTCAGTGTACTGTTCTTCAAGGTTTTTTTGTATCAACCATGCTTAGATGGGCAACAGAGAGTCTGTTACAGGAGAAGAAAGCATAGGTAAGGGGGACACTGAATATAAATTGCCTCAGTATGGTCCGGGAACATGAAACAGCTTTTCAGGTCCAGGAGGTCAGTTGTCTGCTTCTGGAGCTCTTACATTTCAAACACTACAGGTCTGAAGCAGCACCTTCAGATTCATTCAGTAATTGATTTGAAACCTGTACAAACTAATGATGTGTGTCTTTTAATTATCCAGTTCTCACATACCAAGTCCTCTCTTCAGCAAAAGCACAGCTCTCAAGTCTTTGCCACTTTCCCTGAGATTGAAGTAATCAGTGGCCGCATTGTCTCAAAACAGATCTAGTGCCTTTACTTGCCTTACTGAGATGCTAGGATTGTCTTTATTTTTCTATGTCTTTGTCATGAGTATACTAGCACAACTTTTAGCTATATGGGTAGCTACTGACCTGGAGTAGAGAGCCTGGTGAAGAGAAGGTTCTGTGTGGGCTGGGGGAGGGTTCACAAAGGCCTGCAGAGAGGATGAGTGGCAATGATACGAAATGAGAGAAAAGCAGATTTAGAATGGATGCTAGGAACAAGTTCTGTGCCATGAGGGTGGTGGAACACTGCAACAGGTTGCCCAGGGACATAGTTGAAGCCCCATCCCTGGGAATATTCAAGGCCAGGCTCAACAAGGCTTTGAGCAGCCTGATCTAGTGGAGGATGTCCCTGCTGACTGCCAAGGGCTTTGGACTAGATGACCTTAGAGGTCCCTTCCAACCCAAAGCATTCTATGATTTTTTTGTCTGGAATCTTGTTCTCCTTTGGTTCCCTCATTTATACCTCCATGAGTATAAATCATGAAATCTGATCTATGTTTTCTGCTGTCATCTTAAATTTGCAATTGCTGCTCACTCATGCACCAACAGAAGTCTGTTTAGTTCCTTTGCTATATCCAGAGGCTAGTATAAGAACAATGATGTGTTAAATGGTTGTGATTGAGTGTGATGTTATGGTAAAGAGGAAGCTGCAGTTTTGTTGGAAATCTAAATGAATGGGGAATCTGCAGTGAAATTACTTTTAGGCTGTTTCCACATCACTTTCAAATCCAAGGATGCATAAATGTACCTGTCAAAGCCACTGTGGGCTGGATTTCAAGCACTGGTTAAATTATCCTCTTAATCCACGTAAGAGCTAAAGGATCTTTTAAGGTGCAGAGAGCTGCCTCTGTAACTTCTGGACCAGTCTGAAACATACCTGGGCTGCAATGCTGGAACTTTTCTTTTGGTGAGGTTTGAGGGGTTCTGTAATTTCATTTTGTTTTTTTCTCTCAAGTTATGAAGCTTTAAACCACTTCAAGAAGTAGTAATTATGTTCCTGCACATGATGGACAGCTCACATTGATAGTAAACATGGGTTTTAACAGATTTTTCCAATGTTTATCACAGTACAAAAGGTTAGGAGAAGCCAAGTGAAAACATTTAGAATCAGGCATAAAACAAATGGAGAAGGAAAAAAAGTTAGCATCAAATGATTTGAAAAGTAACTGAGAATTTTTGATGAAAGGAGTCTGATGAAGAGTATTAGAAGTGTAAGAGGGACAAACTGCTGGAGCAGGTGTAGAGGAAGGCCAGGAAGAAAATCAGAGGGCTGGAGAACCTCCCCTGTGGGGACAGTCTGCAAGAGCTGGGGTTGCTCAGCCTGGAGAAGGCTCCAGGGACACCTTAGAGCAGCCTTCTAGTACCTGAAGGGGGCTACCAGAAAGCTGAGAAGCAACTTTATACAAGGATTTGTAGTGCCAGGATGAGTGTCAATGGCTTTAAGCTTGAGGAGGGCAGATTCAGATTGGAGATTAGGAAGAAATTCTTTAGTGAGGGTGGTGAAACACTGGAACAGGTTACTTAGAGAGGTTGTGGATGCCTCCTCCCTGTAGGTGTTGACCGCCAGGTTAGATGAGGTCTTGAGCAACCTAATCTAGTGGAAGGTGTCCCCTTCACATGGTATGAGGATCGGAACTGGATGATCTTTAAGGTCTCTTCCAACCCAAACCATTCTGTGTATCCCTGAATCTGTGAGAAGTAATGCTGATGCAAACTGAAGTTCAGTGACCTGCCAAATGACCTAGGAGTGTAGTTCCACGAGTGGATTCTAGTGGGGGTTTTAAGGTATATTTCCTCAAATTTAGTTAGATGTGAAAGAAAAGACTGAACTTCCTGTTGCTACTTGTGTCTTCTTGAATAATGAACACATCATCTGAGGTGTCTTACTGTTTCTTCTAGATTGCTTTAAACAGCAGCAGGTTACAGTTAAGTATCATTGGAATTTTTTTTTTTTTTATTTTTATTTCATCAAGATTAGAGAGGTTGTGTACAAGATTGATTCGTCTTTATGGTATGGCATAAAACTCTATTCACGGGTTCTGTTAAATTAGAACCTTCCTGATACCTTTTCTTAATATACCTGACAATCTAAGTTTGAAAAAAAGCGGCCAACAGTGAAGGCTGTCCCCAAATACTAGAAAAGCTTAGTAGCTAATTGGGTGATACAGTGGAGTGTTGCATTGCAAAAGACTTCTATTTACAATCTAGTGTGCCGACGGTGAGCAAATACTCTCCATTTTCAAAAGAAATACTGCTGCTATAAAATAGAATCAAAGCTATTGCAGTTTACACTGAAGTGAATCTCTACAACCAAAATGACTCCTGTCCTACTTTCAGTATGAGTTCACTCTGTTGAAAAATACTACAGAATCACAGAATGTCAGAGGCTGGAAGGGACCTCAAAAGCTCATCCAGTTCAAACCCCCTGCCAGAGCAGGATCACCTATACCAGATCACAAAGGATCACGTCCAGGCAGGTTCTGAATATCTCCAGAGTGGGAGACTACAGGCTCCCTGGGCAGCTTTATCCAGTGTTCTGTCACCCTCACAGTGAAGAAATTCCTCCTCATGTTTCCATGGAACTTTCTGTGCCTCAGCTTCTAGCTGTTGCCCTTTGTCCTGTCATTGGGCGTCACCTAGCAGAGGCTGGCTCCATCTTCTTGGCACTCACCCTTTATATCTTTATAAAAAGGTGAATGAGGGCAGCCCTCAGGCTCCTCTTCTTCAAACTAAAGAGCCTCAGCTCTTATATTCTTCAATGAAAGAGGAGATGTTTGGATTTCTACAAGCATGTGTTTTTCCTTGTCATTAAAATGTGACTTGGACTCAGGCTGCTGAACCTTTCAGGATATGCACCAATTACTCAAAAAAACCCCATGAAACTAAAAAAAAAAAAAAAAAAAAAAAAAAAAA
>VWZI01010180.1:260758-329806 GCA_013396835.1 Psilopogon haemacephalus
GATAAATGGATTGGAAATAAGCTACCCAACAGTGAGAATGGACCATTAATTTTAATCAAAGGTGATGTAGAAAGGCGAATGGGATGCATGACAATGTCAACAGCCCAGTAGGTGTTAAGAGGCTCCATAGCCTTACTTGTTACTAGGTAGTGCCATTAGTTGAGCTTGGGTGAAGACAGAAAGCCATGCCTGGAATTGAATGACCAGGTCACTCCAAATTCTAATGGAGAAATGGTGTTTCGGAAATACCAGTGTGACGGTATTGGAAATCAAGGACAACACTTCAGAAAATATGAAGCAGCTTGTTTCGGTTGTGTATTTTTGTTTGTTTGCTTGGGTTTTTTGTTGGTTTTTTTTTTAGGCAGCACCTTTTGTCTTCTGCAGTTGTATCTTCTCTTGTCCTTTCTTGAAATATTCAGCTCTACTATTTGCAAGCAATGAAGTTATGTGGTTAATATGAACAGAATGTCTAAGCCTTTGTATGTACTGAAATTGCATTAATTCTATAGAATGCAGGATGCAGGAGAAACTGAAATTGTGATTTCTCTCTCCTTTAATAAATTTCTGGAAGTGAAAGATTTTCTTTCTTTTTTTTTTTTTTTTTAACCAAATTATGCTAACATTAAACTAAAACCAAGAAGACAGCAGCAGTATATCTACACTTGTGCTGTTGGTAGGATTAATCTTAACGCTTCCTAATGTGGGGAGATTCTTCTCTCAATCAGCAAATACCTCTTTATTTTGAATATTTGGGGGGTTATAAAATACTGTATGACAGCTTGAATTAATGATGTTTATAATGAAGACATAAAAATGCAAGGATGACAAAGAAGCATTTTCATATCTATGCTTCAGGTTTTCTACAAAGGTTCATTTAATCTGACACAGCGTTGAATGCATAAGAAAGATATGTATGACTGCATTGGTAATTCTTGCACTCTTATTTAAAATAAAAATAATTATGCTGCTGTCTACTTAATAGAGTAGTTTTATAAACAACAGTTCTTGTTCTCTGTGTGTAGCTGAAGATCAGCTTCGTGCAAAGGGTTATGACAAAACACCAGACTTTATTTTAGAAGTCCCAGTAGGTAAGTCTTTAAAAGTAATTTTTATTATTTTATTCCATGTAGAAATGTTGATACTAAGATATTGTGGCTATTTAAGTGAGGTATGTTACAGGATAGTACAAATGAGTCTCTTTTTTTTTTTTCCAGTCATTGCCCAAGAATTTTAAGAACTAGTTTGGGTCAAAGAGCTTTGCTCATAAGTGATATTAGCAATAATTTCCTCTTTGGTCTCTGCATGGTTTTGTCTCATTATCACAAAAATAAAAAACAAAGACAACCAAGCAACAATAAGAACCCCCCAAAAACCTGCTCCCTCTAACCTGAACTGAACTCTAAAATACCTATGACTTAAGAGTATTACACCTGTAAGTCATTGAGTAAAGGTTTGTCATTGTGCAGTTTTTCTTCTGCCATCACTTTTCATCTAAATATGACTCTGCAATTCTCAATTGTTCTCCTAAAAGCCTATGTAGCAAGAAACAAGAATTAATAAAAGTAGGTCTAAATGTCATGTCAAAGTTCATCTACATCATCTACTTTTGAAGCCTTGTAAAAAAGTAACCAGATGACCTACTTGGCTGGGCTATGGAGGTAAAAAAACATCCATGTTGTTCAAGTGCAAAGAGCAAAAGTGGGATGCAACTGCATCTTAATTTAGTATCTTTACCTTTACGTTCTGTTTGTGTTAGAATAACTGCAGATATCTAGAGCAGACTGTAATTAAAACAAAATTGATGTACTTTATTTCAGTCATTACTCAATTATTCATTAAAATAGTTTCTGATAGTTTTCTTTTCCCTTCTCAAATGTCCTCTGTAAAAGATATTTTTACAAGTATGGAACTGCTGCAAGCATGAATTATGTGGTAGATTGGGAAGTAAAGAGGATATTTGGAGTCTGTTAGTTGTGATTTTCAGAGCTGAGTTTATTTTCTGCTGTCACCCTAGCTGTTGAAGGACACATAATTCACTGGATTGAAAGCAAAGCCTCATTTGGTGATGAAAGTAGCCACCAAGCCTACCTGCAGGACCAATTTTGGAGCTACTGGAACAGGTACATTGATTTTATTTTTCCTTATAGATGAATAACACTGCATTTCAAAAATAAGCTACTGGAAAATGCATTTGTAATCAAGCCATGTGAACAGGGAAGTCAGAGCAGATGATCTCTAAGTTCCATTCTAACCTAAGCCATTCTGTGATGATTCTGTGGTGAAAATTCTGTGTTCAATAAAGTTTGTTCTTTTGTATGTTGTCTTTAATAACAGTTAAAAACTGTAGTTGCAGGAACATAAGAACTTTTAAACATACTTTCTTTTTAAGGTGGTTAAAATAATCCAGATTTCTTCTTATCAAGAATGTCATGTATATAGTGATACATCTTTCCGTGGTATTAGAAGTCTCCTCATCAGAAGATTTTTCTTAGAAAAAGAAAATTTAAACAAGATACTTCCTCTTAAGTTCCATTTTTGTATGTGATGCAACCTTAAGCAAGGTAATAACTGAGGTAAAAGGGAAAATTTAATGAAGGACTTTTAAAAGCATCAATTTCTGGTGTCCTCATCATAAGAAGGACACAGAGCTTTTGGAGCAAGTCCAAAGGAGGGCCACAGAGATGATCCAAGGGCTGGAGCACCTCTGCTATGAGGATAGGCTTAGGGAGCTGGTGTTGTTCATCTTGGAGAAGAGAAGGCTCCAGGGGAACCTTAGAGCTGCGTTCCAATACCTGAAGGGATCCTACAGGATCATTTGGTCTGGATGATCTTGGAGGTCTCTTTCTGTAATTCTGCAATTTTTTTGCACTCAACAGAGTGACTATCAATGTTTTGGTTTGAGCTATAAAATGCATAAAACATCTGAGAATAGTCTGTGCCATTTGAATCTGAGATATTCAAATGACACCTAGATTATGCTTTTATCAGGAAACCAAGACACAGCTAACTTAATTTTACTTCTGTCATGTACTAATTAATATTGCAGCTTCAAAAAATGGAATAACATCTCTTACTGAGCTGTTAGGCAAGTACCTCTAATATTCCAAAAGCTAGACTGAACCAACATGTGGACCAGTAAGACTTAAATAGTACTGAGATTTCTGATAGATCTCCCTGCTGAGGACAGGCTGAGGGAGATGGGGTTTTTTAGCCTGGTGCAGAGGAGCCTGAGGGCTGCCCTCATGCATGTTTATAAAGATGTACAGGGCAGTGTTGGGAGGATGGAGCCAGGCTCTGCACGGTGACATCCAATGATAGAACAAGGGGCAATAGATGCAAGCTGGAGTAGAGGAGGTTCCATGTGGACATAAGGAAAAACTTTTTCCCTGTGTGTCAGGACCCTGGAACAGGCTGCCCAGAGAGGTTATAGAGTCTGCTTCTCTGGAGACATTCCAAACCCACCTGGATGAGTTCCTGGGTGATATGCCCTAGGTGACCCTGCTCTGGCAGGAAGGTTGGACTGGATGACATCTCAAGGTCCCTACCAACCCCTAACATTCTGTGATTCTGTGATTTTGCCACATCTTATTGAAAACAACTACCACAGTTCTTGATTCTTAACTGACTTTACAGTCTCATAAAGGAAACCACAAATCTCCTTAGTGAGATTTGTTAATCTCTAAATCCAGAATTTAGTGATAGGTTAACTATGGAAATTAGACAGATCTCCTTGGAGTTTTTTGAAAGAACAAATCCTGTTAGTTCTAATTTCAGTGCTGCTCGGGCAAACTAAATATCACATCTTCTGAAATGAATTCTGAATAACTGTAGTTTCTGATATAGTGACAGTTGGGTTAATGAAGGCATGTTGACAGACGAGGTTGCATGTAGGTTAGATAGTTAACTTGCATTGCTCTCTGGAACTATTTATACAAAAAGACACAGGTGTAGTGCACAAACTGTGAATCAATTTTGTAGGATTTAATCAGCCTGTGCAAGGACCTCTCAAGTGAGAACCTGCTTCCCAGTCAATTTACTGCACCTGTGTGTTTCCTTTCCTCTTGGAGGAGGAATTGTTTGGAGGAGAAGTATCAGTTCATGACAGAAATACCATGACACAAAGCTGAGTGTTTTGATGCGGAAGGCAGTGGAACATCTCCCTTCTGAGGAAAGGCTGAGGGAGCTAAGGCTCTGTAGCTTGGAGGAGACTGAGAGGTGACCTCATTCATGTTGATAAAGATGTGAAGGGTGAGTGTTGGGGAGATGGCATCAGGCTCTCCTCAGTGACATCCAGTGACAGGACAAGGGGCAAAGGATGCAAGCTGGAGCAGAGGAGGTTCCATGGGAATATAAGGAAAAGCTTTATCACAGTGAGGGTGCCAGAATCCTGGAACAGGCTGCCCATAGAGGTTGTGGAGTCTCCTCTAGAGATTTTCAAAACCCACCTGGTTGCATTGCTGTGTGACTTGCCCTAGGTGTTCCTGTTCTAGCAGGGGTGTTGGACTGGGTGAGCTTTGGAAGTCTCCTCCAACCTCTGACATTCTGTGATTCTGTGATTTATAAACCAGATCTCTTGTTTGAGCATAAAGGTGAAATCATCTTGGAGAGAGAACTTGTAACATCACCTGTTACATGTGGATAGTAATACCTGCCTCAATTCCTTGAAAGGAATGAGGGTGAAAAGTTTTAGACCTTTCCCATTTAGTTTTTTTATTGTTTCCCTGCCACAGATGTAATATTAATTTTCAGCACAACCTGACTAAAAGCTTTGACCATACCTGTGGTTTGTTTGCTGTTACATGTGTATTTCATTAAATCCTGCACCCTCTGCTAACTAAATCTTTGAGTATCTTAAATTGGTCTGTACTGACAGGAAAGAAATGGCACTTTCTCATTTAACAGAACAGCTCCCTAGATGCAGTCAACCATGTCTGTTCACCTCAGTGCAAAAGAACACCTTTTTATTACTCTGAGTTCTGCAGGGACAGCTTAGCAAGGTTTTTTATGGCTCATACATCAATGGTATTGTTAAGCAATTTTCAGTTGCAGTGCTGCACTGCAACCTCATCTTCAAATTAAGCTTCACATTAAAAATGTACAAAGTGTACCTTGTCAGTGGGTTTACACAGTGGTAATTTAAGATGCTCTTTAGGTATTGAGATTTTTCAATAATAAAGAACTAGGAAGAAAGCAAGTTTGGTCTTGCATATTCCCAGACTAATTTTGCAGAATTATGTTTTTTTTAAAAAAAAAAAACAAAAGAGCTATTTCATGCACTGAATAAACTTAGTGTAAAATGATTCATGTACTTAGAGAATCCCTTCCCTCCGTATTTTTGTTCCTTGGAAGTGCAAGGAGCAGGCTAAGCTTTCACTGCCACTAGGTAAACAAGACTTGGTGCATGTGCAAAATAGAAATGTGTAGCAGATACTACACTTGCCATTGTTCACTGGCCTACAGTGAGGCATTTCTTGTGACCAAGAAGATAAAAACTGTTAAATTATCTGTGTGACCAAAGGCGATTTAGACAGCATAAACAGGAAGTTAGTTACACAGATTGTGATTTAAAGCAGTGTCTGAACATGCTGTCAATTATTTTAGCGTTTAAACGAATGCTGCTATTTCTGGTTCCTTTTTTTTTCTAATTCTATAATTTCTTTCTGACTTAAAAATCAGCGTCCTGGCTATAAAATCTTAGGGCTGGTAAGCATGACTGCTCTTTTTTTCCAAAGGCATACAGAGCTCTGCAACACACAGTGCAAACAGTAATTAGTGGGTGCACTGTCAGGGACTTGCTCTAAGAAGATATAAACTCAAATACAGTCATTTACATTTTCTATCTTCTGCAAGCCTGGCTAAGGAATATGTACATTCTGGAGTGTAATTCCTGGAGAGTCCCAGGAGAGAGCTTGACACTGTTATTAGCTAAAGAAACTTTACTATATGTAAGGAAGACCATAGGAAAATGTCATATTTGACACCGATACTGAACTAAAGGCAATTTCACATGGTGAAAGAGATTCATTTCTTCTTCTCTTTGGATAAGAATAGTAACTCATCCCTGTAGTAAATTGCTTCCCCCACGTGCTTGTATTCTAAGTGGTGTTAGTCCTCTGTCTCTGGGGTTTTTGTTTGGTTTTTGGGTTTTGTTTTTTTAAGGAATGAATTTCCCACAAGTAATTTTTAAAAAGGTAAACATACTTTTTGGAAGCCAAAAAGTGTATTATTTATTAACGCATTAAGAATTAAAAATCACAGAACCTCAGAGGTTGGAAGTGACCTCCAGAGATCATCGAGTCCAACCTCTTTACCAAAGCAAGACCACCTAGGGTAGTTTAGCTATCTGCTGCTGCTTGTGTGATCTTCAGACATCAGTTTGCAATTCACTGAAAATTAGTTATAACTATCTAATATAAAGCAAATAAAATTATCATAGAGCCCTGTAGATTTGAAAAGAGTTGTTTCAAGTACATGTGGACACAAACAATGCCCAGGGTTGTATTTTGGTCACACACATGGGCTGTGTACTTAGGGGATTTTGAGAAAAGTGTTCTATCCAAATTCATTTGTAGCTGACTGTAAGGATGCATTGTATGTGAGCAAAGGCTGATTCAGAACATCAGAACATTTTGGTTTTTTTTCAGTCCAGCTGTTTAAAGTGGTTAGACAGGTTTCTGTGAAGACAGTAGCAATCATCTTATTGTGGGTGGTAGGGGAGGAGGGAGTGGGGCTGTAGGTTTATGGATGCCTGTTCTGTGACAAGATCAATATTCTCCAATTGCAAATGGCTTAAGTTGTAGTGGTGAGTTGAAAGCTGGTGGTATAACAACTTGACTTGGAGGAAACCTTAGGAGTTGAATTTGTCAAGCGGCTAGGAAAACTGTTCATGCATACTTAGTATCCAAAGCTTCATTGGCAGCCCAAACAGAAAGAACCCAAAGGTCATTCGTCTTCTTCTTGCAGCATGATGGTTTGTTGACATATTTTGACACATTGGTACAATGCTGAAAGGTTTTGACCTTACTGCAACACTGAGGGACTTTGGGGTTGTTTAGCTATCTGCTGCCGCTTGTGGGTTTTCACACATGCTGAGCTTTGCTTTGCTTCTTTTGCTCTACCTCCTGGCTCCATTTGAATTAGAACATTAATCTTAACAAACAAAAAAAAAAAAGAATCCAGATAAATGAGCTTGTGATGGTTTTTGTTGCCTAGAACTGTATGTAGATAAATTTCTTTTTAAAATAATTCCCTTCTGTAAAATTGCCATCTCAACTTGCTAGCCTTAGTACCACCTGAATAAGATGCATTTCTAGACAAGAAGAGAATCAGTAGCAGTGAAGAGGCCATTTTCTGCTTGCTTACTGATTCAGTACTTTGCTGGGTGAAGGTGATAAAATTCTGTGTTTTCTTGTGAAACAGAGATCTGTACATTCATACACATACCTGCACACATTCACATATTTGAGGCATACCTATGCACTTCACAGATGTTCTAGATACATTTCTTTCCAATGTGAGTTGCTGTTACCTTTATTTAATGGCATATAAGCGGTATAAAAATCAACACATCATTTATGATTTTTTTTTCTTTTCTTTTTACCCTAGTTCCAAACTAATGTTTTCTAGGTTTTGCAATTCATCTTCTCTTAAACGTCATCACTGAATAATAAACTGTTAAATAATTTTCCATTCAGACCATGGTTTGCCTAGCATTACTCTGATGTTGTTTGGCTGAACATTGTAGGTTGTTTTTATTTTGTATGAAAGCTAATTTTTTGTCAAAGCAAAGGAAGAACAGGAAGAGCACACTGTATTCATGTTAACATTTACATTTGAATGATTGATATTAACTAAGTCTATCTTTTCATCCCTTTTTTTCCTTAGAAACTGTATTTAATATGGACATGCAACTGTGATTTCTATTATAATTTAATTCTATTACTTAAGCTTCCATCACTGCTAAATTGTTGCATTCTCAGCTGAAGTAGTGAAGGAAGAACCACAGACTTTAGTTAAATTATTTGTACCTTATATTTTTCTGTGCTGTATTAGACACTATCATGTCACAGGAGACTCACGTAGTGCAGATGGAGCATTTTCAGCCTCTATCCACATCACTGCAAGGCTTCAGCTCCAATTTTCCTGGTATTTCTCATTCAGATTAGACAAGCATCTAAGTTTATGTACAATAAGAGCTGACAGCATAGATCCTGCTATGCTTGCCAAAGGCCTGGTTGCAGACACTCCTCTATGTCAAAGAATGTCAACCCCCCACAGACCTTACCTTTCAGAATTCCTTGTAATTTTTAATTGACATTTACATCTGACATTTTCAATGTATTTCTTAGTGTTGAGTCTTTATCTACCTAGGAATAGTTCAAACCAACCCAAAGCTGAAAGAATCCCTTCCTGTAAACTATGATATCATGTATTTTTTATTTAACAAGGTCAATTGGCAGGGCTGAAACTCAAGAATGACCAACTCCCCCTTCCTTTGTGTAATTCTATATTTGCTAGTCTAATCCATTTTAAATGACAATCGAGGAGGGTGGGTAGTAGGAGTATAAAGCAAAATTTAACTCATAGCACTAATGAACAAAGCATGTTATTATTGCTATGCATCATGCACAGAAAACATACAGAGATTTCATACACACTTTAAGAATACTAATACAGATTTCCCTTTGAGTCAAGTACTTGGATATTGAAGGTGGTCCCTTCATACTGATCCTCATCCTCATGCAACTTGCATGTAAGCAGCATAACACTGCAAATTCAAGTAAGCTGCAGGTATATTGTCTCACTGCATGTCGCAGAGTGTTGTGCTTCTTTGCCTTCAGAAATCTGGAGTTTTCATTTCGTTTGAGAATATTAAAAGCCTAGCAGTTTAGCATGAGCATAATTCACAGAATGCCAGCTTGGAAGGGACCCCAAGGATCATCTGGTCCAGCCTGTCTAGGTGATGGTGTAGTTGAAATGAGCTGGCCCAGCACCCTGGCAAGCTGACTCTTAAAACTGACTAGTGTAGGCGAATCCCTTGGGAGATGATTCCAATACCTAACTGCTCTCATTGTGAAAAAAATTCCTCGGGAGTCCAGTGGGATTAACTTGTCCCTATCACTCCTTGTCTTTTCCATGGGACTCCTTACAAAAAAATGAGTCTACATCCTCCTGTTACCACCCTTTATATGCTAGTATGTGGTAATATGGTCTCCCCTAAGCCTTCTCTTCCCAAGGCTGAACAAACCCAGTTCTCTCAGCCTTTCCTCACATGCCAGGGCTTCCAGATCTCTGATCATTCTCGTGGCCCTTCTCTGATGCTTTCCAGCCTGTCCACATCACCAGGAACCAAAAGTGCAGGCAGTGCTCCAGGTGTGGTCCTACCAGTGCTGGGTAGAGTGGGACTACGATTTATGTATCTCTGATGGTAATTATCTGTCTATTAGGAGTTAGAATGAAGGACCACCGTTGATCATAAATGTCACAAAGCAAAGAAGTAGAAGAAGCATTTTGTCACGAATAATGCTGCTTTTCTTCTAATTAGTTAATTTACATTTTACAAATTAAAGGCAAGATTCAGCCAGAAGATAATCTAGTGGCATACTGTAGCTTTCCTGACCTGTATTTGTATATGCCAAATTTAAGTTAATTAGAAATGTAGATGCTGTTTGTTTTAGCTGTCAGAAAGCTCATCTTAAAATAAAAAAAAAGAAAAAAAAAAAAAAAGAAAAAACCTTAGATGCATTTTTTCCCCCAACATTTATCATCTAAATAATAGTCTTGCCAAGATGGCAGCCTCATAATAAACTCTTTTCAGTGGAGTGATGGGTAATGAAGCTTGCTTGTGAAGGCAGCGAAAAATGTTGTCTAGCCAAATGTGTGAATATGATGGCTGGAGAATCAGTGGACTTTCTCAGTCATCAATCTTTTTAGTAGCCTCTTATACATCTGAATATTTTGATAGATGATCTAATAATTGAGTTATCTATCTTTCTAACTATCAGAGTTGCATAAAAATTATTCTCACATGCTATTGAATATTATATATATTGGGCATCCAGTAAATTTTTCAAAGAAAGGTCCAAGAGGTGGAAGAATTTAGTTGTGTCTTAAGCAGCCTTTAATATATTAGATGATAAATTGCTTTACAGAGAATATAAAACTTTGTGCTAATACAGGGGGAGAGAAGTAAGTAGTGTCAATAGCTGATTACAGACTCACATTAAAGCATGTAAAAATAGGAGACTGGTGAAGTTAGTGCACGATCTAAGAGAAATTTGAGGCATCAGATGAGTTAGGTTCAGTAGTGCCTGGCTGGTTAATGGACAGCAGTCACATTTACACACAGCTGCACAAATTCTTGGCTCAGGCAAAAAGCAAGAGCAATATCAGTAGAGAGTCCCAAGTTGCCATTCACCCTCTGCGTGAGCCATTTCTCTTGGTTAGAGACTGGAAAGTACATATTGAAACCACTCACATTTTGCTTGTTCTGGGAGATTGTGCAACATGGATTTGTGTTTCCAGAGCATGGGAACCTGCTTTTCCTAGGACAGCAGACTTGCCTTAAAGGAGGCATTCTGAGGATTTGGATAAGTTGCATTAAGCACATTGTTAGATGTGTCTTGCTCGGGCTTCTGAGTAGCAGAGTATAATGATTGTTGGTGGTTCAAACAGAAATTCTTGACTTTGCATTTCCACTCAAAGAGTCAGCTAAAAATTATTTTACCAGTTTAACAAAACTTTAGAGTTTAACAACATTTAGCAATTTAACAACATTTAATGATTAACAAAAATATTTTTGCATTCAGAATACTTTTAATTCAAATGCCTTTTTTTTCCTTCTTAGTGGCATCAGTTTGTGTTCACTTACATAATTTTCTATAGATTATAAAATGTTCTAAATCCTTGAAACCTGTGTGTCAGGAACTCTTTTTTTTTTTTTTTTTAAATGCAGTTTTTCTGGATTCCAATGCATTTTCATTTTTTAGTTTTTGTAGGTTTCACAACTCCAGCAAGGCATAAACAAGTACATTTTATGACTAATTCTCCAGTTAGCAAAGTGGCTGGAGTAACCAGGATGCTTTCAAGTAGTTCACTCATTATAGCATTTTAATGGAAGATGTGTCAGAGGGATCTGCTTTGTAGTTATTACCTGCTTAAATGAGAAAGATGGATTTCAAGGAGTTGGATGTTACCATCATTTGACAAGTACTTTGTCCAGGTATCATTGGGAGTCATTGGACCTTGCCGCTGTGTATAAATCTAGAAGTGAAACAAAGTTTTGGCTGTCTCACTCACTGTCATTGTGCTTCTCATGCTTAGTAAGCAGAGTTCTTGATGTTTAAGAGTTCTTGTTAAAAGTGTGTGGTTAGGTTAATTCAGTGTCAAAAATGCAAAAGCTGACAATAAAAACTTTATTCTGAAATTCTTGCAGTATTGTATCTCACATAAGCTGATTACATTTTTGTTTTCAGTAATGTTTACTTGGATTTCTTTTTTTCCGTTTTCCATTGCATAAGTGCTTCCAAATCTAGAAATTTCTAAGCAATTAACTGGAACTGATCAAAGCCAGTGTTTTATTTCCTTTACTGTATGCCTTAAATAAACTGAGAGTTATTGTTAGTATATGAAGCATGTCTGCTGTTCCTCAGCTCCTCTGCACGCACTCTATGTTACACAAAATTATATATCTCTTTGTGCAGATTTTGTAGAATGTGTGTGTATCTTAAGTTAGGAAGGAGACCTTCATTTCCCTCTCCTAATCAAAACAGCAAGCATCTGTGTTCTCTCTGCTTAGCCCTTTGATTAGCATGCTCTCATCCATCACTAGTCTTTGATATGAGCATCAAGAAATCATGGCCTTTCATTTTGAATGATAAATCTCCCTTTGTCAGGAGCCTTACAGACATTCCCAGATTTACATCTGAATTGTCAAAGTAGAACTGCACAGCTTCTCTGAGATGTTACATTATTAGTGAAATAAAGAGCTTTTTACTTTTTCATGCTTAGGCCTTAAATATTGACATTTCAAGGCTGGTTTAGTTGTGATGCTGAAAATATTTGTCCTTCGCCCACTCTTTTTCTAAGATGTGTTGTTTATCAGCAAGGGACAGCTGACTGCATGAGAGCCTCAGCAGACATTTCTGTTCGCGTGGTCCAAGCCTGTCTCTTCAGGTTTCATTATTTAGGTCTGATGTCTAGTTAGCTCGTATCAAAACTAATGCCATCTGAAGTACCAGGCTTCCGGTGGTCACACAACCAACAGGAGCATTTCTTCAGCCTGACTAAGATTATTAAAGACAGTATCTCTTGAAAGTTGAGCTTTGTTTCACTGTCCAGATCAATTAGATCTTGAAAATGCATCCCCGTGCAGGTTTCATTGCTCCTTTCAGTAGCTGAAATAACACAATTTCAACTAAATTTATTCTGCACATTTGTAAATCTAAAAAAAAATAGTGAAAATTTCAGTTACTTAGGTTAAAGCTTTGCTGCCATTTCTCCTATGTGTTGGTGCTACTAAGTCAGAAAGAACTACTGTCTTGCTGGCATCTCATCACTGAAGTAGTACAGTAAGTTGAAATCTTTTTGAAGACAGACACCTAGATGGGTTTTATCAACTATTTTATCAGGTATTTGTGTCCAAAATGGAGTGCTCCATGCAAATACATTAATTTTAATTACTACAGACAGCAAGTCTTGAAGTCCTAGGGCTCACATATGCATGATGAGACATGATTCCCTCTATTTCTCTTCTGCAATTGCACTTAATGTGTTCTGAGTTTACCGTGGTTGAATTCATTCTGTGTTTTAAGTGCTTTACTGCTGAAACTGAATCTCTCAAATTCACAGTTTGAAGATACTGCAATTTATAGTCTTTGGAATTCACAGAGAAGCATTTAGCAAGGGATGATTTAAGGGCAGGGCTCATGCTCAGCTTATAATTGCAATATTGTGTAATGAAATACCTATAACAGACTGCAATAGTTCAGGCGTTGTCAACTTTTCTTTACCTCTGGGGGTTTTGACCACTACTTTTTTTCGTATAATCAAGTTGATTTGTTCCCAGGTTTGTTTAAATTATGAAGTCATGTAAACTTGATCACATTATTTATACCTCTTTATATGGAATGTGCTATTTAGTTGATTTTAACCTCAAGAAAAGTACACCTATAGCAGGCTGTCTGCAGAGGAGTCATTTTGAAAGTATATTCTCATTTATTTCTCTCAAAAGGAGAAGTCCCTCATGTCCTTTGCAACCTAGCCTATAAATTAAGTGAGATTTTTTTTTTTCTGGCACACAAAGATGCCTGTGAGTTTTTGAGACTCTGAAGCTGTAACCCAACTTCAAGAAGGCAATGATGGCAGTGAGCTTCTGCTCAGAGTTAATCAGCTGCAGAATTTGTAAACTGCGTATGTGTCAGAGTTGAAAATGTTAGCACTCTGATAGAAGCTTGAAAAGGTTAGAGCTGATAAAAGCCATCAGCAGTTAAAGAAAGTGATTTATGGGAATGTAATGACACAAAATGCCTCATTTATCACTCATATATAGATAGGTTAAGGTTTCTGTGTCATACTTTAAAAAACTTGACCACTTAGAATTGTCAAAATAGGTATTTAATTGCTCATCACACATTTTGCTTCAGATTTTCCTTGCTTGACTTTTGGTCATTTTACTGGTTTGCTTCTCATATGGTTCTTTTTAAAGTCATTCATATTTCATATTTATTTCAAATGCTATGCTCAGTGCTCTGTTAGAACTTTTATTAGGTAAAGCTGTTGATTTGAGTGCTCTTCTGGTGATTTACAATTTTATTCAGCCTAACTGGAAGGGAAATGACTGAAGGTTTCATTTTCTTTTGTTTTATGCCACTAATTCTCATCAGTAGTTTACAGCTTTCTAATTCAGTCCTTAACATGTTCCTCTTCGAACTGAAACAGGAGATTTAAAAGTGAGATTCATCAATTGGTTTCCAGTTCCAGTCACTTAAGTCACTGTTTATCTCCATATAAATTAAATTTAATCCAAAGCCACCAGTCCTGTTAAATGATCCTAAGACAAGATAAAAATGGCAAGAAAAATGTACAGTATTATGTTATCTTTTTACTGCTTTGAGAGTGACTGCTTTGGGGTTGGTTGGTTGTTGTTTTTTTTTAACTGTCCACAGTTGCATCATAATGCTGCAGAAAAACAAACCATATGTAAACATTGGTAAATCTTTGTTAGGGAATTCTCTTTAAGAACATATTTGTAACATAAAGGGACAAAAGGGTAAAAAATAAAGGGACTAAAGGGTAAAATAAAGCAACTAGAGAGTAAAATAAAGCAACTAGAGGGTAAAAGAAAGCAACTAAAATAAAATGGCTAAAGGGTGAAATAGAGTGACTAAATTTTATTTTTATTTTATAAAGCAACTAAAGGAGTAAAATAAGGCAACTAAAGGGTAAAAAAAAAAGCAATTAAAGGGGTAAAAAGAAGCAACTAAAGCGTAAATTAAAGCGACTGAAGGGGTAAGAAGAAGCAACTAAAGGGTAAATAAAAGGACTAAATGAGTAAAATAAAGCAACTGAAGGGGTAACAAGAAGCAACTAAAGGGTAAATTAAAGTGACTAAATAGGTAAAGCAACTAAAGGGTTAAAAAACTACTAAAAGGGTAAAATAAACTAAAGTGTAAAAAAAAAGCAACTAAAGTATAAAAAAAAACAGCTAAATGGGTAAAATAAAGTGACTAAAGGGGTAAAAGAAGACAACCAAAAGGTGAAGTGACTAAAGAGGTAAAATAAAGTGACTAAAGAGGTAAACAAAAGCAACTAAAGAGGTAGAATACAGCAACTAAAGGGTAAAAAAAGCATCTAAAGGGGTAAAATAAAGCGACTACAGGGGTAATGTAAAGTGGCTAAAAGGGTAAAATAAAGCAACTAAAGGGTAAAAAAAGCAACTAAAGGGGTAAAACAAAGTGACTAAAGGGGTAAAGCAACTAAAGGGCAAAGTAAAGTGACTAAAGTGTAAAATAAAGCAACTAAAGAGTAAGCTACAGGCTCAGATGCTGAAAGAAAAAGTGTGATAATGAAGTTTATAAGGATTTCTTTTTCTTCAGCTGCTTTTTTTTTTTAATATATATTTTATCTTCTTATTTCTTGAGTTTATCTAGAAAAGCCTGAAGAGGAGAATTTTTATTTTTGCTATCAACAGAAAACCAAACTTACCTTTCTGTTAGCTTTCACAATTGATGGCCCCAGTTGCAGAGCATTCTGTTTGTTCAGCGATGACCTTCCAGGTTCGATTTAAAAAGAAGTCAGAAGCATTTGTCATGTCTGCTCGATCTTGTCCAGAGGTACCTATTGTAATTATAAAGGACTAATAAGGTTGTTTATAATATAACACTCTTGACAACTCTAAAAAAAATCTTCTGGGGAGCAATTTCTTGTTTCCTGCCACCCCCTGCCCCACCCCTCTCCCGCTCCATCTTAGGTGGAAAAAAATAATTCTTTACTCTTCTCCCTTTACGTTACAGTGTGTCCTTTCAATATTTGTTTGGGAAAAGCATAAAGAACTTACACTTCAAAAAATATAAAGAACTTATACCTCAAAAAATTAACTTTGTTTTACTATCTGCATTAGGTGATTTTTCTCATTGCTAATACCTTTTGCAAATAGTAATAACACAGCTGTAGTACAGTTGCACCCAGTATTTAATTGGGAGTATATAGAAGTGATGATGATGTACTAATTAAAAAAAATGCCTTTTGCAGTGTAAAAGAACCCCAACTAACTATTTATGTCTGTTGCAAAAATCTGTGCTATATTAATGTAGTGAACTCAGTTTCTCAGAGAAAAAAAAATCAAATTAAGAAAATGTTGTTTAATCTGTTAGGAGAATTAGTGAAGCACTACTCTAAAGAGGTATTTTAGTGGCATCTTACATTATATGATATATGATCTGTGTTATATATAGCAGGTTTTTCATGATCGGCTTATGATCATTGTCTTTGTCTTGTCCTCCCTTCTTGTTTCTTCCTTGTCTCAGCATCACCTAGTAATACCACTTTTTTATTAGGCATGTATCTAAGGTAAACAGAAACATCCTCAAGCCAATGGAATTTCAACGTTTGACAGAAATGTTTACCTCTCTTGTAGGGTATGTAACAACACTCTGGTACTGTCAGGCTACCATATATCATTTCAATACGCTTAGACAGCAAAAGCCAAATCTTGACAATTCAGTAGTCTCATCATGTGATTTCAAGAAGGCTTATACATATATATATATATACATATATGCACACAATTGAGACAAATTTATGTTGTATGTATTTATGGTTGTTAATCTCAAAATTGTCTCATTTCATTAATTTTTAACATTGTGCGCTCTTAATGACTATGAAGAAATGTATTAAAATGCCTTAATTACAGGGCTAGAAGAGGAGAAAGCAGAAGTCTTTTTAGCATATGATCTTTCAATTGTTCACCAAAGGATAAAGAGGGCATTCAAGCGTGGTTCAGATAACTGTCAGCAATAATAAAATGCGAGGTAGTTTGTAGAGCCTTTAAAGACCTTTCAGGGAAAATAGATTTAATTAAAAAAACAATAAAATGGACTTTTCATTTTCAAAGAAATTCAAAATGTTATAAAATTTCAGGATGGTGCTGTATGAAGAGGAATGTTTCCAAGAATAGAGAAAAAATAGCTGCAGTTCACAGAGCAGTGATAGCTTTATTTTGTGTCTGTGTGTAGACGTCCTTTAGCTTCAAGCACAGAGACAATGGGCAGCATCTTAAGAGCACATTTCAGGTTTTCTTAGCTGACTGATTTTACTTGTTTGGATTTTTTATGCTTTTAACAAGGGTTTGGGGCTTTTTTAATGCAAGGCAAGGATTTAGCTTCTTAGTGTAAAGTTATGTTATAGCAATTACCCACAGAACAATGCATCTGTGGGTTCATTTGCCTGTTTGGTAGAGCCAGTAGCTCCTGTTCATCTGTTACAGGCTGTGAAATCCATTTCAGATTACATTACCAATTTCTTCTCTTTGCTTCTTATGTAACCAAAAGATTGCCTTTGCTAGCAATGGGTTTGGTTGTGTGGTGTGTTGAAAAATTTAGTTAAGCACTTGCTCAGCACTATCGAGTTATGCCACTTCAGGCAATCTAGGAGCAACTCACCTTACATGTGGCTTATAGACAACATTGACTGCTGATTTTTTAGAGTACTTTTGCTCCCTTAGCCTAATAGCTTCCTGGGGAGGTTTTTGCTCAGTTGTTTTCTCTCACCCTGCTCAACACACATCAGTTGCATTGACCAATTGGTTTGTTGTCACTGGGTGCCAAATGAATCTGCATGCCAGTTGGGTTTGTGTAGCAATGTTTTTTACAGATAGATAAACTTCACTGAACTGCATTTCCAGCAAATGCTAAAACACTCTCTGTTTTCTCATTGTGAAAATGCTAACATTTTCTCTGTTTTATAGTTGTAAAAATGATAAAACTCTGTTTTCTAGTTGCAGCTGTAGGACCAAGTACATTATAAAGCATTTTCATAATGAAAATGTGGCTTTGATATTGAGAATTTTGCTATATCCTCTAATAAATTACATTTGTAATTCATTGATTCATATCAGTATTTACTTTGTCATTGACTGATCCTAGAAATGGGAAATTGTCCCTGTCCTTGAAATTAGTGATTTTTTCTTTTAAGGAAAATCAGGGTTTGTTTTCTGCTTGCACACACACCTTGAACTGGAGCACAGATTAATAACACACACTGTGCAGAGACTGTGTGAGAGACATAGCTGAAATACTGCTGAAACTGGACAAGTGTGTGGCACTGTTCTGAACAAAAGTGCCTCACTACTTTCTTCATTGATGTGCTTCCTGAGGCTTCAGGGCTCTGAACTACCCAAACTTCAGGAGACATTCATGCTTAGTTTTGGCAGCCTTTTTGTATTTAGTGTGCATGTGTTTGAGAAAGAAGTGCCTCACATCATGCTTCCATCAGATTCCTCCTTTTTTAACTGGTTGTGTCCTTTCCTACCAACTCACACCTCCTGGTGTGGTAGGGCTGTTAGAATCATAAAAATAGAATCATAGAATGGTTTAGGTTGGAAGGCACCTCCAAACATCGTCTAGTCCAGTCCCACTGCAGTCAGCAGGGACATCTTCTACTAGATCAGGTTGCCCAGAGCCTTGTTGAGCCTGACCTTGAGGGATGCAGCCTCAGCTATCTCCCTGGGCAACCTCTTCCAGTCTTCCACCGTCCTCATAGTGCAGAACTTGTTCCTCCCATCCAATCTAAATCTTCTCTCATTTCAAACCATTGTCCTCGTCCTGTCAGTGCAGGCCTTTCCAAGCAGTCCCTCTGCAGCCTTGCAGGTACTCTTCAAGCACTGGCAGGCTGCTATTAGGTCTCCCTGGAGCCTTCTCTTCTCCAGGCTGAAAAACCCTGGTTCCCTCAACCTGTCCTCACATGAGAGATGCTCCAACTCCCTAATTATTTTCATGGTACTCCTCCCAACCCCCTCTGTTAGGTCCATGTCCTTTCTGTGTTGACAGCTCCAGAGCTGGACACAGTACTCAGGTGAGGTCTTACCAGAGAAAAGTGTCAAGATCCCCTCTCTCCATCTCTGGCCATGCTGCTTTTGATGCAGCCCAGGCTGCAATTTGCCTTCTGGGCTGCAAGCCCAGACCGTTGGCTCCTGTCAAGCTTCTTATCCACCAGCATCCCCAGGGTGCTGCAGGGCTGCTCTCAATCTCATCATTCCTCAGCCTGGATTGATATCTAGGGTTGCTCTGACCTAGATGCAGGACCTTACACCTTGCCTTATTGAAGCTCATGATGTTCTCCTCAGCCCACCTCTCCAGCCTGTCCAGGTCCCTCTTTATAGCATCCTGTCCTTGAGACTTACCAGCTGCACCACTCAGCTTGGTATTCCATAAAGTTTAGACCCTAGCTCCTTACATAGCTGCCCAATAGTTAGCACATCTAACCTCAATACAAGCTGAGGGTTTTGTTGTGCAAGTAATAGACACCCAAGACAGAATGATGGTTTTAATTTGCATTGTTATATGTTTTGATTCTTAGTAACTGATTCTTATGTACTTGCCTCTGGGCATTGGACAGGGTAAGCCATAATGGCTATAAATTGGAATCTCTGTTGCATCACTGACCTCTTTTGTACTCCCAAGCAAGTTTCTTGTTTCTTCTATGTTTAAAGTTTGCTACTTGTAGAAGCCTGATAAGAAAATATTTGAAGGTCAGACTTAAAACTGAAGTGTTTTCTTAAAACTCAGGGTAAAAAATGTTGCAGATGTTTAAATATACTCTGTTAGGAAAAAAATCTCCGTTTTTGTAGCAAAAGTGTAAACCTAAGCTCAGATATTCTCATAACTTTGTTTTTGTTATCACCATTTATAGTGTGTCAAGGAAAAGAAAAAGAACCCAGAAGTTTGGCACGAAGTGCTTTGAAGACAGCATAAAATTCCAGATGTCTTTTTTGGCTTGTGGTAAGGAGATAAAGGATCTGATTCTAGGAAAAATACAGATCATGGCAAACTACTTCTCAAATCATGCTCCTCTGCACAGTGGCCAGGGAAAGAAGTTCAGAGGGAGCAGTCTGTGTTCTCACTGTTAAGGAAAAGACATTTGCAGTTGTAAGAACACAGCCTATTGTCTTTGTGTGTCCCAAGCTTTTCTGGCGTTCCTCTGTGAAGTCATCATGTGGAGCTCTGAAAATTAATATTCTTGCTTGTAGATTTATTTATTTGTATTATTTAATTGCCACAAGACCAATAGGATGTAATAAAACCACAGAATGGCTTATGCTGGCCGGGATCTTGGAAATGACCTACTCCAATTCCTCACCATGGGCAGGGACACCTCTCAACTAGACTCAGCTGCTCAAGGCCTCATCCAGCCTGGCCTTTAACACCCCCAGGCAGGAGGCAGCCACAGCCTCCCTGGGCAGTCTGTGCCCTCATATCAAAGAATTCTTCCTCAGATCCAGTTTGAACCTCACAACCCTTAGCCTTCTCAGCCACTACATTGGCTTGAACAGACCACACACTTAAGCTGGTTCTGTGGATTTGGCATGGTGGGAGAATTCTTTTAATGTGCAAACCTTAGGGAAACATCTGCATCATAACATGAGAATATATACGTGTGTGCATGAGTCTGTCTGTGCACTGAAAATAGTAGGATTTTTTTTTACACAGAATACATTAAGTTTCCTTAGTTAATTGCAAATGGAATTTAAAAACTCCCGTTGTCATGGGAAATTGTTTTACCTATGGAGAAAGACGGTGCTGCTCAAGTCTTTCCTGTGACATGAGGGAATTTGTGCAGAACATTCCTTTCAGTAGTTCCCACTGTATGTTTTAGAGTATTAATTACCTAGTCAGATTTTATTAAAGCCCTTTTGAGTTTTGCATAATTAAAACTATAGCAACAGATAAATGCTATGTGATGTGGAATGGAGAGTGTGGGCTTTGCCAAGTGTTCTTCTCCAAGGTTTCAGAGAAGGAGTGGAGAAGTGGGATTTTGAAAAGTCAAGTGTGACACTTAGAAAAAAAAATTACATAGATATGTGTTTACCTTTCTAAAAACGACAGAAATTAAGCATAGTAGATCTCACTGCAATAATACTGTGTGTAGAGTTTCAGTAGTATTTATGAATTTGAAAATGCAAAGCTGTAGAACTGTAGTAACAGGTAGCTTAGGACAGAGTTCTGCACACCTGCAAGTTAAACTTTGCAGATACAATGTGAGAAAAACTGTTTATTGTATATATACTGGGACTGGTTAGTCTAAGGAAGAGGAAGCTGAGAGGAGACCTTATCACCCTCTACAACTACCTGAAATAATAACAGAGAGAGGTAGGTGCTGGTCTCTTCTCACAGGTCATTAGTGATAGAACAAGAGGCAACAGCCTCAAGCTGCACCACGGGAGGTTTAGGCTAAACATCAAGAACAATTTTTTTCACTGCAAGAGAGGTCAAGCATTGGAAAGGCAGCCCAGGGAAGTGGTAGAGTCCCCATCCTTGGATGTGTTTAAAGATCGTTTAGATGTGGAGCATAGCAATGTGGCTTAGTGGTGAACTTGGAAGAGTACAGTTAATGGTTGGACCTGATGATCATAAGACTTTTCCAGCTTGAATGATTTTATGATTCTAAGTACATATAAGTGAAAACAATTTGTCATTGCATTTTATATCATGTGACCATTATGGGCATACAAGTTAAATACACATTATCATCTTTTACATGCAATCAGTCTCTGAGAGGGAGAATCAGAATCAGAAACTGAGAGAGACCAGCTGTTTAGCTTGGAGAAGAGCAGGTTCAACAGGGATCTTACCAATGTATACTCAGTGGGAAGCAGTAAATATATCACAGAATCACAGAACCTTAGAGGCAGGAAGGCACCTCCAGAGATCATCCAGTCCAACTCCCCTGCCAAGGCAGGATCCCTTAGGGTGGTTCACACAGGAGTGCATCCAGATGGGTTGGGAAAGTCTCCAGAGAAGGAGACTCCACAACTTCTCTGGACAACCTGCTTCAGGGCTCTGGCACCTTCACTGTAAAGAAGTTTCTCCTCATGTTGAGGTGAAACCTATGTTACAGATTGTAGCTGTTGCTCCTTATTTTATTACTGCTGACCACCAAAAAGAGATTGATCCCAGCCACTTGACGCCCACCCCTCAGATATTTAAAAACATTGATCAGATCCCCTCTCACTCTTCTCTGCAGACTAAACAGCCCCAGGGCTCTCAGTCTCTCTCCATAGGGCAGATGCTCAAGTCCCCCAGTCATGCTTGTGGCTCTCCGCTGGACTCTTTCCAGCAGGCCCTTGTCTCCTGAGTTGGGAAGCCCAAAATTTGACACAGTATTCCAGGTGGGGTCTCACTAGGGCAGAGTGGAGTGGGAAAATAACCTCCCTAGACCTGCTGGATGCACTTTTCATGCTGCACTCCAGGATGCCTTTGGCTCTCTTGGCCACAAGGGCACATTGCTGTCCCAAGCAATATGAAGTCAAGCTCTTCTCCCACCCCAGAGAGGAGGACAAGAGGCAAATTGAAATTCAGGAAAATCTACTGAAATGTTAAGTTTTTTTTTCTTTCGTGAGAGCTGCCAAACCCTGGAGCAGGCTCTCCAGAGAGGCTGTGAAATCTCCATCCTTATTACTTTGGAGATGATCAAAACCTGACTGAGTGAAACCCTGAGCAACTGCCTCTAATTCACACTTCTTTGAGCAAGACTACACAGCCTCTAGAGGTCCCTTTTTATCTCAGCTGTTCAGTGTTTCCTTGTGATTTTATTAATCATCATTTTATCTGTATTACTTTTTTGTTTAAAAAAGTCACAGAGGAAGTGATGTCAAAATAAGTGGGAGAACAGGAGTTCTGAAGAACTTTAGTCCAATAGACTGTGATGCTATTACATTTAATGTCAGATTTTCTAGATTAGCAAATCCTTCCTTCAGTTTTCAAGGTGAGAGAGAAAATTAGGCTGAAGAAAATGAGGGGAAAAGTTTTGTCTAACTGTTAATGTTCTTCTGAAAATAAGTGCAACGCATGAATATAATACGAAAAGCTAAATTAATAGCTTAAAGAGGGAGAAAACTGAAGGAATAAGGAAAAGGTGGTAGTAAAAGGGATTTGTTTGTGTGGATTTAGGAGATCAGCACACAAATGTAAGCTCACAAAGTTAGCAGTAACTGCTGACAGATCCTGATATGTTAAAGGTTGTAATCTTTTGAAAGAAGTTGGTTGACTTTCCTGTTGGCCCTCCGATCAACTTTAACCTCCAACCTTCCCCAGCATGTATCACTACAAATAAAACTGCTGAGGTTTGACAAGAGGATATAAAGTCACTAGGCCATCGCACAGAGATCTTGACATGATTTTCTTTAACCTTAAGCTTAAATGAACACTGCTTTAAGTCAGGGTTTTTACTAAGGAGTCATAAACACTCACGCGTATCACTTTGGTTTTAATAATTACTGTTTTAACAGAGAAGGGAAGAAATAAACATAGCAAATTATGTTTGACAACTGAAATTTGGTGGGTTTGTTGGTGGTTGTCTTTGGCCATTACATGAATTGCTGTTCTCCATTGTAATGTATACATTGTCGTGCAAGCTGCAGCTGATCTTGCTATCAATGTGGCATTTGTGGGCAGTGTTAGAAATTACTCTTTGGCTCTTGATTAAGGCAAGTTAGATGAAAAAATATTACTTGTATGTTCATATTTACCAGTGTCAGTGTAATAATCTAAATCTGTGGTCACCTGTGATGATTTTGGCTTTTCTTTTTGTCCAGTTTGCAACTTTACATCATAGAATCATGAGATCATAGATCAGTTTGAGCTGGAAGTGACCTCCAAAAGTCATCTGGTCCAAACTCCTCTGCAGTCAGCAGGGCCGTCCTCAACTAGATCAGGTTGCCCAGAGCCCTGTCAAGCCTCACCTTAAATATACTTTTTAACAATCTAGGAACTGTGCTAACTACAAGTTTTCTTTATTAGTCCACTCCTGAAAGCTGCCTGTGTAGGATTTGCATTTTGTCATTCACAACATTAACTCTTGTGGGTCTCCTATTCTTGTGAGCAACTATCTCAAAAAAAATGTAGGCTGTGCCTTTCTGAAACCATTTCCTTTCTTTCCAAAACCATACCAGTTTAAAATTGGGTTTCAAGAGTAAAAGCGCAGGATCACCTCTCTTGCCCTGTTGGTCACACTCCTCTTGATGCAGATTATAGGTTTTGTGGCTGCTAAATCAGCCTATTCTAGAGTCTCACCACCCTCATACTAAAGAACTTCTTCCGAAGATCCAGTTTGAACCTCACAACCCGTAGCCTGCTCAACTTGACCCTGTCTTGAACAGACCACACACCTAAGCTGGGTCTGTGAATTTGGCATGGTGGGAAAATCTTTTTCATGTGCAAACCTTAGGGAAACATCTGCATCATAATATAGGAATATATATGTGTGTGCATGAGTCTGTCTGTGAACTGAAACTAGTAGAAAAAAAATATTTTTTTTTTAAACACAGAATCTATTAAGTTTCCTTAGCTAATTGCAAATGGGATGAAAAAAATCCTGTTATAGAATCAGAGAATGGTTTAGGATGGAAGTGACCTCAAAGATCATCTAGTTCCAACACCCTGCTGTAGGCAGGGACACCTCCCACTGCAACAGGTCGCTCAAGGCCTCATCCAGCCTGGCCTTGAACACCTCCAGGGAGGGAGCAGCCACAACCTCCCTGAGCAACCTGTGCCAGTGTCTCGCCACCCTCACTGGAAAGAACTTCTTCCTAACATATCACTTAAATCTTCCCTCTGCCTGTTTAAACCCATTACCCTCATACCATCATTACAAGATCTTGTAAATAGACCCTCTCCAGCCTTCCTGTAGCTCCCTTCAGATACTGGAAGGGCTACTACAAGGTCTTCTTGAAGCCTTCTCATCTCCAGGCTGAAAAGCCCCAACTCTCTCAGCCTGTCCTCATAGCAGAGCTGCTGCAGCCCTCTGAACATCTTCATGGCCCTCCTCTGGACTCGCTCCAACAGTTCCATGTCCTTCTTGTGTTGGGTGCTCCAGAACTGCACACAGTACTCCAGGTGCCCCTCCCTTGCCCTGCTGGGCACGCTCCTCTTGATACAGCCCAGCACACAGTTGCTGTTTGGGCTGCACACACACACTGCCAGCTCGTGTTGAGCTTTTTGTCAACCCAGACCCCCAGGTCCTTTTGCTGAGGTCTTCTCTCAGCCATTCGCCACCCAACCTGGGTTTGTGCTTAGGATTGTGCCAACCCAGGTGCAGGACCTCACACTTGGCCTTGTTGAATTTCATGAGGTTGGCCTGGGTTATCATGGGAAATTGTTTTAGCTATGGAGAAATAGTGGTGCATGAGTCTTTTCTGTGACATGAGAGAATTTGCAGAACATTCAGTAGCTCTCATGGTATGTTTCAGGAATATGAATTGTCTAGGAATATAAATTGTCACAGGCTTCTGGTGCTGCCTGTGTTCTGGGAAAGAGTGGATGTTGCTGCTTTTCTCAAACCATGCATTATGTAAAATTGGGAAGTTCCTGGAAGAGTTAAGGCTTGAGCGATTTGGGATAAGGGAAAGTTGTTTAAAAGTTATATGTACTTATTTCTTTCACCCAGTAGAACCTTAGGCTGCATGATTTAATATCTTAGCAAGAGGAGTATATCTTAGATGAATATAATCATTTGGTAACACCATGACCTGCCTATTGAGAGAATCAGTATGCCCCTGATTTTGAGTACTAAGAGTACTGATCCTCAGGTGATACTGCTTCTGTTTCCCTCTGCAAGTGAGACCGATCACCATGATACCAGTCTGTGCTCCTTTAGCATTCCCCTAAGTATGTAACTCCCACCACTTTCATAAAGTGGGATAGAAGCTGGTTACAAAGGTACAGGTGACTTCTGCCTGAGGAGACAGGTAAGATGAGTTAGCATAGGAGTTAAAATATTAATGAGTTAAAGTATTAATTCATTAAAGCAACTTCTAAGTTTATTTTCTCTTTGGCTCCACCTACATTTTATTCACAAGACTGTAAAAGAGTTCAACAACAAACCCAGAGTGTCAAAAAGCAACCTAGAGATATTCAGATTTAGCAGAGATTTCTGATAACTTCTGATACAAACAGCATCAGCTGCCACATAGCACATAGCGTAGGAAAATGGCTTCTGCTTCTCAGTTACAAAGTGGTCACAGCAGACAGGAACACCAACATCTGCCATGGCACTATGAGGGGATTACTTCTTGTATTAAGCTGTTATTCACTGGAAGCTGCTGTCCGGACCCTTTCAGTGTAAGAATGTATTTGTGGTGGGAAAACTTAACTATAATCTCACCATACCCAGATAAAGCTTCAGCACCATCCTGAAGTAACGAGAGAAAGAGAAGGGGCAGAAGTGAAATATGAGTACAAATTAATTAATTGAATGGTGATTAAGATAGCATGTGATATCCATAGGAGATGTTCTTCAGAGAGCTTTGTAATGGGTACAATGGCAATGATTAGAAGAAGGAATGCTGATCCCTTCATGCATGAAATAGTTTATCCCACTGTGGAGCCCAGGAAACTAATAAAGCTTCTGTGGACCAAAGCCATAGAGGCTTATTTTGACCAGATTAAGACATTTGCTAGCAATGTTTGCCTATTTTGGTTTTTGGGTTTTTTTCTTTTAGTTCTGCATGACTTAGGGAATGAGGAAATCACAGACTGTCAGGGGTTGGAAGGGACTTCCAGAGATCACTGAGTCCAATCAAATGAGCAGTTAGATGAGAAAAAGCAAACAGTAAAAAATAATTAATGCAGTTATTCTTACCACAGTAGACCTGCCTATAAGAAAAAAAGCAAATTTTTACCACATTAAAAATACTAAAATAGTTTAACTTTTTTGTTTTGTTTTGTTTTGTTTCATTTTTTGACAATGAATTTTAGTGACTAAAGCATGCCTGGGATTCAGGAAGCGTGAGCATGAATTTCTCTGATACTGATTAGAAACCTGAAAACAGATCAACAGAATGTGAAGCAGCTACTGCACATAGGTCTTGATAACCTCTCTGTTTCTACCTGAAACACACACACAAAGATTCTTATTTTTCAACTTTTTTTTCTACCCTTTTCCAGAAATTCTATATCTTTCTATTCAAAGAGGTGAAGAAACTACACCTTCAGGTATTATCATTAGTCCTAAATAATTTGTTTTTTAAAAGAGCAAGTCTGCAGAGAAAGAAAGAGAAATAATTGTGAAGAGAAGAAAGCCTTAATAATGTGATTTTTAAAAAAAAATCATTTTCCAAGTGTTCTCTAAAAATTACTTTTGATTGCAACACTTATAATTAGTTTTCCATTACATAATTAAGCTACTGAACTCACTGTGATTGTGTTACTGACACTCCAAATTTATGAGTGTTAAAACTTTATTTCATTCCTATTTATGATAAGAAAAATAAATTGCCTGCTTTTACACACAATGAGATATAAATCCTTGTAAGGTATCACAGAATCACAGGATGTTAAGGATTGGAATAGACCTCTGGATGTCTTCCAGTCCAACCTCCCTGTCGAAGCAGGAACGTAGAATCTATGCACAGGAACATATCCAGACAGGACTGCAAAGTCTTCAGAGAAAGAGACTCCACAACCTCTCTGGGCAGCCTGTGGCAGTGCTCTGTGACCCTTACAGTAAAGATGTTCTTCCTCATATTGAGGTGGAACTTCCTGTGCTGTAGTTTCTGTCCTTTGCCCCTTGTCCTTTCACAGGGCACAAGTAAGAAGACCTTGTCTCTCCCTTACTAGTACCCAGCCCTTATATGTTTATAAACATTTACTAAATACTCTCTCAGATATAAAAGATTTGTAAAAAAAAAAAAATCTCTACCTTGAATTAAAAAGATACTGAAAATATATCTGGGAGATTTGTATTTTGGGGATTTTTGATGTATGTTTTTGTCATTGTTTTTCAATGAGTTACTATTTGGAATGAAAGACAAAATTTGGAACAGTTAATTCAATCTTTTATATCACTGTTCTTTACCAAATTGGTGCTGGAGCCATTTTTAGCTAAATATGCTCTTTAAAAATAGATTATGTCCTTCCTCTAGGCAAATTTCCCCTCAATTGAAATCTCAACCTTGCTTTTATATTTCATGTTTGTAGGTGATCTTTTAGTGCATGAAGTGGCTTCTGAATTAACTATTTCCCTGTTCTGTTACACACCATCTTACCATTTACTATGTGTATTGAAACTACAGCTAGGAGTCCTAATAACCTGCTAGAAATTGCTACAGAACAGAACAAAAGCTACTTAATTAGTGTTCAAGTATAATACAGGAGTCAACAAATGTTTACAGTCCAGTGCGACGAGACGGTAATATTGATCACTGGAATATTCACTGCTTTGAGTCCTACATTTGTCATGTGTTTTGACAAAGATTTAGAGGAAAATAACAGATTGCTTTTGGTAATGCTCCTGGAGAATTTTTTTTACCCTTGAGAGGCCATTGGGGATAATGGATAGAGATGATTTGCCAGTTCAGAGTGAGATTTGACAGCTCGTTGGTAAATGGAGAGCTGATAGAACCATAGAATGATCTAGGCTGGAAGGGACCTCCAAAGGTCATCTAATCCAACACCATGGAAGGCAGAAAGGTCTTCCACTTCCCAGGCATAAAGAACAAATTTACAAGCTGGAGAAGAGAAGACTCTGGGGAGACCTTGTAACTGCCTTCCAATACCTGAAGGAAACCTACAGGAAGGCTGCAGAGGGACTTTACACAAGTGTCCACTGAAAGGACAAGGGCAAATGGGTTTGAATTGAAGAAGAATAGGTTTAGATTGGATCTTAGGAAGAAATTCTCTGCTACCAGGGTGGCAAGACTCTGGAATGGCTTGTCCAGAGAGGTCATGGATGCCCCCTCCCTGGAGATGTTCAAGGGTTGGATGGTCTGGTTGAGAGGTGTCCCAGCCCATGGCAGGGATGTTAGATTAGATGATTTCTAAGGTCTCTTTCAGCCTAAGCCGTTCTCTGATTTTATGAAACCAAAATAGTCACAGAGTTTTTTTTCGGAATCCTTTTGGGTGGAGATGAGCAGAGCAGATGACACTGATCAACTTCATGGAGAGGTATTTTGCTGCAATACAGAGAAGTATCTGAGGGGGGCCTACAGGAGGGCTGGGGAGGGGCTGTTCACAAGGTCTTGTAATGAAAGGATGAGGGGGAATGGGTTCAAATTGGCGGAGGGGAGATTTGAATGGGATGTTAGGAAGAAATTCTTCACAGTGAGGGTGGTGAGGCACTGGAACAGGTTGCCCAGGGAGGTTGTGTCTGCTCCCTCCCTGGATGTGTTCAAGGCCAGGCTGGATGAGGTCTTGAGCGACCTGATCTAGTGGGAGGTGTCCCTGCCTATGGTGGGGGGTTGGAACTGGATGATCTTTGAGGTCTCTTCCAACCTAGACCATTCTATGATTCTATGACTCTAAGAAATGAGAACTTTGAAGGGAACGAATGTTGTCTGCATAGATGAAATGATAAAATAGGAAATAAAGATGTCCTCAAAAAGAAGATTCAAACAGGTTAGCTAGATAGGAGGAAGTCCAGAGAGAATTCCAATTGGAGACTGATGGGGAGGGGCTGAAGTTTTTTTTTTTAACAAATAAGATAAGCATGTTGACTATAATAATTAAGAAAGCAAGGTGGGAAAATAAAGAAAGAAAGCCCTTCCCCACACCCCCTCCTGGGGGTGTTTAAAGCCAGGCTGGGTAGAATGTTAAACAGCCAAGTTTGTTGAGAGGTGTCCCTGCCCATGGCAGGAAGGTTGGAGAAGATGATCTCTAAGGTCTCTTCCAACCTGAGCCATTCTATGAAATCTAATTGCAGAAACTCAGAGAACCTTCAGAAAACCCCAGTGAAGGCAATGCAAGTGCTTTTGTGTTCCATTACTGCTCTTACTCCTTTCACAACAAAGACTGCCTAAAGCTTTGGGCAAATGCATTTGATGTGCATTTCTGCACATGGAAACAATCCTGGTATCACAGTGCACTCCAGTGAGTACTGGTTTATTACAAGTCATTACATGGTGTACGATGTTACAGGACAATGTAAATTTCATTGACCTCAGTAAACTGTAAAAGACATAGTAAGAGAATTTGTAGCGAGTTTTCATTTTTACCTCAGCAAAAGACGTATGGAATACAGCAAGGACATAGACGTGATGGAGCAGGCCCAGAGGAGGGCCACAAAAATGATCAGGGGGCTGGAACACCTCTGCTGTGAGGACAAGCTGAGGGAGCTGAGGGTGTTCGACCTGGAAAAGAGAAGGCTCCAGGGAGATTTAATAGCAGCCTGCCAGGACCTGAAGGGGGCTGCAAGAAGGATGGAGAGAGACTGCAGTGATAGGATGAGGGACAATGGTTTCAAATGAGAGAAAAGGAGATTTAGATTGGATGCAAGGAACAAGTTCTGCACCCGGAGGGTGGTGAAACACTGGAATAGGTTGCCTAGTGAGGTGGTTGAGGCCCCATCCCTGGAGGTATTCAAAGTCAGGCTTGACAGGGGTCTGGATAACTTGATCTAGTGGAGGATGCCTCTGCTTACTACATAGGAGGTTGGACTAGATGACATTTGGTGGTCCCTTCCAACCCAGACCATTCTGTGATGACTTTGTCCTTACTGGCACACTCAGATTTATGTGGTTTCTTGGTTCTTTTGGGGCTTTACACTTTTGTGACTCATCACATATAAACATCTTGATATCACCAACTCTTGCAGCTTAATATTGCTGCTTTTACCAAGAAGTTTATTAACTTGTTCCTGAGGTCAAGCAGATACTTAAAATGTTTTTAAAAGTTAAAGTACATGTTGGCTCTATCATGTGGACTGATCACTGTAATTTTTCTCTTGGGGGTTGTTAGAACTGTTTGCAGCTTTCAAATGGGTGTTTATCCTTATTGTATTCTAGGGCTTCTATTCTTAAATGCCTTTTTCTAAGTACATACAATAGGTTAAAAATTACCACTTTTTAAGAGGAGGAAAACTGCCTTCTGAATCTATGACAAGCTTCAGCTGAACACAATTTGTTCTGAGAAGTTCATGCTGTTAATAAACTGGCAGAGCAAAATAACCAAGAAAAATGCTTAGAGGTCAGCATTCTTAAATACAAACTTAATACCTGTGAAGTTATGTTGTACAAATAATGACACTGAGAGCTGCTTGAAAGAGTCCACAAAGATGCTGAAGGCAGTGGAACGTCTCCCTGCTGAGGGCAGGCTGAGGGAGGTGGGGCTCTTTAGCTTGGAGCAGAAGAACCTGAGGAGTGACCTCATTTATGTTTATAAAGATGTGAAGGGCAGTGTTGGGAGTACAGAGCCAGGCTCTGCTCAGGGATGTCAAATGATAGGACAAGGGGCAGTAGGTGCAAGCTGAAGCAGAGGAGGTTCCAGGGGAACATAAGGAAAAACTTTTTCCCTGTAAGGGTGCCAGAGCCCTGGAACAGGCTGCCCAGAGAGGTTGTGGAGTCTCCTTCTCTGAAGACTTTCCAAACCCACCTGGATGCATTCTTGTTTGACCTGCCCTGGGTGATTCTACTGTAGCAGGGAGATTGGGCTGAATGATTTTAGTGTTTTCATTTTGTCAGCAGTTATCTCTCTCTTCATGCTTTGAGGTGATGCTTTTTAAAGTCCGGGTTTAAGGATTATGTATTTGAAATTAAAGGGCAATGCTACTCTTAATATTTCATTTCAGTATTGAAGAACCAAGAAACACACTTCTTTTTGTTTGTTTGTTTGTGGAGGTATTCAAAGCCAGGTTGGATGAGGCCTTGAGCAGCTTGGTCTAGTGGAAGGTGTCCAGTTGGGACTGGATGATCATTAAGGTCCCTTCCAACCTAAACCACTCTATGAATCTATGTGTAACTTAAAGGTTACTATGGTAACATTAAGTCACACGTTTTTCAGATCCTTTGAGCAACAGTTATGTAATGAGCAGACTTGACTAATCATAAAATCATAGAATGGTCTGAGTGGGAAGGGATCTCCAAAGGTCATTTAGTTCAACTCCCTCTCCAATCAGCAGGAGCACCCTCAACTAGATCAGGTTGCCCTTAAAGTACTCTATACCAAGGATGTCTCTGAAAACTTATCGAACAAATTTTGGATTTGAGTTCCTGACTGAAACTTTTTGCCCATTGTTATTGTGCATAAGATGTATAGGGAGAGATCCAGTGGAATTTCTGAATGCAGCTCTCGGAAGTGCTAATAGATGTCATGTCATTAGTTGTGTCTTTCAAATCTGGGGATGTGAAGATGTCTCCATTGTCATCATCTGGTGACTGCAGCTCTTGATGATGTATAGTCTAATGCATCTGGAGCTTTTTCAAGTGTAGGTGAGATGGATATTGAGTTACAAAGATGCAGAATGGACAGCATTGATTATGGAACAGGAAATTGCAAAAAATGATGAGCTCTGCTTTTGCCTCTTCCAGGGTGTAACTGTTGCAAGTTTGGGTAGAAGAGAGGTTTTGCTTCTGAAGATGTGGATATTCCATATGCAATTCTTAACCTGAAAGGCTAAACTGATTTTCTGTTTTAAAACCTGAAGTTACAGGAGATAGAACTTCAAAGTGAATCAGAGCTATGTTTATCCCTCTTATATGTCAGAGTTTAAGTGCAATGTTTTATGTATACAGTCATCATGACAGTTAAAAAGGCTATAAAGAAAAGCAATTATATAATTGCTTTAAAGAATTAAGTAGCAGGGATAAAGGCTTTTAGAAACTACAGAGCAGTTTTAATAATTATATCACCTGAAGTCAAGCTGCAAAATTATGTCCTAATTATTTGCAATAAGTAATTATCCATCAAGTTAGAAGCTTTGAAAGATTTTTATGAGCAGAGTGGGGGAATTCTTTGATTTTTTTTTTTTAATTTCTTTCCTTTTTTTTTTTCCCACACACACTAAAACAACACCCCATCATTTTCTATTTTAGCAGTTTCCACAACTTCAACATTAAACTCTTATTGTTGCTTTTCTGTTATATTAGTAGTGTGTGTTTTGCAATTCTAATCTTCATGATTTTTTTTTCCCTTTCTTTATCACCCAAGTAGGCCTTTTGAAGCCAGGGAATTTTTCATAGCAATATTGACAGTGTTCGCATTTGCATGATGACAGCCAAGGAATGGAGCAGTAATTTTTGAAATTGCAGAAGTATTTAGAACACTGATAAAAGCTGAAATATATTTTTTTTTGATGGATTGAAGTTAAGCATACATGATTTTTTCCTGCTGTCAAAAGGCTCTGAATTTAGTGAGTATTTGCCTGCTGTGAGAATGCAAGATTAACATCACAACCATCACCCGGGCACCCAAACCCTGCAATTTAATAGCTTTTTAGGTTCTTTCCTTTTTCTAAACAGCAATTAATCTCATTTTAGTACAATTTTCTCGTTTCTGAAGTCGCTCATTGAATCGCTGTTTTGTTCATATTTGGCTTCAGCTCCTCTGCATAGTCATTAAAGTCCCAATTAATGTCACCTTTAGCTGAAGAGTACTCATTTTTATTGAGAAAATGACAGTTGCTGCCATGAGTAGTGCAGTGTAATATACATTAATTGCCCTGTAACACTGGTAATTACGAGTTTTTCAAGCCTCTCAGTAAACTGTCATGCCTAGACAAGACTGTGCTAAAATAGATTACTCATTAGGGAGACCTGTCCTGTTTTCTGGTGGGTTCTTAGTGTTGGTTTGAAAAAAAAAAAAAAAAAAAAGCCTTGAGTTTGAACAAATAGTTGCCAAAAGCAATTTCCTACAACAACGTGTCTGCGTTCGCTTTTCCAGCCATCACTTAAGCCTGCGGTCAGCAAACAGACAGGGTGCTGTGGACTCCAGGGATGTCAAGATCTCAGTATTTATTTAGGTGGATCACAAGGAGAAGCTCAGCAATTCGTAATTCAGTGCTTTAGCATGGATGTTACTAAAGCTGCCTTTTTCCAGTGCTGGTGAGAACAGACCCACCTTGCATTTTAGAGGAGCAGCCAGCATTATCGTTGTTTTATGCCCTGAAAGACTTTTGCAGAGTACAGCAGGACTGTCCAGTGAGTTGGAATTACTAAATCCATGCTCAGATCATTCCTTAAGTAGGAGAATTAGGGGATTGCAATGTAGATTTTGTGGAATAACCAGCAGATCTTTCAGGAGCTGTGTGGCATTGCAAGGTGTATGTTTGAAAAACAAGCAAACCAAAAAAACCCCAACAACAACAACAGGCAAAGGGTATGAAAAGAATTTGGTTGATATTGTGGCCTCTCTGAAGGGGAGTCTTTAACAGATAGATTGTTAGAAGACCCAGCTGCCAATTGACTCATGGTGGGAATTGAGTTCTTAATTTCAGAGGGAATGTACTGGACTGTGCTTTCTTTCCATCTCTCACACTCGATGTTTTTTTTTAAAGGACAAAATAGTCTTTAAAGCTCAACGCAGCACTGAACTGACATAAAGCAAACCTTTGTTTTATCTTTGTTACAACACCTGCTTTAGGCAATCTGCTCTTCCACACTCTCTCTAAATGAATTTTGTCATGGCCTTTCCATATTCTCTGGTAGCGATGAGCTAATGAAAGTAGATAGCACAATTTGTGCTGACCAGGTAGCGACTGCCAGCTCACAACTGAGGAGAGTTTAAAGAAATAAATAAAAGATAGCATTATATCACTGATTTATCCATTACATGGCATTAATAGTGAGAAACCTTGGTGTGTTTATCTGTTTGTATTGGTGTGCATTTATCGAATTGTTTATGACAAGACTAATTGGGGTAATTGTAGGCACTGAAATTACCTGTCAGCTATATGTAACCACACTCCCTTTCTTTCTGACAAATGATGACAACTGAGGGACCCCGTAGCATTACTCATGATGGCTTTTCGAGTGGTAATAAGGACAATAGGGGCCCTGGCTAATTTGACATGGACAGCCTTCACAACAAGAAGCCAGCTAAATGACTTGTCAGGAGGGGAAAGAAGTCAGAAAAGTAATGGAGTCCCCCATGGCGCTCTGACAGGGAGATGAGGCAATTTCGACGGAAAGTGAAAAGGCTTCAGTTTGTCAAGTATTTAGAACAATCAGAGAACAGCTAGAGGCTGGAACCTGACAATAAATTTGTGAACCATGGTAGCAGTTTCATATAGGTCAGTTATTTCATAATGGCTGGGAAGCTTTCAGAGGTTTCTGCTTTCGTAGCGTACTTCACATCAGCCAACTGCTGCTTTGTCACCTTAAATTTGTGCTTCACTTTACACAGTAGGAATAATGGTTAAGGTTACAGAGGAACGGCAGTACAAGACAGCATGATTTGCAGACACCAATCTGTTGAAAAATAAACAAAAATTTAGATAGTAATAGTGTGATTGCATCCATTACAAGCTAGTGGTGTTAACATGTTCTTTTACGGTTTTGGCCTGCACCCTTTTTATGGGTAAGTGAGGGACTTTATCTCCTTCCTATCCTTTCTCTGTCTGCTGTACAGAGTTCAGATTTCTTAAGGTTCATTTCTTGCTGCTTGCTCTTAAAGCGCATTTCAGTTTTACCATTGAGATGCTGTAACTGATGACAAAAAAAGAGAGTTTCTCATCTATTTCTTTTTCTGAGTCCTCAGCAGATGATATACTTAAGAATTAAAAAAAAAAGAAAAAAGGAAAAAAAAAAAAACCACCACCCTAACACCAACCCCCCTAGAATTAAAAACCAGTTCTGTGTCCCACTGATGCTAGGTCTTTTTATCTGTGGCTTCAGGAGTCTGTTAGGTGCTGGGAGGGGTTATCAGTGATTCTTATCTATTTATTTGCATTGAGATAAAAGCTGAAAGTACCACACTGTGCCTTCTGAATTCCTGAAATAGGTTCCTGAATTCTTTTTTAAAGTGTTTATACATTGAGCACAGATTTAGTGAGAAGTATCAACTTGTCATTTTTGGCATCGATTTTGTTAGAAAATGGAATTTAATTTATTAATTTCAATGTTTTCCTTATGATCTGATTCCTTCATTTTTCAAAATGTCCCTTTTTTTGTGGATTTTAAAGCTAGTACATCAACTGTTTGAGAATTGTGTGGATTCTAGCCTCTCTAATGAGCACTTCAGGATGCCCCGTTGTATGACAAACACATTCTTCGACCTGCTGTTACTAAATTTAGTTACATAAATGTTTTCTCCTCTCTTCTTGCTCATTTAACTGCAGAGCATAGAGCTTTCTCTCCTCCTTAAATGTCTTAAGAGTAGAGACTTCCTGTGCCATATTTTAAACTGTAAGACTGTTTTGTCCTGCTCTTCCACCCCCATCCATCACCCTTCCCTCATTTTTTTTAGAGTTATGCTCTTGGTCTTTGAGTCTCATCACTCAGATTTGAAGGAATCCTAATTTAGGCCAGCCAGGAACTTGGCCCTTGATTCTCAATACCTGAACATTTCAAAGCTATATTGCTTTCTCCTCTTTTGACTTTGTCAAGGAAGTCTCTTGGTAAATTGAAGAAGCTTGTCATTCTGCAAGATAGGCCATTGAATCCAAGGTTATTAATGTAGCTCCCTGCTGAACAAAGAAAAAGACAAAACCCCTCTCGGAGGTGGTTATTTAAACATGAGATGTCCACACCTGAATCTCCTTTATTCTAGTTGCCTGTACTGCATATGTTCACCTCAGTTTGCCAAATATTCTGCCAAGTTATTTTCTAAGATGTTCCTCTAGCAGAACTAAAGAAATTATCAACATATGCTAAAGTGTCTACTAATACAGGGCTGCATGGCTGCTGTTCCATATGCTAAAGTGTCTATTAATACAAGGCTCCATTGCTGCTCTTCCTGCCACATCTTGGGCTTTTTCAGTAGTGGCATGGCTTGGACAGTACCAGGTTTGCCCTAGTGAGACCACATCTGGAATACTGTGTCAAATTTTGGGCTTCCCGGTTCAGGAGAGACAGGGACCTGCTGGAAAGAGTACAGCAGAGAGCCATGAGGACGACTGGGGGACTTGAGCATCTCCTTTATGAAGAGAGACTGAGAGCGGGGGCTGTTTAGTCTGGAGAAGAGAAGGCTGAGACGAGATCTCATCAATGTGTACAGATATCTGAGGGGTGGGTTTCAAGTGGCTGAGGCCAATCTGTTTTTGGTGGTCTGCATCAATAACACAGGGAGGAAAAGCTACAAACTGGAACATAGAAGGTCTCACATCAACATGAGGAGAAAATCCTTTGCAGTGAGGGTGACAGAACTCTGAGGCAGGCTGTCCAGAGAAGTTGTGGAGTCTCCTTGTTTGGAGGTTTTCAGAACCTGCCTGGATGCATTCCTGTGCAAACTACCCTAGGGGATCCTGCATGGCAGGGACTTTGGAGTCAATGATCTGTGGAGGTCCCTTCCAACCTCTAAGGTTCTGTGATTCTACGTCAGATGAGATTCACCTTTATCAAAGGAGGGTCTTTGATCACAAACTAGCAAGGCTCATTGACAGAGCTAAAGCTAGTGCAGAAGGGGAGTGGGATAATATCAGGCTTGCCTTGTGACAAGCCGGGGGATGACATGACAAGATTAAAGGTGACTAAAACTTGGTCAGGCAAATCCCATGGCTGCAGTGTGGCTATTGGTGGCTGCAAGCTATTCAGAAGGGACAGGTAAGGAAAGAATGGTTGCCACATTTCCCTCTGCATAAAGAAATGGAGGGTGTGAAGAGCAGTCCCTGAAGACTTGTCCACAAGCAGGTCAAAAGCTTACAGGTAACAACCAGAGACTAAGGCAACAAAGAGAACCTTGTGCTTGGTACCTACTACATTGCACCCGATCAAGGCAAACCCATTAACTGAGCCTCCTTACTCCAGGTATAGGAAGCTTCACACTCACAGGCTCTTGTCTTGCAGGGGCAATTCAACCAACCCTCAGCCTCTCTTCTCCAGATTGGACAACCCCAGCTCCCTCAGGTGCTGCTCAAAGGCCAGGTTGTCCAGGGCCTTCACCAGCCTCATTGCCCTTCTCTGGACATGATCCAGCCCCTCAGTGTCCTTCCTGGAGTGAGTGGCCCAAGGTTGAGCACAAAACTCAAGTTGTGGCCTCCCCACTGCTGAGCACAGGGGGATGATTACCTCCCTGGTCCTGCTGGGCACTGTGTTTCTGATACAAGCCAGGACGCCATTGTTTTTTTTGGCCACCTGGGCACTGCTGATTCATGTTCAGTTGACTGCCAACCAGTACCCCCAGATCTGTCTCCAGCATGCAGGTTTCCAAACAACCCATCCGTAAGTCTCAGTCTGCCCTGAGTATAACCAATACAGCTAATGCCAGTCTCATTTCCTGCATGGAATATCCTTGAAATAGAAAAGCAGACCAAAAACACTTACACAAAATCAGCAAACACGTCTTTGCATACCAATTATATTTCTATCACACCAGATACTACTGTGTAGCTTTAGAGGATGTGTCATAATTCAAAGTTTGCTTCAATATTAAACCTTCTGCAAGTATAAAATCCTTTCCACTTATGCTCTGTCAGTTACTTTGATTTCATAGAAGCACAGAATAGCTCAGGTTGGAAGGGACCTTAGGTCTCATCTACTCCAACCTCCACATCATGGGCAGGGACACCTCTCAGCTAGACTTAGCTGCTCAAGGCCTCATCCAGCCTGGCCTTGAACACCTCCAGGGAGGAGGCATCAACAGCCTTACTGGGCAGCCTATTCCAGGGTCTTGGCCACCCTTGTAGTGAAGAACTTTTTCCTAAGATCCAGTCTAAACCTACTCTCCCTCAGCCTCAAACCATTCCCCCTAAACATCCTTATGAAAAGCCCTCCTCTAGGATCTCTTCAGGTATTGGAAGGCAGCTCTAAGGTCCTCCCAGAGTCTTCTCCATGCTGAACACCCCCATCTCCCTCAGCCTGTCCTCACAGCAGAGGTGCTCCAGCCCTTGTATCATCTTTGTGGCATCCTCTGGACTTGCTCTAACAGCTCTATGCCCTTCTTACAGTATTCAAGGTGGAGCCTCAGCAGAGCAGAGTAAAGGGGCAGGATCACCTCTCCTGCCCTGCTGTTCAGACTCCTCTTGATGCAGATTATAGTTCTTATGGCTGCTAAAACAGACTTTTCTTTAAATTCACAGCCACTAGGAAAATGTCCTTCTCTGTCCTATTCTTTATTCAGTTGTAGGAAATGATTTTGCAGAAGTACCAGACCATGATCAATGCAGAACTCCCATATAAAAATAAAGCTCTATCATGCTAACTGCCCATTCCATGTTTCTGCACTTTATTTCCTCTATTTATTTTAACAATAAGGTGCTGTCTGTATCATTAGCAGGGATAAATAAGTGATGACAAATCTAGGGGAGTATGCAGGTTGAAATAAAAGTATCTTTACAAAATCAATTAAAATCCTATGAGCTGTATTTGCCCCATACGTAGTCTTAGCACCCTCTCAAATATCCATTCATATAATAACTTCCCTTTGCTTTCTCAGCATGTTCTTTCCTTTCTCCGAAAATTAGGGAAATAGGTTGACCATGACTTTAATAAGCACTGGCAGACTTTAATAAGCACTGACATTCTAAAATGAGAGGAACCATTGTCCCAATAGAAGGGAAAAACAACAAAAGTCACATTTTTTGGTATGGGCATCAAGGAGGAGATGAAGAGCTCCTTCCAGCTCTGGAGTCCTCAATGTAGAGAGACATGGGCTGATGGAGCAGCTCCAGAGGAGGTCTACAAAAATGATCAGAGGCTGGAACACCTCTGCTATGAGGACAGGCTGAGGGAGATGGGGGTGTTCAGCCTGGAGAAGAGAAGGCTCTGGGGAGACCTAATAGCAGCCTGCCAGGACCTGAAGAGGGCTGCAAGAAGGCTGGAGAGAGCCTGTTTGCAAAGGTCTGCAGGGACAGGATGAATTACAATGGTTTGAAATGAGAGCAGAGCAGGTTTAGATTGGGTGGGAGGAACAAGATTTTTGGCATGAAGGTTCGGGTTGTCCAGGGCACAGGTTGTCCAGGGAGGTAGTTAAAGCCCCATTGTTGAAGCTATTAAAGGTCATGTTCAAGAAGGCTCTGAGCAACCTGATGTCCCTCCTCTCTGCAGGGACATGGGACTAGATGACCTTTGGAGGTCCCTGCCACCCCAAACCATTCTATGATTAAGCTAACATGTTCTATGCTTGAGTATCAAAAAGTCTTTGTTTAGTGGATGGCATTTTAATATTTATGTTTTCTCTCTGTAGTTACTTTAACCTAGCATTGTCATCTTTGGTTCATCCAAACTGAGCACTTTATTTCCTGCTCAAGTTTCCATGTAAGTCTGACAACTGGAAATGCAAGGGATAAGCACATCAAATATAAGTTCTGTGTGTAGACACATTTATTGTTAGTGCACAACTGTAAAACAGTGATACATCATCTTCACACTTAGTAAGTGAAAATCTGCATGGGCATCTGTTTTAGTTAGCAAATGTGAAATCTCAGCACTAACCTCAGCTGTTGGTAGTAATTAGTAACTGGATCAGTGTGTCTGTCTCTGTCCGCTTGCTCATTCCATTATGACCAAAAAAGGGTAGATGGATTTGGATTTATACAGAGTCTAGATTCATATGTTTTAAGTACCAGTGAAAGATGCCATGAACTAAACTGGTCTGGTTAAGTGATGGCATATGTGAAAAGTCTGTTCTGGTTGCTGTATGTAGCGTTGAACTTCATTCCAGCAGCTGACAAAGCTTGGTACTCCAGTTATTTGGAATAATCAGTACAGGAACTATTGGAAATAATCAACTGCATTTAGGAATATTATTAGTGACCAAAATTTTGCTTACTATTTTTACTGCATTTTATTGTGTTTAGGTTGTAGTTTATCTACCTTCTAATTAGTTTTAACTTAGCTCAACTGGAAGTAGTAAAACATACTTATCTAATAAGTGACATATGTCATAGAGAAACATACAACCTACTTATTTCCCCTAGGTCAGTCATCCATGAACTAATTAACTGGAATTTTGTTTCCCACTTTTTGGAAGAAAAGCAGTACAACTGAATTTGTCCTTTTACCCTTTCCCCAAAGCAAAACACAGAACCAAGCTGTTGGTTTTGGTTTTTTGGGTTTTTGGTTGGTTGGTTGGTTACTTCGGGTTTTTTTGTTTTGTTATATTTTTTTAGGGGGGAGGGTGTTTCTTTTTGGCCTTTTGTCTTCCCTAGCTGCATTCTGAACTGTTAAAATATCCTAAAGCACTTGATCACGTTGCATTTTAATTTCCAAGCCTTGTGTTGTATTAGCAAAGTGCAGGTGTTATTGATTTGAGCTGGAAGTTCTCAAGTCTGTTTAAGCAGAACACCAGGCTGGCACGAACGAGGTCCTTGCTAGGTCAAAGGCCTGAAGTTTGACATCTTTCTTAAATCTTACTTTTGTGAAAACTAGAAGCACAGGTCAGGGCAGCTGGCTGATGGCATTGCCTTTTACAACCACTGATTAGATTAGCTCAACATTTATCAGCTACACAGAGACTAGCACTTAACCTTTTAACTGAAGAGTTTTGATGTATCCTTATTTTTTAATGAGGATGTTATTGTCCCAAAGTGTCCCTTAAAGCTTTAGTACAGGGGGGTTTTTTCTCCCATTTAGCTGACTAACAGGCTGTAAATGCTTTAAATGCAGTGTTTATAATTGTGTGCTTTGTTTTGAGGGCAGAGATTGAGTCGTTTTGTTCTGGAAAAATTTCTTCTAAATACTATTAGCATACTTGTTCAGTTCTAAGGTTTTACTTGTGTCTATTCCATTAACCTGGATTTCAAGGTATAATTTATAGCTAGCTTGAGTGCTAGCTGGTTTTTATCCTAAATTCTTGGCTGATAAATATTTACAGTTGGAATTTTCCTTAAAAAGATGCACTGATGAGGGAACAGAGTCTGCTCAGCAAGTTTGCTGACAATACCACACTGGCCGACACACCTGAAGGCTGTGCAGCCATTCAGCAAGGCTTGGACAGGCTGAGAGCTGAGCAGAGAGGAACCTAACGAGGTTAAACAAGGGTACGTGCAGAGTCCTGCACTTGGGAAGGAAACCTAAACTGCATCAGTACAGGTCGGAAGGTGATCTGCTGGAAAGCAGACCTGTGGAGAAGGACCTTGGAGTGCTGGTGGACAAGTTCTGCGTGGGGCAGCAATGTACCCTGCTGTCCAAGAAGGCCAGTGGGATCCTGGGGGGTATTAAAAGGAGTGTGTCTAGCAGATCATGGGAGGTTCTCCTCCACGTCTACTCCAACTTGGTGAGACCTCACCCAGAATATTGCATCCAGTTCTGGGTTCCCCAGTTCAGGAGGGACAGGGATCATAGAATCATAGAATGGTTTAGGTTGGAAGAGACCTCCAAGATCATCCAGTTCCAACCCACTGCCATAGACAGAGACACCTCCCACTAGATCAGGTCGTTCAAGACCTCATCCAGCCTGGCCTTGAACACATCCAGGGAGGGAGCAGACACAACCTCCCTGGGCAACCTGTGCCAGTGTCTCGCCACCCTCACTGTGAAGAACTTTCTCCTAGCATCCCATTCAAATCACCTCTCTGCTTGTTTGAACCCATTACCCCTCATCCTGTCATTACAAGACCTTGTGAATAGTCCCTCCCCAGCCTTCCTGTAGTCCACCTTCAGATACTGGAAGGTTGCTATAAGGTCTCCTCGAAGCCTTCTCTTCTCCATGCTGAAAAGCCCCAATTCTCCTAGCCTGTCCTCATAGCAGAGCTGCTGCAGCCCTCTGAGCATCTTTGTGGCCCTCCTCTGGGCTCGCTCCAACAGTTCCATGTCCTTCTTGTGTTGGGGGCTCCAGAACTGCACACAGTACTCCAGTAAAGGGAGAGAGTCCAAGGGAGGGCTACAGTGATGCTGAGGAGACTGGAGAGGCTGAGAGACCCGAGGCTTTTTGGTCTGATGAAAGAAGACTTGGAGGAGATCTAATCAATGTCTATAAATATCTGAGGGCTGGGGGTCAAGAGGGAGGGGACAAACTCTTCTCAGTTGTGCCCTGTGATAGGGCAAGTGGTAATGTATGTAAACTACAGCACAGGAAGTTCCACCTCAACATGAGGTCAGCCTGGAGAAGAGGAGGCTCAGGTGAGACCTGATTGCTCTCTACAAGGAGGTTATAGCCAGGCAGGGTTGGTCTCTTCACACAGGCACCCAGTGGTGGAACAAGAGCGCGCAGTCTCCAACTGGTAGGTTTGACTCCATGCCTGTTGTTTTTTATTGCAAAGGTCAGTCAGAGACAGATTTCTTTAAACTCCAGCATCAAGAGTCCATATTAAGTATGAGGGACTTGATTAGCATATGAGGAGGTGTCAGCACTTTATATACCACCTACTGTAAGTGTGCTGTTAGCAAGAAAGCCTTTAAATGTAATTAGCAATTGGTAATTGTTATGGAGGGGGTTAATTAATACAATATGATTTTCCAAAATTAATATTATTTATTAATTTTCTATATCCAAACTTTTCCACCCTGATAACTTATTTTTAATATTGAACAGGTTCAATTGTAGCATTTATGGAACGATTACATAAACAATATCTAGATCTAGAAGTACCTAAACAATCAGTTCAATTTTTAACTAACAAACACTGGAAAATCTCTTGCCATAAATTGTACTGCTTGGCCACTAGATGGAATTCAGGACCCCTTTCTGCTTAGGGCAAAATCTAGATAACATGCAAAGCTTAGGTTACTCACAAGTATTACTTCTCCCGCCTTGCGGGGTTATCAATAAATTGGAAGTACCCAGAACACTTGCAGGGTTTCTGGCTGGTCTGGCTGCTGGCTGCTGGCTGCAGCTGTAGATGAGACTTGGTTCACCCCAGGCTCCCCAGGCTGCTGGAGGAAGAAGAGGGGATGCAAATGGTTTCTGACCTGTTCCTGTCTTTCGGTGATCTGCGTACCTCTAGGCTTGGTAGTCTTCAGGAGATGCAGGCTGCTGCAGGTGCAGGCAGACGTCTTGCAATGTATCTCAGCAGATGTGTATCTCATTGCGTGATGCTCCTGGAAAGACGCAACGGTCCCAGGGTGGAATATTGTTTATATCACTATATAACAATAATAAGGCATTACAGGCATGGATGCAGAACACAGAGTAATAGCAAAATCATGGCAGAAGCATAAGCATGGCAAAAGCATGCTGTGTTATCTGTTTATCTGCTTTTAGTATCAATGCCTGAGATTGATTGAACCCTTTTGGGTATTAGCTTATCCAATCAGAGTGGCAGTAAGCCAAGTCTTACCATATTTGGGTGAAAGCATAGGTTTGCTTATACCATGTGGGGGGAGAGTACAGGCCCGGCACAGGCATAGCATGAGGCTAGCACTTGCAACTTGTTTACCAGGGTTGCAAGCAGGAGATAAACAAGTTATATAAGCCAGAGTGTGCAGACTCCATGGCACCTGTCTTTTGTCCCTTTTCCTGCCAGTTGCTTCTTCCCCCAAAACAGAGGGAAGGCAGAAAAACATGTCTGGGTGAGCCAGCACATATACAGGCCGATTATGACCCTTTAGGTCTACCACAACAGTAATTGCATTTTTTTTACACCAAAAGCAGGTTTTTTTTCTTGGTTTTACTGAATTTTCTTGGGTTTATTGAATCTCTTGGGTTTAATGAATTTAACTGTAGGTAAGGAATGCTTCTTTGCACTGCACTCAGTTTAACCTACAGTTAAATCTGGTACTGACAAGTTGTGCATCACAAATATAATTCATGATCAACTACTATTTAGCAGTTCTAGATCATTTTGTTTGCATCTCATCGATGCCAAATTGTGATGTAAAAGACAAATGGAGTTGCTGATCAATGACTAAAGATACGTGCTGATATAATCAAAATGGCTTAAGAACAGAGGATCCCTTAAGTGCAGATGATAGTGTGTGCCAGAAATTAAAATACATCACTGTGAGAGGCTGTAGTGTCATAAAGAGATTTCAGTGCATCTCTTCTCCTTCCATTCATGTAAGGGAATCATGAATGAGCTGGAATGCTTCAAAACACAGGGGGAAAATCAGAAGTACTGAACAAGATTTTATATATATAAGTAGTAATTTTTTTTGTTGTTGTTTATTAGTAGGTTTTGTTTGCTCTGAACTTCTGCAAAAATCTCCCAGTCATCATTCGGACCACCTTGCTTTTTCATCTTGCAACCTGTGAACTACCACAGTATCACAGTTGTCTATCTCGGCCTTAATGGGCAGAGCATTATTTATGAGCTACATTTTCTTCAATTGTATTTGGAAGGTCCTTACCATACAGTCCAGTGGCTGCACCTCTTGATGGAGTGGTCAATATTTCTTTGTTTGTGTTTTAGTGAGGTAATCAAAACCATTTTACCCCTCACATGGTTTGAAAAAGGACCAGTTTGATGTAATATATCTGTGTGTATGCACAACGTCCTCAACATTAGGTACAGTTGTATTTTTTTAAGCTACTGCCTCTTGTAGTGGTTTTATATTAAACTTCCCAAGACAGGGAATTCAGAATTATTTGCCTATCCTTAATCCAGCCAGGCACAAAGGAGTAAGTAAAGATTTTTAGTCTGATTTCTGAATTTCCTTGTAGCTGTGGGTTTGACAGAGCTTTAACAATACTCTGAAGCAGAGGGCTGTGAGGGGCTGTGGTTTAATATGGACTAATGCACATGGTAGGGCTTTTTACATTAGTGCTATTCCTTCCAGTGCATTATAGTGAAATTGTATTTTAAAACCAGGGAAACTATTGATGCTTTTATTGAATGGAATAATTTATTGCAGAAATATTTTAGTCTGTTGACATTTCATCATCAAATAACAGTAAACATAATCCACATTTCCCATAAGACCATTCCTGAGAGCCAAATATTTAGCCTTTGCTTGTTCTCGAGGTAGCATTTTAATAATGAATCATTGGCTGAGACAAAAACTAAACCCAGATTTAAAGACTACCTTGTTAACATAGAGAAATTATTCAGAACTATCCCCAAAACATGTTTGCTTACTGCTTCCAAATAGGATTCTCAAAACTGACATTTAATTTTAAAATTCATGGTTGGCTTTTATATTTTTTTAGTCATTAAAAAATAATAAACTATCAAATTTATCTTTCTAGCAGTCTCTTTAACTCTTTATTAGTATCTAATGTGTGTGGAATGACCAAAATATGTAAAAATTAAAGCTGTGTATTCCATTTAAGTTATTCCATCTGATAATTACTGAATGTTTAGATTCTGGTGGGATCATTGGGATTTACCTAAGGTAAAATGACTTGCAAAAATAAAATATTTATTGTAAATTAAGAGCTTTATATTTAATTTCACCTGTCCTATAGTACACCAAAATTGTTGAATTTGCTTCTCTTGCTTTATGGAAAAGTCCTAAGAACAGAATCATAGAATGATTCAGGTTGGAAAAGAGCCTTGAGATCATCAGCTCCGACCATGAACCCTGCTCTACCAAGGTCACCACTAAAACACATCACTAAGTGCCACATCTAAACAACCTTTAAACACATGCAGGGATGGGGACTCCACCACCTCCCTGGGCAGCCTGTTCCAATGCTTGACCACTCTTACAGTGAAAAAGTTTTTCCCTAATGTTTATTCTAAACCTCCCCTAGTGCAGTTTGAGGACATTCCCCCTTGTTCTATTGCTACTTACTTGTGAGAAGAGACCAGTGTCAATCTCTCTCTGTTATCCTTTCAGGCAATTCTAGAGAGTGATAAGGCTTCCCCACAGCCTCCTCTTCCACACACTGAACAATCCCTGTTCCCATAACAGCTCTCTGAGGCTCATTCTCTAGACCCCTCACCAGCTCAGTTGCTCTTCTTTGCACCCGCTCCAGCCTCTCAATGTCTTTCTAGTATTGAGGTGTCCAAACCTGAACACAGAGTGGATAATATTTCATTTAACCCTATGTAAGAGATTCAAAAAGGTGGTTGCTTGCTCTTCATATAATTTAACCTCCAACCATTTATATTCCTGAAGTGGAGTGGACATTCAGGTGTCATTTAGGTGATATTTAGGTGTCACTATTTAGTATCAATTTATTTATCATCAGCCTTCACTGCAGCTTTGCTGGCCAGTGTCAGTTGATGCTGAATGAGCACTGTGGCTTGGCTGTCTGCTTTTCTAACACCATGATGCAGGGATTTTTGTTTTAATTGTTGTCCAGATGTTTCAAACCACATTTCTACTTCACATTTCTTTCAGCGTTTTTTTTCTCTTCACAGAGATTGTCTGCTGTGACTTAAATTCTGTAAACATTTTCTCACCTCTCACACCTCTTCTTTTTGGTTTAAGTATCCCAAAAAATGTGTTACATGAAAAGAATTATTGCCAGAAGCAGTCTATGGGGGTAGATAGAGGTGTATTCTTTCTTCACACTTTAAATATAATTTCTGACACATTATAGGTCATCTTTCCAGTAAATATTTTCACTCTGTGATTGTCTGGACAGGGAAGACAAAGGAGTTGAGTGTGCACTCCTTTTTTTTCTTTTTCTTTTTTTTTTTCCTGGCATAGTCACCTGCTTTTTTACTCATTCAATTGGTGGGTAGCTGTAAAGAAAATTACCACTGTATGTGCCTGTATAAATCAGTTTTAGACATGCTGAAGCATAAATTTCATTAGCTATAGAAATGCAAAGTTAAAAACTCTAATAAAGTGTGTGCATAAATTGGGGGGGTTGCTGTCACATTTGATTCAGTTCCTATTGCTTTGTTCACTTTTGCTGTTGAGTAAAGCTCTATTTGTAGGCAAAAATCATGGAATCACAGAATGTTAGGGGTTGGGAGGGACTTCTAGAGTTCATTGAGTCTGACCTCCCTGACAAAGCAGGATGACTTAGAGCAGATTTTGAAGATGTTCAGGTGAGACTTTATCCAGCCACACACTGTGGGCAAGTTTGCTGGAGATAGTAAGCGTTGGCTCAGCAAGTTGCTGATACCAAACCAGGAGGCGTAGCTGATACACCTGAAGGCTGTGCAGCCATTTAGCAAGGCTTGGACAGGCTGAGAGCTGAGCAGAGAGGAACCTAATGAAGATCGACAAGGGTAAGTGCAGAGTCGTGCACCTGGGAAGGAGCAATAAACTGCACCAGTACAGGTCAGAAGGTGATCTGCTGGAAAGCAGACCTGTGGAGAAGGACCTGGGAGTGCTGGTGGACAACAAGTTCTTCATGGGACAGCAATATGCCCTTGTGGCCAAGAAGGCCAATGAGATCCTGGGTGGGGGCATTAAGAGGAGTATGGCCAGCAGATCAAGAGAGATTCTCCTCCCACTCTGCTCTGCCCTGGTGAGACCTCACCTAGAATATTGCATCTAGTTCTGGGCTCCCCAGTTCAGGAGGGACAGTGATCTACTAGAGAGATTTGAAGGGCTACAACGATGATGAAGGGGCTGGAGCAGTTCCAGGAAGTTCCACCTCAACATGAGGAAGAACTTGTTTACTGGAAGGGTCACGGAGCACTGGAACAGGCTCCCCAGAGATGTTGTGGAGTGTCCTTCTCTGGAGACCTTCCAGCCCTGTCCAGATGTGTTCCTATGTGACCTGAGCTAGATTTTGTGGTCTTGCTCTGGCCAGAGTTGGACTCAATGATCTATGGAGGTCCCCTCTAACCCCTGACATCCTCTGATCCTGTGAACTACTGACAAAGCTACTGCTCAAGTTGCTGAGTCTTGGTGGTTGCTCACACTTCGTTCAGAATGTTTGTGATTGTTCACTTTGCTCTGAGCTTGAGAATTAGGCAAGAGGAACCTGAATGACGTTGAACCAAAAGAGCCTGAGGTTGTTTACCTGTTGTAACAACAAAAGGAGACATCAGAGAAGTTGTATATGCTTCTTCAATTAGAAATGTTGATTTGTCTTTATGCATTTATCTTCCAAGCCTAGAGAACCTTGGCCATACGAAGACATTACCTTTGATAAATATTAGACAGCCCATTAATATTTATGACAAGCATTTATTTAGTAATCTTTGTGGGCAAACACACAATGGTTCAGATTCATACAGCTCATTGAAAAAGGAGATTCCTTTTAATCTTTCCTCTTTTAAAACTTTCTATGTTCTTACATTCTAAATAGCTTTCTGGTATCTCATTTTATAAATATACATCATTTTATACAGGCATTTGTCTCTGCTGCTCAGGTAGGGGAAAAAACATGTGAGTCTGTGTTTAATTTTGTTAGCAGTGGTGATACAATTTCCAGTTGCTTGAGAAAGCATTTTGTTTTACTAGTTTCATGTAGTACATTAAGATTTTTTAACTGTCTTGTCCCCAGCTGTCATAAAAGCTGTGTCTTATAGCCTGTTTGATAAACCTACAAAGTGGGATATAAAAATGAAGAGTTTTGGTCCCAGTGGCCTCACTGGCAGCTTTTTCTAGATCCTGGTGTAGCGTTAGAGGATAACTGCATCTCTTCTCAGTCTTTATTCTCTAGACTGGAAAGGCTGAACCCTACAACTGCCTGAAAGAAGGCTGGAGCAAGGAGAGGGCCAGTCCCTTCTCCTTGCCGACAAGCAGTAGGACCAGAGGAAACGGTCACAAGCTGTGCCGGGGAGATTTAGGCTGGATAATACAAAATATTTCTTCACTGAAAGGGTTCTCAAACACTGGAATGGTCTGCCCAGGGCAGTGGTGGAATCACCATCCCTGAGGGTGTTCAAGCTGCCTGTGGACGTGGTGCTTAGGGACATGGTTTAGTGTTGACTCTTCAGTTGAATTGGATGAGCTTGGTGGTGTCTTCTGACCAGATACATTCTGCGATTAACTCATGCAGTCTTTCCTGTGAACAACTGTTCCTTTTCCTGGAGATTACAGTAGCCCTGCTCCCTGTCTGGCTATTTATTACATCTTTCTTAACTTGTCTACAGTTTCCAAATGAGGGCTAAGCAAGTCTTTAAGGGAATACAGGGTTTCTAGATTTTTACTGAAAGTCTCTCTTCAAAATCCTTATAGCTCCATCACTCGGCATCACTTTACCTATTCACTGTTATGGAGATTGATGCCTCCTTCCTCTGAGGAAACAAAGGGAAATACCATGTCTTCATCACAGGCTGTATGTGTATCATAGAATCATAGAATGGCTTAGGTTGGGAGACACCTCAGAGATCATCTACTTCAAACTTCCTGCCACAGGCAGGGACCCTCTCAACTGGATTCAGCTGCTCAAGGCCTCCGATTTAGGAAGAACTATAGCAATATTCTGGGCATGTTACAGTTCAGTTGCATATCATATAAAAAAGTCAGCATGGCTATCTGCAGTAAACGAAAGTAGATAACTTGAGCAATGCCTAAAAAGAAAAAAAAAAAAAGAAAAATAAAAAGAAGGTTTGTTTTAGTTTCTAGATCTTTACTATTTCAGACAACAAACATTCCAGGACAACAAACATTCCAGGATTTGGTCATGACTGCCAGACAGTGATAGCAACAAAGCAGAAGTTTTCCTTTGCTGTCACCACATCTGCTTTTTTATTAGGTTTTGTTTATTATGTATATACATAGCAGCAATCCAAATACAGCGTCTGTTTTGGGTTTGCTTTGCTTTCTAAAAAGTGGGATAGAGTTTGGGTTCCTTTAAGACAAATATTAGACAGTCTTGCAACTCCTGCAGTATATGAGCAAGTTATTGTGTAGATGCCCATGGGAAAGGTTTACAAGTCCCTAGGTTTTTATTCATTCAGAGAATCACAGAATTAACCAGGCTGGAAAAGACCTTCAAGATCATCGAGTTCAACATATTACCTAACACCTTCTAATTAACTAAACCATGGCCCTAAGTGCCTCATCCAGTCTCCTTTTAAACACCTCCAGGAGCAGTGACTCCACCACCTCCCTAGGCAGCCCATTCCAATGCCAATCACTCTTACTGTGAAGAATTTCTTCCTAATATCCAGCCTAAACCTGCCCTGAAACAGCTTGAGACTGTGTCCTCTTGTTCAGTCACTGAGTGCCTGGGAGAGGAGACCAACCCCCACCTGGTTACGACCTCTCTTTAGGTAGTTGTAGAGAGGAATAAGGTCTTCCCTGTGCTTCCTCTTCTCCAGGCTGAACACCCCCAGCTCCCTCAGCCACTCCTTACAGAGCTGTGCTCTAGCCTTGGTGCCCTTCTCTGGACACATTTGAGCCCCTTAACATCTTTCTTAAATGGAGCAGACCAGAATTAGGTACAGTACTCAAGGTGTGTGTCATGGAAGATACATGTCCTGGCTTACCCAGATGTGATCCCATGGTCCCTTCCCTCTGCTGGGGAGGGAGGAAGCAGACCACAGGGAGAAGACAAAAGGCTTAGAGACACCCACTCTAAGGGTCCAAGACTTGTCCAGATATGTTCCTCCCAAATAAGGGAAAGAAAGCTCCTGACTTCACCTAATATGGTCAGGTTTGGCAAAGTCCCATTCTGATTGGTGAGTTTGTGTGGCTACGGCAGCCATTTACATTCAGACAAAACAATAAATAGGTTTCTGCCACAGGCTTTTCTGCTTTTGCTTTTCCTTTTGCTTTGCCTGCTCTGCCCTGCCACATTATACTCTGCTTTGCCTGCAGTGACTTTCAAGACACCAACAGAATTCCCTTCGAGTTTTGGGTACTGTCTGGTGCTATTTCGTGAGTAAATATTCAAAGCCTCTCTCTAAGAAATTCTGTAACTAGATTCTATTGTGCCTTTTCTGCCTTAGTAGCAGAAAGGAGCCTCTCAAGTCCCCTGGTGGACAAGAGGTATAATTGAAACTAAGAACCTCTTTCCAGTTTTAATGTTTGCATTTTCTAGTTATTTCTTAAAGTGTTCTAGTTTTGCCTGTTCCCTGTGTGTATAAGTATCCAAGCCATGCGTTTTGAACATTGTAAATAAGTTAGATTTCTGGCGAGATTTAATGTTAATAAACAGTTTTCATAGTTATTAATTGCATAATTTGTAACAGCATGTAACCAATGCTGAGTATAGGGGCAGAAGGACTTCCCTGGTCCTGCTAGCCATGCTATTCCTGATACAGACCAGGATGCCATTGGCCTTCTTGGCCACCTGGGCACACTGCTGGCTTATGTTCAGTCACTGTCAACCGGTACACTCAGATCCCTCTCTGCCTGGCTGCTCTCCAGCCACTCTGTCCCCAGCCTGTAGCAGTGCATGGTGGTTAGTATGTTCATTGTGGGGTTTTGTAGACATAGGACAGAATTCTATGCACAGGAAACCAGTCTAAAAGGAATCAAACTGTTTTACCCCAGTGATGACACGTTGCTGCCTGCATTACCTCACAGCATGTCACAAAACATCCTTACATGCTTCTGGGTTTGTATTTCATTTATTCCAGAATCTCATCAAGTCACTTCAGTATAAGTATATTAAAATATTTAGTTAAAAAAAAAAAAAAAATTACTGGGTACCATAAAGCTCTTCAAAGTCAGATTTCCATAAATTTGCACAGTACTAAATATGGGCAATGTTAAGCAAATGAGAGCAAATAAGTACATTAAAGTGGAAATGTTAGCTAAGCAAACAGAAGCTGTTTTATACTTTTCTATGCCATTTCTATCATTTTGTATGTGGTCTCCTTTTTTTTTTTTTAAATTAATAAATTAATTAAATTGTGGTTCAAAAGTGCCTGTGAGTAACCGAGACATTATAAATATTTTTTTTTAACTCTTATTTTTGCTGCTTCAGCTGAAATTATAGCTGGCTTAATCTCCTGAATTTGCCATTTTTCTGCTGTTGCCATAGTGAAATCAGGTAGAGCAGGCAAAGCTGTGCTCTTTCTTCTCTTTGAACTTAACTAAAAATAATTCTTAATCTATTGGTATGGCTTTAGAAATAGCTTTTAAAAATGTTAATGTGGATTTAGCACTTGTAGAGACCGAGAGGGATTCCAGTCTCTAAGTGGAAGTCTTATTTACCTCAGCAAAAAGACAATACCTGTATGAGCAGTCCAAGTTCTCCTTTACCATTTCGTCCTAGGCCTAGGGAGGCTTGAGGACAAAAAGGTGCATACTTTCATCCATGTATAGGTCTTGCTGTCAGACACTTTGGAGCAGCAAGGACTGTGGGGCAGCTGAGTTTTTTGATTGGGTAGCTGGGTTTTGTAAGCAGGACAGAACGCACCACGCTTTCAACTGCTAATCAGTCAGTTAACATCCTGGCAAGGTGATAGAAATTACTTAGTGGAGAAATTCCACTTGGAATCATTCAAGTTGGAAAAGAGCCTTGAGATCATCAGGTCTAATCATTAATCTTACTCTACCAAAGTCACCACTAAACCACATCGTTAAGCACCACATTTAAACAACCTTTACACACATCCAAGGGTGGGAACCCCATCACCTCCCTGGGCAGCCTGTTCCAATACTTGACCACTCTTGCAGTGAAAAAGTTTTCCCTAATGTTTAGCCTAAACCTCCCCTGGTGCAGTTTGAGGCCATTCCCCCTTGTTCTATCACTGCTTACTTGTGAGAGGAGACCAGTGCCTACCTCTCTCTGTTATCCTTTCAAGTAGTTGTAGATGGCTATAAGATCTGCCCTCAGCCTCCTCTTCCTCAGTCTAAACAGTTCCAGGTCCCTCAGCCACTCTTCATAAGACTTACTAGCAAAGCCTTATAAAGACTTTGTGCTGAAAAGCTCTGAATCCCGTTGTCCATTCATCTTATTGTCCATGAAGCTGGAGCCAGACTAGCTAAGTACATTCATACTGCCTTGTAGTAGTATGTAAGTAGGATGGGCTAGTCCGTTGTGCACCAGTCTCTCTTTAAGTCAGTTCAGTTACTTAAAACTTCCCTCAAGTGTACAAATACTAATTTGTAAAACAAGATGATGCCTCAAAACTGCAGTGTGAGATTTTCAGATCTTTGGTAAAACTCAGTATGGACAGACCTTAAAAGTATAAGGAGATAGATCAAGTTATCTAAATGTTTGCTTACTATTTAATTTAATGAGGTGCAGTTATTCTCTCATTTCTTGACTCTAGAATCATAGAATTGTTTCAGCTGGAAAAGACCTCCAAGATCACAGAGTCCAACCATCAACCCAACACCACTGTGTTTACACTTTTCTTGAACATCTCCACAGATGGTGACTCCAACACCTCCCTGTGCAGCCTATTGCAATGCCTGACCGCTTTCCTTTTCCTAATCTCCAACCTAACCCCCGCCCCAGCACAATTTCAGGCAATTTCCTCCTTGCAAGGAGCAATGAGGTCTCCTTTCAGTCTCCTCCAGACTAAACAATCCTAGTTCCCTCAACCAGTCCTCATAAGATAGTTCTATAGACCCATCAACAGGTTTTATGAACTCATGGAGTCAAGCTACTGGTGGCTATATGAAGTAGAAGTCACAGCTGCATCAGGGAATGGCAAATGCTGAGCACCTGAGGAATTTTAATTCCCTTTTTTTTTTCCCTTTTGGGTTTGGTTCTTTGTTTTTGCCTCCCAGCTAAGAATGTCCTATCTTGACCAGATAGGGAGATCCCCCCTCTTTTGCAAGTATGCCATAAACTGCAAGGACTGACTGGAAAAATATCTTAAGTGTCTTTTATTGCCTGTATTGGGCTTTCATTACTCGGTTCAAGTTGAAGGTGTCATTCTCATCTTCAACATACTCAGTGATCTGTGCTCAAGTTGGACCAGATGGAAACCTTATGTCAGCACCTCTCCTTAAGCTGCATTGTGGCTGTTCATGACAAGTGGATTTCTGTGAAACAGCTTTTTTTTTTTTTTTTAAGAGGTTCCTGTAAAAGTAAAACTACCGTGAAATTCAGGAACCATTTTTAACCTCTGTCCTTTGTTACTTTCTGAAAGTATGGCATTGAAATCGCAGATAGAGAAAGAACACCAGAAAATAAGCACGTTAAATAACAAAAAAAAAAAAAACCCAAACCCTTGCAGTTTTTTAGTTGACAATAAAGAGGGCAAGACAATTGCTAGCAACAGATACTAATTGCTTAATATACTCACTTTGAGCTTTTGGCAAGCTAAGAACCCCAAATCAACAAGGTAGCTCAGGTGGAAGTTATCCATGTCTCAGAAAGATTGGTTGAATTGGTTGATGTTCAGCTGTTTGTGATATTCCCAGCTGCTTACTTGATGTGAATTTTATCTTTGGAGGGAAAAGCTGTATGTCTTTATTTTTCGTCTTGTTGCTGCTTTTCTTTCCTACTAGTTTTGCTTTTGTCTTAAAGGGAGCAGGAACTGAACAGGACTGTTTTCTTTAAACCGAGACTGCTAAGTGTTACATTTGATGCCCTTAAAAGGCTGCAAGCCAACCACGTTCCTCTATAAAATACAACACATATAAAACAAAAAGGATTAAGAGAAACAGTTAAGGTGAAAAGATTATTCATCACTAGAAGTTTCCACTGCTGAAAGGATTTTTTTTTCTTTTCTTATTCTTTTATTAAAATATTAGAAAAAATTAACAGAGATGATTGCCAAACACNAACATTTTGCATGGGTTTTATTAATATTTTACCCACTGATGACATTAATGTCGTATCTTCAATATAGCAGGGCTTTAAATTGTCTTCCAACTGAATAGTCCAAAGTGTGCTTTGGGACAAAAAATCCCCAGCACCTGTGGTCACTCTCAGCTTGTTTTAAATTTGTCTAAAAGGATTTTGCTGCATTTAAGACAGCGGCCTTGTGGCTATTGGGATAATAACCTTCATACCATCTGTGGGAACAGATAACATCCAAATGCCATATGCAGAATAACTTGACAGAAGATCAATCTATCAATTGCATGGTAAAGATCACAGGATCAGAGGATGTTAGGGGTTGGAAGAGACCTCCAGAGATCATCGAGTCCAACACCCCTGCCTGAGCAGAACCATAGAGTCTAACCCAGGTCACACAGGAAATCATCCAGGCAGGGCTTGAAGTCTTCAGAGAAGGAGACTCCACAACCTCTCTGGGCAGCCTGAGCCAGTGCTCTGTGACATTTTAATCTGTGTGATTAAAATGAAAAAAATACTAAAATTTTTAAAAAGCAAACCAAAAACACCAAACCACAGGAATAGAGAATCCAACTTGATTTTCACTATTTTCAACATATTCTTACAATTACATGAGGGAAAATAATAATCCTAATCTGATTTTATCATGTTGCAGACTTCTGGCTCAGTTCTAGTTAAGGCAGTTGCTGGCTATCTTGACTGAGCTGCTGGTCACAGAATCACAGAACTGTAGAGGCTGGAAGGGACCTCCAGAGATAATCAAGTCCAACCTCCCTGCAAGCAGGATCTCCTAGGGTAGTTCACACAGGAAGGAATCCAGGCAGGTTTGGAAAGTCTCCAGAGAAAGAGGCTCCACCATCCCCCTGGGCAGCCTGCTCCAGGGCTCTGTTACCCTCACTGTGAAGCAGTTTCTCCTCATGTTGAGGTGAAACCTCCTGTGACAGTTTAAGGCATATTGGAATATTCTAATAAGAGAAATTGGTACCTTCCTGAAAGTTCAGAGCAGAATCTGTATGAGCAGGGCACTGGTTTGCTAAGAGGAGTAAAAAGTCAATGTATAAATAATTGGCTCCGTCCACTTGACACCCACCTCTCATGTTTATAGACATAATTCTGTTGCTTTTAAACCTTCACAAGTGCAGTGTTTTCCTCAGAGTCTTTCTCTTCCTCCTTCTAGGCCCTCTCACATAGCAGAATACATTTCTCTGTCTTCCATTAGAACAGAATTCCGTATCCTAACAAGGCTGGGAAGGTTCAGTGTGTAGTAGGCAAAGAAAATTGAAATTAAATTGTTCCTAGCATTGGTATGTACTAATAAAGAACAAATAAACTGTAAATGAGTAACTAAATAGCATTACTGCTTTTTCAGAAGGTGCATATATGTGTAAGTAATGAAGGACACGAAAGACAACAAAAGAAGGAAAGTAGAATTCTTTGCACATCCCCAGTTATGGTCTAGTCAATGCAGTGTTGTTAGGTCATAGGCTGGACTAGATGGTCTCAGAAGTCTATTCCACCCTCAATATTACGTTATTCTGTGTTACGCACTTATTTGATCTAATAATGAGTGCCAGAATTCTACAAATAGCCTTGATGGTCTCCTAAGGGTGGAACAGTCTCCACCTTTCACCATGTGAAATGTTTTTATACTCTTCTCAGAGACTGGATATTTTTCCGGTGCCATGTAAGACTTATGTACCTCAGGATGCTCTCCTTTTCCAAATAACAAGTGAAAACTAAGTTATTCTTAAATACTAAGGTGGCAGAGCCAAGAATTGTTCAGGCTTTGGGTATGTATATATATCACATGGGTGACAAGCTGAAAAGCCCTAGGCATCAGAAGTAAATGAATGCCAGGCACAACTGCACTTTGCCCAAAGGCAGTGACATTATGCCAGGTCAGAGGAGGTGTTTGCTTTCTTTCTGGGTGGGCATCAGGTGCCACAGTAATGGGCAGCAGATGTAGGACTTTCTTTTTCATCTGTTCCCTGCTTAATACGGATAGGTGGCTTACGCTGTGAGAGAGTGAATTTGAGTACAGCCTCACACATCAAGCATTTCTGCCTGCCAATTATGCACAACAGCATGCATGGCAGTTAACAACTAAGCAACCTTGTGTGAAGATAGTCACTGTGATTTACTATCCAGTCTTGGGCTAATTCTCTGATCTGGGAAGTGGGAAGCGCAAACGAGCAGTCCTCCATTTGTTAATTCATCTGTTACATTGTTTGTTTTATTGGATATTTGTGGATAAGGGTTTGGAGGTACAGAATTGTCTAATAACTCATGCAGGATGTCTTGGGGGAGCTTAAATGCTGGCTCCAGGAATTGTATTCAGCAAGTGCTAAGCACACAGGTACAGAGAGTGTTTATTTATCAATATTTTTGCTATCAAAATTTGCCAAGCAACTTTTCCAGTTAGTTTGGTTATGCCTTACAATACTTACCAAAGAAAAATCAATTGCTGTGAGAGTAGTTCTGCCTCCTCTCTTAAATGCACTTTTGGCATGTCCTATCACTGCGGCAGACAGTGTCACCAGATAAGCAGCTGCACCAGAAAGAAAGAGTTGCTGCACAGTCCAAGAGGCACTCACAGATTATTCAGATATCATCTTGCACTGGCCTTAGGATGCCCTATTACTTCCAGCCCTAAAAATAAACAACTATTAATCACCTAATGGCAACAGGAGTTGACCAGCACTTAGGGCTGCCTTGGACCCCAATCAGACTGTTCTCAAAAGCTTTTCTCATGTTTTCTGTCACCCAGGATAAGAGGTAGTTTGCAGCTAAGCATTCCTTTGGGACGACTGCTGTGAGTTTAACAAAGTGTTTGAAATAACCTCAGTAACTCCTCTCAACACTGATCTGCAGCTTCAGATGTGTAGAATCAAACAATAGCAGCCTTGCATCAGCAGTCTCAAGAGGGAACTAACGGCATGAGGGTTTTTTTTCTCAGGCAAATTGAGTAGCGGGCAAGTACCTCAGCAAGCACCATTCTCTGCCTGGGTTTAATCAGAAAGAACATTGCTTCTACTAATGGAATATATGGAAGAATTCTGTTATGCAACCAACCTCCCTTATCCTCACCTTTTCAAAGGACAGCAACATCCTAGCAGTGTCACAGATTCACAGAATTAACCAGGTTGGAAACCTGGACCTGTGAGATCGTCAAGACCAATCTCACACCTTCAAATCAACTAAACTATGGCACTAAGTGCCTCATCCAGTCTCCTTTTAAACACCTCCAGAGACGGTGACTCCACCACCTCCGTGGGCAGCCCATTCCAATGCCAGTCACTCTTTCCATGAAGAACTTCTTCCTAACATCCAGCCTAAACCTGACCTGGCACAGCTTGAGACTGTCCCCTCTTGTTCTGTCACTGAGTGCCTAGGAGAAGAGACCTCCTTTCAGGTAGTTGTAGAGAGGAATAAGGTCTCCCCTGAGCCACCTCTTCTCCAGGCTGAACAACCTTAACTGGCAAATACAGCATAAGTTAAAGAGAAGTAGCACAGCTTTAGTGAAGTAGTCATCAAATTCCACATGGCAGGGTGAAAGGGTATGGCTGAACAGGAATGCACTAATGCACTTTGTAGAGGTACAGTAGATCAAGGTGCTTACCTTGACTCATAAAAGATAAATATGTAGATACAATAGCTAATATAGACTACTGGGCTTTCTCCATTAAAAGGAATTTTTGAAGCTTCTGGGGAAAAAAAAAGTTGCAGAAAGCTTTCTTCTCTGTTGTTCCTTTCGAATTGAGATTGTTTTCTTTTATTATTTTATTTTATGTTGTTTTGGTTGAGTTTCTTCTCCTTAATTATGCAAATCACTCAGGCTGCCTGAAGTCACTTTGCCTTGCATTGGGATGATTAAGTGAAGTAAGATGCACGTATTGAAATTGGCTGGATGGTCTCATCCAGAGGGTGTTGGTCAGTGGCTCAAAGCCCCAGTGGAGATCAGTGGCAAGTGATCTCTGATCCCTGAGAGGACCATACTGGGACCAGTACAGTTTAATGTTTTTATCAGTGATACAGGCAGTGGCATCGAGTGCACAATCAGCAAGTGTGCAAATGACACCAAACTGAGTGGTGCTGTTCATATGCCAGAGAGACAGGATGGCATCCAGAGGGACCTGGGCATGCCAGAGAGGTGGGCCCAGGTGAACTCATGATGTTCAAGAAGACCAAGTACAAGATCTTGCACCTGGGTCAGAGAAAACTTGTTGTTCTGACCCACTACAGGCTGGGGGATAAGGTAATAGAGAGCAGCCCACCAGAAAAGGACTTGGGGGTGCTGATGGATGAGAAGCTTCATGTGAACCAACAATGTACTCTTCCAGCCCAGAAGGCAAATGGCATCCTGGGCTGCATCAGAAAGAGTGTGGCCAGCAGATGGTGAGAGGTGATTCTGCCACTCTGCTCTGCTTAGACTTCACCTGCAATGCTGTGTCCAGCTCTTGAGCCCTCAACACAGCCAGGACATGGTCTGATGGAGCAGGTCCAGAAGAGGGCCACAAAAAATGATCAGGGGTCTGAAGCACCTCTGCTATGAGGACAAGCTGAGGGAGCCAGGGTGGTTCAGCCTGGAGGCTGGAGGCTCCAGGCAGACCTAATAGCAGCCTGCCAGTACCTGAAGTGGACCTACAAGAAGGCTGCAGTGGGACTGTTTGCAAGGATGTGCAGTGATAGGACAAAAGGCAATGGTTTGAAATGAGAGAAGATTTAGATTGGGTGGTAGGAACAAGCTCTGCACCATGAGGGTGGTGGAACACTGCACAGGCTGCCCAGAAATAGTTGAGGCCCCATGCCTGCAGATATTCAAGGTCAGGCTCAACAAGGTTTTAAGCAACCTGCTTAGTGGAGGATGTCCCTGCTGACTGCAGGGGGGTTGGACTAGATGACCTTTGGAGGTCCCTTCCAACCCAAACCATTCCATGGTTCTATGACTTCATGGAAATTTGGACCTACCTCCAAACTGACTGGAATGCCATCTGTTACCTCTTTTAGATACATACTAGAACTTAGTTCCCAGGCAGCTAAAATGCAGTGTTTTCCAGAACACATACCCAAATGTTCTCCAGCTTTGGCCACAGTTTCCATGAAACAGTCCAGCAGTATAAAGAATCCCAGTTTCTGTTCTTAAACATTGGTGCAAGCACCATATTAATTTTCAGTCCATTATCCTAGTCCTGCAGTGCAGGTGTAAGGAGCACCTTACAGTCTTGCTTTGCACCTCACACCCTTACAGTCTGATGTGCAAAACATCCACCTGATTTTGAAGATGCTGAGAGTGAAAAAAAAAAAATGTATTTACCTTAAGCACACAGAGCCACTTTGAGAGATGAGTGTCTGGAATGCTATTAATAAACAACAGCGTAATGTTTAAATAGAAGTCAGGACATGGAGCAACTAAACTTGATAAATTCAGAGTTGACCCAAGGCTGCCTTGTCCTCCCGAGAAGCTGCCTCCCACCAGTATGTGTTTCCTTTCTCACTCACTGCATCAATCTTCACTTAGAAAGCCTTGATCCTTGTAAATCAGTATAACCTTAATGTTATTTAATCATAGCTTTTAAAAGTTAATTTCCATGAGAATTATATTTTTTTTAAAAACCTAACTTGTCATTGAGGATTATAAAAATCCTTTATTTGCCTGGAGAACAGTGCTCAGATCTGAATGAGTAAGTGTAAGTGAATAATGTGTTTCGACAGTTTGTTTATTAAAAATGTATTATGCAGCTAAAAGTTATATTGTATTTATAATATTTTAATGACAGTGACTTGCACAAGCTTTTGGGTGCATTCTATTAATGTGCATTTTTTAATTGGGCTGTGGGGGGAAGAAAAAAAAAGAAAAACCTCAACTGTTTTAAATGGTCTCTTGTATCCACATAAATATCACTTGATTTGTTTGTATTTCTCCAAGTGCCAAATGGAATTAAATCATATTATGAGCCTGATGAAATGCCGCTCTTTGATTGATGCCTTAACGGCCTCCTTGCAAAGATAGAAAGACAGCTGGTATTAAAAAAAAAAAAAAAGGCAGCTCACTAAGATCTAGTCATATCCAAGTGAGGTTTGACTATTGGCACAGCAGCCTGATATTAATTTCCATCCACCTTTTTTTTTTTCACCTGACAACTCCAACTTCCACATCAGCCTGCAAGCAGCATCAATATCTGGCATTTGTGGTAATGCCTTCCTCAGCCCAAAAGAAATCCCCATTTTTGAGGCAAAACCTGCTTGGAAGTGAGTCACTCAGAATATTAAATAGAATTTTTTTTTTTTCCCCTTGTCTTCAGTAAAAAATGAGACTTCCCCCAACTACTGTGGCAACATCAAAGCTTAAAGCACATTAGTTTCCACTTGCTTAATTTTACCTTAAGTAGCATAAACTGGAATTCCTGGATGCTTTAGACATAATACTCTGCATGTGGGGCTTGATACAGAGTCATGCACAGGTTTCCTATTATCCTTGAAAGTATGTGCTCAGAACTTGTTAAACTTGCAAGCAAATGTATTTTGTACAGTTGCTTCTGCAGGAAGACAATATTAAGTAGTTTAAGGGAGTTTGGCCCTAAAAAATATTGTAGCTTTCTGTGTTACAAGTTAAAGATCAGATTTTTAAGGCAAAAAATACTATTCAGTTACTTCATATAATGAAGTATTGGGAATTTTTTTCTTTTTCCATCATATGTGTTGAAGTCAAAGAAACAAGGTGCTCTGTAGTGCCTTTTATTTAAATCAGTCCATCACAAAATTGTGTGGAGGATTTTTAAAGTGATGGAAATTAAAAAAAAAAAAACAAAAACAAAAACAAAAAAAACCAGAGTTATCTGGAACATGTTCAGAGAAGGGTCACGAGGGTGATCAGAGGGCTGGAGCTCCTCTGCTACGAGGACAGGCTGAGAGAGTTTGGGACTGTGTAGTCTGGAGAAGAGAAGGCTCTGAAGAGGCCTTATTGTGGCCTTCCAGTATCTATAGGGGGCTACAAAAAAAAGCTGGGGAGGGACTTTTTAGGGTGTTGGGTAATGATAGGACTGGGTGGAGGATGGATCTGAGCTAGAGGGCAGATTTAGATTAGACCTTAGGAAGAAGTTTTTTTACTATGAGGGTGGTGAGACACTGGCACAGGTTGCCTAGGGAGGTGGTGGAAACCTCATCCCTGGAGGTTTTTAAGGTCAGTCTGGATGTAGCACTGGGCAACCTGATCTAGTGTGAAGTGTCCCTGCTCATGGCAGGGGGGTGGAACTGGATAATCTTTGAGGTCACTTCCAGCACTGACAACTTTATGATTCTTTGATGTTTAAATTGCATTCAGAGTGTTTAAAATACACTGTCTTCATGCACAAATAGCTTTACTTGATTTTAAGACTCTGTGTAAAGGTCCAGCAGCAGAAATACCTCGTTACAAACTCTTCTGAACTAGGCTTGTAGAATCTGTTTAAATGGAAAATTCCTTGTTAATCGAAGTCAGTTTCTGAGCAATGGCTGCTAAATGTTGCCAAGAATCATACCTCTGTGTCATCAGCAGTCTTAAGCGGGTCTAGACCAAAGGAAGTTGGCTGGCTGATGCCAATTGACCTTTCTTGAAAGTGTGGTCTGCAGTTTTTGCCTGCTAGCGTAGCTTTGCCAGTATCCAAATTCCTTTCACTGACACAAATGAGATTTCTGCAAGTACACTAAAATAAAGTTATGAGTCCTGAAACAATAACCTGTGGGTTATTCAGGATTTATTAATACTAGGAGTAAAACCAATTTACTCACAACTGTGATTCTCAAGAACCGTGTTAAATTGACTTAGCATGTCATCATTTCTTTGTGAATTTTCCTAATTCCCTTTTCCCAGGAAACAAGTAGTGATGTGCAAGTGGCAATGCTCTAATTTGCTTGGGGTTTCAAAAGGAAAACAAGGAAACAAAGACAGCTTTTGCCTGTCAATGTTGATGGTCTGACTTTAAGAAGCAAGGGAACAGAATAGAGTCCTTCCAAGGCTCCTGCAGATGTGACCTTTGGGTTTAAATCACCAGCCAGGTAGACTGTTAATGTTTTCGTATAAGATGCACACTTACATGAATGTGTTAGATAAAATACTTGCTGAAGTCCGTGTGTACTAGAAACAATCATTCATATGCCAGCATTTCATTATGAAAACCTCTTGGAATTAGAAATATTTACATTATGCCGAGATGCACGCAGCCTATCTATAACAAACAGACCAAGAATAAATGAAGGGAGCCCATGTTTAAAAACAATTGCAAGATGTTTTACATTTCTGCTCAGTGTCATGCAGCGTGTTGAAAATGCATTTTTCATAAAACCACATGCAAGGCTTTTTGATGGTGGAAAAAATCCACTCACAACAGCCACATGTCTGGGCAAATCCTTAGAAGCCAGCGTGGACCCCACACAGACATTTCAGAAGACCTTACTAGAAAGTAGTTTCTCTTGAAGTGAAGTAGAATGTGAGTGAGCCTACAAGGCCACTTTGATAAGTAAATAGAAGCCTTTTTTCTTTTTTTTTTTTTTTTCTCTCTAGCACAATATTGGTTCAACTAGAGGGCAAGTTAAACCCAGATTCACATTTTACTTTGTTTTGTCTTACCCTTTTTTATTTTTTCTCAAGAGATCCCTTGGTGTGAGTTTTGTGTCAGTTAAGAAAATGAACCATTTCTCTTTGGATTATCTGAATTTTACCTTCCTGGCTTTTCAGCCTGTCTCTGTGAAACTCCTTTCCAAGAACAAAACCCAGTGTCCCAGAACTATCGATGTACGAATCTATACTGCTTTAACTGTGGGTTCCTTTCAAAACCAGTATCATTAGGCCAGTACAAAAGATCTGCTGAATACTGAAATTAGTGGAAAGCTGATTTAGAGTAAAATCATCAGACTCAAGGTTTAGCTGAGACACTGTTGAGCCTGTAACTATATTTGACTACACTCAAACTTTCTTTCACTATCTCCAGCATCTATCTCAAATGTTTTAGTTGATTCTGTGTTGCTCTTAGTACTTAGGCTAAATTTGTCATCTCTATCAAGCCCAAATTAGGTCTAAACCAGTCCAAGAGCTCTTGTAATCCTGCTCTCTTCTTGGCGTCATTATCCTGTCTACCTCCTTTTTGGCACTTGGGGTATTCAGACCCCGCACTGAAGTGCAGCTCAATAGTCACAGCTTCTGCTGTCAAAACCAGAATGTGACTAAGCCAGGATTTATATAAATGATTACCATATATTTATGGGTTGATTCTTAAGTAAACTGACACAACCAGTGTGGACAACTTTCACTTGCTATGTTTATTATATTCTTGTTTCTGTATTTCCTGTTGATTCTGTTTTTACTGCAAGAAATTAACCAAACATTTGTAACTTGGATTTCTTCTTAGCTTGAAAAATAAAGTCCATATAAAACTAAAATTCCAAGAGTAAAAGCTTCACAGAAATATGTAAAACTCCAGTCTAGACCAGATTCTGTCACACTTCAGTTTTTCAGGGTAAGAACCAGAGACAGGAGGAGAAATACAGGTTGAGCATTTTGGGGAGATTTGCACAATTTTTCTGAGAACAAAATCCTTAGGAATCCATCATTCAAAGCTTGATTTTTATTTTAAGCTTAAAACATGGTCCAGTGTGAAATGGGACAGCCCAACCTGTACTGTATGCTGTATCTCTGTAGTTTTAGAAGCATTTGATGTAGTCAAAGGGGTTTTATTCTCTTCCCCAGAGTTACTAAACAAGTCTCCTTTCCATTGCAATACTCAATAAGAATTCTGTCACTGTAGTTTATCCTCCTGTGTAAACCAGGAGAATAACCTCACTAACTTGTGAAACGTTAACAGTTGATGCCAAAATAAATTTATGGCTTTACTTTGCCACTCGCAGCACTGAGTTTTGTTCTAGGTGGTGTCAATATCTGCACTTCGGAAGAAGTCAAATTAAAAAGGATAGTTCTTAGGTTACACTTCCCTACCTCATCCTCTTACACAAAAAGGTTAAGTGTCTTTTCAAATTAAGGCAGCAGTAATTAACCAGTGGCATTGTTTGTGATTTGCCAACTCTGGGTGTTAATGAGAGAGAAATTAGCACTTAGCAGCAGGAGTTCCTGATAGTCAGTGGCAAATGCTTAATGTGCCAACAAGTTCATTTTGGTCTTAAGTACTGAGCTTAAGTATTTTTTGGGCGGGGTGGGGGGGGGGTAAGTATGGTATGTTTTTTGGTGTGTGTCATCTACGTATGGGCTGTGTGATAACGGTGCTGTTAACAGAAGGAATGGCACAATATAGGGGGGGCTGGCAGCCTCCATGGTATAGTGAGGTTACAGAATGTTAGGGGCTAGAAAGGACCTCCAGAGATCATCCAGTCCAACCCCCCTGCCAAATCAGGATCTCCCAGGAAAGGTCACAAAGGAATGCATCCAGTTGGGTTTGGAAAGTCTCCAGAGAAGGAGACTCCACAAACTCTTTGGTCAGTCAGCTTCAGGGCTCTGGCACCCTCACCATACAGAAGTGTCTCTTCGTGTTGAGGTGGTACCTCCCATCCAGCAAGACCTGGACAGACTGGAGAGCTGGGCACAGAGGAACCAAATGAAGCTCAACAAGGACAAGTGCAGAGTCCTGCACCTGGGGAGGAATAATAAACTACACCAGTACAGGTTGGGAGGTGATCTGCTGGAGAACAGCCCTGTGGAGAGGGCCCTGGGAGTGCTGGTGGATAAGAAGTTATCTATGGGACAGCAATGTGCCCTTGTGGCCAGGAAGGCCAATGGGATCCTGGAGTGTATTAAGAAGAGTGTGTCCAGCAGATCAAGGGAGGTTCTCCTCCCCCTCTACTCTGCTCTGGTGAGACCTCATCTTCAATATTGCATTCAGTTTTGGGTTCCCCATTTTAAGAGAGATAAGGATCTGCTGGAGAGGGTCCAGTGGAGGGCCATGAGGATGATTAGGAGACTGAAGGTCATGACTTATGAGGAGAGGCTGAGGGACTTGGGGCTTTTTAGTCTGGAGAAGAGAAGACTGAGAGGGGATTTAATAAATGTTGATAAATATCTGAGGGCTGGTCAGGAGGGGAAGAACAGGCTCTTCCCACTTGCTTCCTGTGACAGGACAAGGAGCAATGGGTGTAAGTTGCAGTAAAAGAGGTTCTGCCTCAACACAAGGGGGAACTTCTTTACTGTAAGGATCACAGAACACTGGAACAGGCTTCCCAAGAGGTTGTGGCATCTCCTTCTCTGGAGACTTTCATGACCTGTCTGGATGCATTCTTCCGTGATCTCTGCTAGATTGTATGGTCTTGCCCTGGCAGGGAGGTTGGACTCGATGATCTCCTTGGGTCCATTCCAACCCCTAATGTCCTGTGATCCTGTGATACTGTGTTCTAGCTTGTACCTGTTGCTCCTTGTCCTGTCACTGGGCACCACCAAGCAGAGCCTTGCACCTTCATCCTGACAGCCACCCCTCAGATGTTTATAGACCTTGATCAGATCCCCTCTCGGCCTTCTCCAAACTAAACATCCCCACGGCTCTCAGTCTGTCTTCACAGGAGAGATGTTCAAGTCGCTTCATCATCCTTGAAAGTCTCCACTGAACATTCTCCAGCAGGTCCTTGTCTCTCTTCAACTGGAAAGCCCAAAACTGGGACACAGTATTCCAGGAGTGGTCTCACCAGGGCAAAGAAGAGGGGGAGAAGAACCTCCCCAGGTCTGCTGGACACACTTTTCTTAATACACCCCAGGTCATGCACACCTTGGCCCCACATGGAAAACAGAGAGCGCCTTAGAGACAGCAAAGGTTGAAGTTGTTGGCCTGCAGGAGAAAAATTAGGAACTGAGTGTAGGCCATATTTTCCTTCCACATGAGCCACCTTTTGGTTTGTATTTATTCAGTGGTGAACATGTTTGAATACATTAGCTCCTGTAGCTGGGTTTGTCAGAACTTCATCTTTTCCACTTTCAAAGGTCATCTTTCAGCTGCACTTACGCCAGTGTTGCCTCAGCTATGCTGAGAGGTAATTTACTTTGCCACTGATCTGAGGCTGCTTCTAGGTTTGGGGAGTAGCAGCCATAAACCAAAAATGTTACAACATGATGTGGTATTTTCAGGCAAAAGACTACTACATCTGAATGAAACTGCAGGATGAAGCCACAAGGGTTTCTTCTTCCTTTGATGCCTGTTCCATGACCTGAGCACATGAGATAGAGTTTTCCTCTGTTGTAGGAAAGAAACCACCCTGATCACAGCATCACAGAATGTTAAGGGTTGGAAGGGAACCCCCCCCCCTGCCAGAGCAGGACCATAGAACCTAGCAGAGGTCATACAGGAATGCATCCAGATGGGTCTTGAAAGTCTAAAGAGAAGGAGACTAAACAACCTCTCTGGGGAGCCTATTCCAGTGCTCCATGACCCTTCCAGTAAAGAATTTCCTCCTTATGTTCAGGTGTAACTTCCTTTGCTGTAGTTCATATGCATTGGCCCTTGTCCTGTCACAGGACAACTGAGAAGAGTTTGTCCCCTCCCTCCTGACCCTCACCCCTCAGATATTTATAAACATCTATTAGATAGATATTTATAAACATCAATTAGATCCCCTCTAGGTCTTCTCTTCACCAGACCAAAAAGCCCCAAGCCCCTCAGCCTCTCCTCAAAGGGCAGTGCTCCAGTTCCTTCAGCATCTTCATAGCCTTACATTGGACTCTCTGCAGTAGATCCCTGTCCCTCTTGAACTGGAGAGCCCAAAACTGAACATAATATTCCAGATGAGGTCTTACCAGAGCAGAGTAGAGGGCAAGGAGAACCTCCCTCGATCTGATGGACACACTCCACTTAATGTATCCCAAGACCCCATTAGCCTTCTTGGCCAGCAGGGCACATTGCTGTCCCAGCATGGCACTACCCACAGTTTTGAGTGCGTCTATTAGCTGCTGAGTGTACCTCTAGGTGCCGCTTCCACAGCAGATTTTGATGATAATTAAGCATTAAAAAAAAAATTTGCTCTACCATATTGGTTGAGCCCTGAGCACTGCTCTGCGTCTAAACCATTCCATGACATCGCACTGAACTTTTCCTTGCACAGACGCTATCTAGCAGCTCATCCTGCACTGTTGTTTTTGGCAAGTTCACTGCAGCATATAATAAATCAAGGCAAGAAAAAGCTTTTTTGGCCTAATGTTGTGCAGACTGCTGTAATGCCAGACTACAGAAAGCAGTTCTGTTTTTAGACATCCTTTTACTAACCCAGCATTCATAATTTATGATTTCACTGTAAAAATTCCTGCAAGGCTACACCGAAAGTAGTGCTGCCCTTTAATTAAGTGCTCTCGGTAGGAAAAACGTGGAACTGATGTGCAAAACATATCGCAGTGCCCGGTGATTGATAGTGATTACTTCTTTATGAACCCAGCCTGAAGGGCTGAACTTCCTGATGGGTAAAATAGTCCATGGGGCTACTTCCTGAGATTGCCTAGTGGGGATCAGGCAGAGTTAGCAATATCTGAGGAATTCCTGAGGCACGTTTCACAGACCAAATGGCAGAAAGTTTCTGTTTCTTTCTGAATTGTGCTTTATGTTAATAATGACCTCAATAATAGCTCATGTTAAGGTATCTCAATAATATCTTATATTGTGGTATCTCAATAATAGCTCAGAGAGATTGTATTTTAAGAATTTGTCATTATCTTTGTGGTATTATAATTTGCATGAGCTGGGACTTGTGTAAACCCTTTGTGTATTTTTTAATGCCTGCACACCCATTAAAAAAAAATAGGGTGGATTCTGTGTGTATCACTTACTAAATACTATTTAATATTTAAGGCGTAAGTATATTTTTTTTTAATTGATAGCTGCATAGTATTCAAAGGAAAAAAAAAATTTAATTGTGAATTGTTTGAAACTCTAAATTGCATGTTTTAATAATAGAATCAGGTGTTAATCACCTACCTCAATTCAATATTGATTAACTGTGTATATAAAAAACACATGTAAAATATACTCTATATGTATAAATATATGTATATGTAATATATTAATATATATAAATATGTGCATACTGTATTATGTGTGTATATAAAATATGTGTGTATATATACATACAT
>VWZI01010180.1:333431-348778 GCA_013396835.1 Psilopogon haemacephalus
TGTGTGTTGTGTTGATCAGATGTAATCATCGACTTTAATATTAAAGAGAAGTGGGGCTGTTTGTTGGATTTCTTTTCTTTAACACCCACTGTAGTCATTAGAACCTTAACATTAAAGCCAAATCGAGTTTTATGGAGTTCTCTGTTGAGTGTACTAATGAATTATGCCAAGCCAGAAAACAGAATTGTGCATAAAACTGAATGATGTTCTCACTGGCACATATAGACTTTGCAAGCATCTGCTCTTACAAGTACTGTAATAAGGCCTGTTCTCGGCTTTAAGAATTGATGTAATTGTGGTGAACAGGGAATTAAAACTTCTTTGTATAGGAGGAGCAGCACAGTGGAGGGTCACACTCTTGTATAAAAAGAAAAGGGTTTTCACCATCCCTGTGTTCTGGGGACACATTATTAGTCTGAGTTCAATAATCTTCCCCTAAAGCTAGCTCAGGGCACAATAAAACTTCTGATCTAAAGCTGAAGGTCCAATTGCCTTCCTGTGCTTAACTCATTAGTATTTTACCACCTTAATTGTACTTAATAGTTTATTTTTAAAATCATCCTCTTTTATTTGCTCATTCAAAGAGTTTATTTCCTGGTATTGGCTTTTTTATTTTTTTTCCTGCTGTCTAGACCACTGTAGAAGACAACCTTCATAGGTCTTTGCCTTTAAACTCTCCTCTTTAATTTTCCCTTCTTTTTTTAACCATTTCACATATGCTTCTTCACTATCCTACCATTTGCCCTTATTTCCCCTTTGAAGAGCATGTCCAGTGTTTTCTGTTGTTCTGTTTCTGATGCCGTATCTCAAGAGTTCTGTGTGCCTTTGGACTGACCCAACATCTCAAGCAATTTTGCTCTTACTCTAATTTGACTAACAGCTTCAGGCACAGACAGGCTGTCCTCAGGTTTCCACACTGCATCATAACAGTGAGGCACTGTGATGCTCTTCATCCTCTCAGTACAGGTCATTTCTGCAGACTGGGAATACTGACAGAGCAGAGCACTGGTGCAGTGTAATCAGCCCTCTAAGGGTGTCTAACAACAGGGCAAGGGGGAATGGTTTGAAGCTGAGGGAGATCTTAGGAAGAAGTTCTTCAGTACAAGGATGGTGAGACTGCATAACAGGTTGCCCAGGGAGGTTGTGGCTGCCTCTTCCATGGGGGTGTTCAAGGCCAGTCTAGTTGAGAGATGTCCCTGCCCATGGTGCGGAAGTTCAAGGAGATGCTCTCTAAGGTCACAAAATCACAGAATTAACCAGGTTGGAAAGAGCTTCAGGATCACGTAATTAATTAAACCATGGCACTAACTGCTTCACTCAGTCTCCTTTTAAATACCTCCAGGGATGGTGACTCCACCACCTCACGGGCAACCTATTCCAATGGCCAGTCACTCTTTTGTGAAGAACTTCTTCCTAACATCCAGCCTAAAAGTCCCTTCCAACCTAAGCCATTCTATGAAGAGTAGAGTTGTGCAAAGGACTACCTTAAGAGTTTCTCTGTGCTGCCAGAAAATAGGGCAATATTGGCAATTTAGCCATTTGTTTTCTGCGAGTTCAAGGCTAGCATGAACAGCTTTTCTGCAAGAGGGTCTATTGAAGTTGAAGGCTCAGGCCAGCTCTCTGTTTTCAAACCACAGGTCTTCAGGCAAAAGCTTGGACATTCTACAGCTTGTTCTAATTTACCCAAGTTGGTTACAGCTCCTCAAGGGTCAACAATAAGCATGCAGAACTGAACTCAATTCTTCCTTTAACTTCCACTGGAGTAGTATCACTACCACACCTGCAATGCCATGTCTAGTTCTGGGCTCCCCGATTTAAGAGAGATAGGGATCTGCTGTGGAGAGTTCAAGGGAGAGCTATGAGGATGATCAAGGGACTTGATTTCTGCTGTGAAGACAGTCTGAGAGCACTGGGGCTGTTTAGTTTGGAGAAGAAAAAGCTGAGAGGGGATCTGATCAAGGTCTATAAATATCTGAGGGGTGGCTGTCGGGATAAAGGTGCCAGGCTCTTTTTGGTGGTGCCCAGTGATAGGACAAGGAGCAGCAGGTACAAGCTAAAACACAGGAGGTTCCACCTCAACACGAGGAGACACTTCTATATATGGTGAGGGTGCCAGAGCCCTGGAGCAGGCTGCCGAGAGAGGTTGTGGTGTCTCCTTCTCTGGAGACTTTCCAAACCCATATGGATCTGTTGCTGTGTGGCCTGTTCTGGGTGATCTTGCTCTGGCAGGGTGTTGGACTCAGTCTGTGGAGGTCCCTTCCAACTTCTAGCATTTCGTGCTTCTGTGAGAGGAGGATCTTCTGCAGTTGTTGTTCCAGCTCATGAATACTGAGCTGGAGCAACAACTGTTAGAAACGCACATTGGTTGTTTTGAGGATGAGACTATATAAGCATAAATTTAAAAAAATGTAAATGCATAAATGAGTATATATGAGACAAATGCTGCTCAAGTATTGATTTAATACTGTGGAATGAAACAGGAGGCTGCCTACAAAAGTAAAACAAAAATAATACCTCCTATCATGTTACTCTAAGTCACAAAGGGCACTGGTTGTGGATTTGCAGGTTATTCAGAACTGACTGTTTTATTCCATTGACAAAAGAAGAATCCTCAAGGGTTTGCCCTTTACAGTGGTGTGATAGGAACCTCAAGTGTGCCTGCTGAAAAGCATCCTGGCTGACAATGGGTTCTTGGCAGCAGCTTCACCATTTATAGAGAAACTGTCTATCTAGTGGGATATGTATAAAATAGACCTCACTTAGGTTAGGGAAAGGTCACAAGTTACACAAAGTTTGGATAGTCTAAATGCCTTACTCAAAACTAACTCTCCTGTGTATACTAAATATTATTTGAACCTGTATTATTAAGAACATGACAGGATTCCAAAGATTAAATAAGGAAGATGTAATTATAAGCTAAATAATAAACAGAGCAGTTTTAGTTCCCCTTGTATTTTTCACTTTCCTGCCATTGTTTCATGTATGGCTGTTATACAAAGAGCAGCTTAGGTCAGCTACTATAAATTATGGGGTTTGTACAATGGTAATCTCCCAAAATTATTTCAAAGCTGGATCAAAGAACTTCAAAAGACTTTGCACAAACTTTTCCACATTCTAAAGAGACTTTATTTTGATGCCCTGTTTTTATCAGGAGTTCTTGATTTAGTGTTTCATCTGACAGTGCTCAGCTAATTGCATTGCTTCTGTGTTTATGGGGACAGGAGATTTGCATCATTCAATTGCAGCCTACAGTTAAGTGAGAAGTGGTAATTAAAAAAAAAAAAAAAAACCAAACCCACAACCTTTTTTAATATATTACTTGTTGCTTTGTTTCAAGCTTGGTTTTTAAGCTGATCTAAGTGAAAAGATACCGGTTTGGTTTGATTGCAAGTGGAATTTTCTCTGGCTTTTTTGTTCCCCTTTAGAAACATACAAATCATATTCACAATGCTTAGTATATTTTAGTGTCCCTGTGCAAGTTGTTGGCCTGCCCTCGCTCCTGGACACGCTTTCACCTCATCTGAACAATTCTATGTCATCTGCACAGATCCATAGATGTGGCACTGAGATGTCAAAACAAAATGAAATGTCAATGGAAGGGTATGGAGCCAAAGTAGCAATATTGAAACCATGTCAGTGCACATCTACAGAGCCCACGTTACTCTGTCAGTGTGGTTTTAGGAAGATCACTTTGAAATGTTAAAATGAAATGAAACTAAGTCAATTAGGTAATAACACTTGAGGTTCAGGGATTAATTGAGGGCCTAAGGTGAAGTCAGTGACCATTAACCCCAGCCAAGTTATTAATTCTCAGAGAACTATCCTTGGCTGAGGTTATTCTCATTATAAGGGAGTTTTGGGATGCGGGTTTCCCTATATTGTGTAAATATTTTTTTTTTGCTGTTGCCTCTACCAGTGATACCACAGAGATTCAAGAGCAGTACAATTAAGTGGTGAATCCACCCCATACCAAGCAAACACTGTTTTCTACACAGGCATTTAGCAGATTTATCCAGCTGACTGATCACCAGACAGATTTGGTCTAACTTATTTACCTGAACCAAAATAAGATGAAAACAGAGATATGTTCATTCACACAGCTGCTGCTGTTTGCTTGGACCAAGTGCTCATTGTTAACCCACAGCAGACATGTGAAATGGTCAAACAATAACAACATGAAATAATTCATTTTGGAAATATCTAAACAGGAACCAAGTCAAAATTACATAAATTCAGCTTTTATATATGACACTAGCATTAAGACATAAACATTTCATATCTTAACTCATTTAATACTATAAAGGAGAACTTCTCAAGGTTGCTTTGGACCCACCTGCTGTACAAACACTTCCAAACCTCCCTGGGTCTCAAGGAGTGATGACTTAGACAGGATCAAGGGAATACAACTGGGTTTTTTCCATATTTTTGTTTATATAAACACATGTGCATTTATATAAAAATATATAATAATATACACAGATAATTACTTTTAATAAATACCAGAGATAAATATTTTGCTATTAAGAAATACAAAATATAATTATTTTTACTGTTAATAAACACCAGTTTCCCTTTCTCTTATAGAAGTCATCCTTACATGTGTGCTCTTGTGATGGTAGAGGACTTCAGAGGAGAGCAGTAACTCAACACTGTCCCTGTCCTATAGGATGGTGGATGCCAATGAAAGGACAGAGACACCTCTGCCAAATGACAAGTGACAGTGATGCTGAGAGAGCAAGCACAGAGGAGGGGATGAGCTGCACCTGGAGGAAGCTGAGAGCCAGCAGGTTTTAGAAATTGAACTGGACATTTTTAGGCTTTTGTCTCTGATGTGAAGCTGCACAGATGTGGTCTCACTGCTCAAAGCTTCTCAGTGTTGACCTGCACTAAATTATGGTCCTGTTCAGGCGGGGGGCGGGGTTGGACTCAGAATCACAGAATTGACCAGGTTGGAAAAGACCTCTGAGATCATTGAGTCAAAACTATCACCTAACACCTTCCAATTAACTAAACCGTGGCACTAAGTGCCTCATCCATCTAAACACCTCCAGGGATGGTGACTCCACCACCTCCCCAGGCAGCCCATTCCAATGCCAATCACTCTTTCTGTGAAGATTTCTTCCTAACATCCAGCCTAAACCTGCCCTGGCACAGCTTAAGACTATGTCCTCTTATTCAGTCACTGAGTGCCTGGGAGAGGAGACCAACACCCACCTGGCTACAACTTCCCTTCAGGTAGTTGTAGAGAGCAATGTCTACCCTGAGCCTCCTCTTCTCCAGGCTGAACAACCCCAACTCCCTCAGCCACTCCTCAAAGGGCTGTGCTCCAGCCCCCTCACCAGCCTTGATGCCCTTCTCTGGACATGTTCAAGCACCACATCTTTCTTAAATGGAGGGGACCAGAACTGGACACAGTACTCAAGGTGTGACCTAACCAGTGCTGAGTACAAGGGCAGAAGGATTTCCCTGGTCCTGCATGTCACGCTATTCCTGATACAGGCCAGAATGCCATTGGCCTTCTTGGCCACCTGGGCACACTGCTGGCTCATGTTCAGTCACCTGTCAACCAACATCCCCAGGTCCCTCTCTGCCTGGCTGCTCTGCAGCCACTCTGTCCCCGCCCTGTAGCACCACATAGGGTTGTTGCAGCCAAAGTGCAGAGCCCAGCACTTGGTCTTGTTAAAACTCATGGTGTTAAACTGTGCCCATCTGTCCAGGTCCCTCTGCAGGGCCCTCCTACCCTTTAAGAGATCGACACTTGCTCCCAACTCAGTGATCTGTGGAGGTCCCTTCCAACCCCTAACATACTGTGATCCTGTGGATGCTAAGACTGTTTCCAAAAGCTCTTTAAAACTCCCAGAGGAGAAGTACTGTAGAAATGCAAGCTCTGTTACTAGAACACATTTTCCACTGCAAATGGATATATTGGATTAATTTTTTTCCTTTTTTTTTTTTTTTTTGCTTTTCCATAATGAGCATTCACACCACACTCTATTTTGTATTCCATCTCAGCATGATAGCTTCATAATGAGTGGAAAAACATAAAAATTAGTTTAATCAGTTTGTTTCCATACACGCTTTAAGCAGCCTCATTTTAATGTTTTTGGCACCGTGTTGCATACAAATTATGAAATATATTTAGAAAAAAAATTGTCTGGCTACAAATTGTGACTTAAAAAAAAAAGTGTGGGCACAGTTTGGTCTCAAGACACAGCTTCTTCCTTCTTCCGAGGTAAGGCTGTCTGTACAGATCAGCGGCATGTCTAAGCTATTCTTAGCAAACTCCAGTGATGGGGATGCTTAGAAAAATTATGATAATCCATTCCACTGCCCATCTTTAGTCAGGAAGTTTTCCAATCTCTTACCCAAATCCTTTGGTGTTTTTTTTGCTCTAATTAAAGTTTCATCTCATGCAATTGTAAATTATTATGGAGAACAACTCTGGTGGCTGCCTTCTTTTTCTGACCTTTTCTGTATTTGAATAGTGTTTTCTCAGAGACTCTCCCAACAAATTAATTACAAATGCATCTTTCTTCTTTCTCTTTCTTTTTCATCTTATTTTCCTTCTTGCACACAATACTTGCTAGTGCATTTATAAAAGTTTTAACTCACTGACTTCAAACTCATTCCATTATCTGTTTAGCCTGAATTCTAATCTCATCTTTTAGAAATCATAGAATCATAGAATGGTCTAGGTTGGAAGAGACCTCAAAGATCATCCAGTTCCAACCCCCGGCCACAGGCAGGGACACCTCCCACTAGATAAGGACGCTCAAGACCTCATCCAGCCTGGCCTTGAACACATTCAGGGAGGGAGCAGACACAACCTCCCTGGGCAACCTGTTCCAGTGCCTCACCACCCTCACTGTGAAGAATTTCTTCCTAACATCCCATTCAAATCTCCCCTCCGCCAATTTGAACCCATTCCCCCTCGTCCTGTCATTACAAGACCTTGTGAACAGCCCCTCCCCAGCCCTCCTGTAGGCCCCCCTCAGATACTGGTAGGCTGCTATAAGGTCTCCCTGAAGCCTTCTCTTCTCCAGGCTGAAAAGCCCCAACTCTCTCAGCCTGTCCTCATAGCAGGACCTCACCCTGTAGAAATACTTAAATACTCAGTATAGGAAGAACATAGATCTGATGGAGCAGGTCCAGAGGACGGCAATGAAAATGATTAGGGGGTTGGAACACCTCTGATGCGAGGACAGGCTGAGGGAGCTGGAGTTGTTCAGCCTGGAAAAGAGGAGACTGGGGAAACCAAACAGCAGCCTGACAGTACTTGAAGGGGGCTACAAGAAGGCTACAGAGGAAATATTTGCAAAGACCTTGGTGGTAGGGAAAAGGGCAATGGTTTGAAATGAGAGAAGAGGTGATTTAGATTGGATGTGAGGAACAAGTCCTGCACCGTGAGGGTAGTGGAACACTAGAACAAGTTGGCCAGGAGGTGGTTGAGGCCTCATCCCTGGAGATATTCAAAGTGAGATATGACAGGGCTCTGGGCAAACCGACCTAGTTGAGGATGTCCCTGCTGACTGCAGAAGTGGCTGGCCTAGATGACCTTCAGAGGTCACTTCCAACCCAGAGCATTCTATGATTCACAAAATTTTGTGGATGTATTTTGACCATTCAGTAAATGACAACATTTGATGCTTCAAGTCTGTTATATGGAGAAAACTGATGGATAACTGTCACAACCAAAATACAAACACTAATGGGAAAATGATGGAGAGGCTCCTTCTGGAAGGGCATCTTAAGGCACTTGGAAGAGAGGAAGGTTACCAGGACTAGTCAACATGGATTTACTAAGAGGAAATCATGACTGAGTAGTGAGATAGCATTCTATGACGCCATAACTGAATGGGTAGATTCAGGGAGAGCAGTGGATGTAGTCTACCTTGACCTTAGCAAGGCCTTTGACACCATCTCCCATTACATCCTAGTGAGCAAGCTCAGGAAGTGTGGGATGGAAGAGCAGGCAGTGAGGTGCATTAGGAATTGGTTACAAGACAGAGTTCAATGAGTGGTGATCAATGCTGCCAGGTCCAGCTGGAGAGCTGTAACCAGTGGAGTCCCCCAGGGATCAGTGCTGGGTCTGGTGCTGTTCAACATCTTCATTACTGACGTTGATGAGGGGACAGACAGACAGACAGACAGACAGACAGCCAGCAAGTTTCCTGATGACACCAAGCTGGGAGGCTTGGCTGATACAGCTGAAGGCTGTGCAACCATCCAGGGAGACTTGGATAGACTGGAGAGCTGGGCACAGAGGAACCAAATGAGGTTCAGCAAGGACAAGTGCAGAGTCCTGCACTTGGGGAGGAATAATAAACTGCACCAATACAGGCTGGGAGGTGATCTGCTGGAGAACAGCCCTGTGGAGAGGGCCCTGGGAATGCTGGTGGATAACATCCATGGGACAGCAATGTGCCCTTGTGGCCAAGAAAGACAATGGGATCCTGGGGTGTATTAAGAAAAGTATATCCAGCAGATCAAGGGAGGTTCTCCTCCCTCTTTACTGTGCTCTGGTGAGACCTCATCTTGAGTATTGTGTTCATTTTGGGCTCCCTATTTTGAGACAAGGATGTGCTGGAGAGGGTCCAGCGGAGTGCTATGAGGATGATTAGGGGACAGGAGCACTGCCTTATGAGGAGAGGCTGAGGGACCTGGGGCTTTTTAGTCTGGAACAGAGAAGACTGAGAGGGGATTTAATAAATGTCTATAAATATGTGAGGACTGGGTGTCAGGAGGGAGGGGACAGGCTCTTCTTACATGCTCCCTTTGATGGTAAAAGGAGCAATAGGTCTAAGCTGCAGCACAGGAGGTTCCGCCTCAACACAAGAGGGAACTTCTTTACTGTAAGGGTCACAGAGCACTGGAACAGGCTCCTCAGAGATGCTGTGGAGTCTCATTCTCTGGAGAGTTTCTAGGCCTGTCTGGATGCATTCCTCTGTGACCTGAGCTAGATTGTATGGTCCTGCTCTGGCAGGGGTGTTGGATTTGATGATCTCTTTGGGTCTCTTCCAACCCCTGACATCCTGTGATCCTGTGATTTCTATCATAGGATATGCTCATAGAACTCCTAATACAAGTCTTGATAATCAGAGACATGTAGCTCACAGTCCAGTTTGTGAAATAAAGACTTAAACCAAATACATTGTAGGGGAGGCTGCTGAATGGATCATGCAGCAGCAAGTGGTTTGCTGAGGTGTGTATTTGCCCTGAAGGTCCAGACTCACAGTTTGCTAAGTTACCTTCACAGTTCTCTTACCACTAGCCCAATTACTGTGCTGATGAGCTCACTCTGATTTGTCATAACATTGGCTGCTGCAGTCAGCTCAGGTTTTCCTCTGCTTCCATTTCACCCCAACCTTTCTGTGAGCTGCTGTAGACCAGTGAGGAGGGTTGAGAGTTGTATGAGCAGTTTATGCTGCAGCACCACACAGCCCATGCACACTCAGTAGCATTTTCTGGCATGGGAATGTGAGATGATTTCGTAGGTTTGCCTTTGACTCCTATTTACCAGGTTTGAAACAATTCTGTCCATTTATGTTCTGCATAACTGGTTTATGCTTCTTGGCCAGATGTATGTAACTTACTTGGAGCTAATAGTAGCTGGAGACAAAGACAAAAGTTAAGTACTTATCTATCAACAATGGAGGGGTTTAATTGTGTTCCAGGTGCAATACCTATTAGATAGAAAAATAACAATGAAAAGTCTATTTAGAGGGAAAATATGTCATCCCTTACAAATTCATTTTTTCCTAGATCATCTGTGTTGCAGTGAGTTTACTCTGCAGGGGGAGGGATCTGCTCTAACCTGGTACACTTAGACTACATCACCACATTCATAGAATCATAGAATGGTTTGGGTTGGAAAGAACCTCCAAAGGTCATCCAGTCCAATAGCATCTGCAGTCAGCAGGGACATCCTCCATTAGATCAGGTTGCCCAGAGCCCTGTCAAGCCTCACTTTGAATTTCTCCAGGGATCGGGCCTCAACCACCTCCCTGGGCAACCTGTGCCAGTGTTCCACCACTCTCTTGGTAAAGAACCTGTTCCTAACATCCAATCTAAATTTGCTTTTCTCTAGTTTGAAGCCATTGGCCTGATCTTGTCTCTGCAGGCCTTTGCAAACAGTCTCTCTCCATTCTTCTTGTAACCCCATTCAGGTACTGGCAGGCTGCTATTTGGTCACCTCAGAGCCTACTCTTCTCCAGGCTGAACAACCCCAGCTCCCTCAGCCTGTCCTAGCAGAGCTGCCCCAACCCTTTGATTGTTTTTGTGGCATTGCTAGGTTAGATCAGTGATCTGCTGGCACCTGAGTCTCATGCTGATGACTGCACATTTTACACTGTTACTGTTGAACAAGAACTGCATTTTATTCAGCCTTATTGGTTTTCTGCTGAGGTCTTGCCACGTTGACAAGCTAGGCTTTCTGCAGCAAGGCAGGTTGAACCATTCCCTGCTTTGTGGGACATCCTCTTTAGAAGTTACAGTCACTGTTCCTAATAATGGCACATCCCTTTTGCAGTGGCACAGGGATGGCAAGTGCCAGTAGAGACAGCACTGAGTAGAAAGATGAGTTCTTGTGCTTCAACAGTGAGTCCAGAACTGCATTACCCTTCCCAGTGCTCTTTCACTACTGACACTGCTTTGCACTTACTCTCTGTGGTTTTTCTCCTTTTTTTTTTTTTCCATTTGTTAATAACTCTTCAGTTCTAATTCTCTTTAACATTGTGCTGTGCTATGCTGCTTACCTTTTACACATTTTTCCCTACTACACTGTTTATTTCTGTCTGTTTCTTCTTTCAGAATTACTGTGCCTAATTCAAAGTTCTGCTCTCTTCCTGAGAACCAAAAGCCTCCCAGGCTGTGGCAAACCAGGCCAAAGCTGGTCATGTAGTTTTAGTAGCTGCTTCTGAAGAAAGGCAACCTGCAACCTGGTGAAGACAGCAGACAAACCTCAGTGTTACCAGAGATGTAGGTGGCAGCTGTGCTCTGCCCAGTTCTGCCTTTCAAGACTCTGCTGAGAAGCCCCCTCCTTGCCAGGTCAGCACATAGATGTTCCATTCCCCAGAGAGGGATCACAGTATCAGAGGATGTAGGGGTTGGAAGGGACCTCCATAGATCATCGAATCCAACCTCCCTGTCAGAGCAGGACCATAGAATCTAGCGCATGTTGCACAGGAACACATCCAGATAGGGCTTGAAAGTCTCCATCTCTTCTACACAGCATTCAGTAAGAATCTTTGCCTTTCAAATCAAAAGCAACTTTGTTTTCCCAGCATACTCTGCTAGTTCTTTCCAGGAGAATTGCTTTTTTTGTTTGTTTCTAGTTTCACTAATTAATACTTGCATCATTCTTTCCTTTTTGCAGTTTTCACTGTTTTCTGCCATCTAAATCTTCCCTATTCCCTTTCCTTGTGTTTTCAGTGTAGGATTTAAAAGGAGGGGGGAAAGTATTCTCAGAGGCATAGTAGCCGGCACGATTGCCACTGTGATGCCTTAAAACTCACGTGCTCAGGTTATGCTTCTAACTCCATTAGGCAGCCAAGCACACTGCTGTGCTTCCCACTGCACCACTCACAATGGTAGAACACAACTTCCTCTGTCTTTTCAGCCATTGCATGGCAAGCCCGTAAGTGATGGCTTCCTGGCATTATAAATACCAGCAGCTAAGCAGCAAATTATTTTCTGATTTCTTGTCATCTTGCTTCCTTCAAAGATATCAGAAAGTGTTTTCCTGAATTCTTTGGTGAGGCGTATTTGATGGGAGCCAGGAGGAGAGGAAAACAAAAGGGAAGGGCCCACTGGAAGAATGAATTCCCAAGTTTGGATCCAAGCCTTGACAATCCAGTGACAGAAGAACCAAACTATAACTATTTTAATAGGTTTAGAATCCTAGAGTAATCTGAGTTGGAAGGGACCTTAAAGATCATTTAGTTCCAACCCCTGCTGCCTGATTTTATTATTATTTAATCACCACAAAATCAATAGGATATAATAATTCTAAGAATCAGAGAATGGTTTAGGCTGGAAGGGACCTCAGAGATATCTCTTCTGATCTCTCCACCGTGGGCAGGGACACCTTCCACTAGCCCAGGTTGTTTAAGACCTCATTCAACCTGGCCTTGAACACCTCCAGGGGGGAGGCACCCACAGCCTTCCTGAGCAGCCAGTTCCAGTGTCTCAGTACCCTCACCATAAAGAATCTCTTCTTAATCTCCAGTCTGAATCTCTTCCAGCTCAAAGCCATTGCCCTCATCCTAGCACTACAAGCCCTTGTAAAACGTTGGGGTTAGCATCTGGCTGTACAGCACTGAATCAGCAGGAGGATCAGCAGTGACCTTAGCAGACCAAGGTGTTCAGCACACCGACCTAGGTTCTGAAAGCAGTTTGGGAGCGTATTCCCATCATATGCAGTTTCCCTCTGCTTTCTCTCTGTCTCTCCCCTCCTCACCACAGGGCTTTCTGTCATCTCCACGGGTCCAGATTGAGAGGCAGCTTGTGAGACTCGTACATCTAGTTTCATGCATTCCATTTGCCAACGTGCTACAAATGAAGGTATCTTTAAATAACTGTTGCTTTGTCTGGTTTGTTTAATCTTTCTGCATTGTTCTCACTTTGGAAAATTCCACTTACCCAGATGACTGGAATAATGCTTTCGTCACAAGCCCTGGATGCAGTTTATCTGTGCAAGTTTTGAAGTCAGGTCTTGTCCTCTGCAATAAATCAGTACTTCTTCAGTGACTTCAAAAACATTTATATACCTGCTGATTTACAATTATTAAAGCTTGGGTGATAGAATATAAAAGCCACTTCTTGAAGAAAGAAAATGGAACTGATGATACATTTCTTGTCTTGGTATATTTTTGCCTCTGCCAAAAATACCGTGGTATGGATACCACAAGGATATTGGCACGTTTTAGACATACCTGAGTGGCACCAAGTATGTTGTACAGCTGAAGATGTGTCACAGAACCACAGAATGTATCTGCTTGGAAGAGACCTCATCCAGTCCAACCCTTGACCCAGCACTGAAGGGTCAACACTAAACTATGTCTCTAAGCACAAGGTCCACACACTGCTTGAACACCCCCAGGGATGGTTACTCCAGCACTACCCTGGGCAGACCATTCCAATATTTGAGAACCCTTCCAGTGAAGAAATATTTCCTAGCATGAACCTCCAGCATGAACCTCCAGCCTGAACCTCCACTGCTGGAGTTGGGAACCATTTCCTCTGCTCCTGTCTCTTGCCTCCACTGCTGGAGTTGGGAACCATTTCCTCTGCTCCTGTCTCTTGCCACCAAGGAGCAGAGGCTGCCCCCTCTTCACTCCAACCTCACTCCAGGAAGCTGTAGAGAGAAATGAGGTCTACCCTCAGCATCCTCTCAGACAGGTGCTCCAGGTCCTTCTCCAGCCTCATTGCCCTTCTCTGGACATGTTCCAGCCCCTCAATGACCTTACTATAGTGAAGGGCCCAGAACTGAACACAACACTCAAGGTGTGGGCTCACCATTGCTGAGCACATGGAAATGGATCCTCCTCTCCTGTCCCTGCTGGCCACTGTGTGTCTGACAAAGGTCAGGGTGCCATTGGTTTTCTTGGCCAATGGGCACCACTGGTTCATGTTCAGTCGACTGCCAACCAGCACACCCAGGTCCCTCTCTCAGTCAGAGCTTTCCAACCACACATCCCCAGGTCTGTAGCTCACCATGGGGTTGTGACTCAGATATAGGACCTGGCACTTGGCCTTGTTGAACTCCATACAATGAGCCTTGGCCTGTGGGTCTAACCTGTCCAGGTCCCACTGCAAAGCCTCCCTGCCCTCCAGCAGACCAACTCAGCTTGGGGTCATCTGCAAACTTACTGAGAGTGCACTCAATCCCCTCATCCAGACCATTAATAAAGATATTAAAGAGGAGGGGCCCCTGTAGTGAAGCCTGGGGGACACCACTAGTGGGTGGGCACCAGCCAGACTTATCTCCATTCCCCACCACTCTCTGGGCCCAGCCATGCATCCAGACTTTTATCCGGTGCAGAGTGCCTTGTACCAGGAGTTTCCAAAGGAAGTAAGGTGGTTTTTTTCCCATGAAGTCAGAGGTATCTTGGAGCTGACAAAATTAGCTCTATCTGCCATTGTTCATTTAGTGAAAAGGGAGCATAAAGGACTATTTGAGTTCAGTCAAAAGAAAGAAAGAAAAACACAACTACAGCTTTCAGAGATGCGACAGCTTTGTTCCTGCATTGTTCACTGGCTGATATGCAGCAATATCGCAGCATTGTTTTGTTCATGCTTTAAAAGCTGTGTCTTGAGTCACTGAACCAGCTCAAAACACAAATCTCATCGGATCACAGAAGTGCTGAACAACTTTCACTAAGTGCTAATGCTGTGTGCAACGCACAGCCCAGCCATTCCTCCTGATTTCTGACTGTGTGAAAGCTAAACAGGCTAAAGCATGACTGACCTCAGCCAAGGAATGAAGGGAAATGCAACTCTCCTGTAATGCACTTTACCAACCCCCTCTCCATATTTCACTCCTCTATACCACTTAGAGTTTATAAGATGGAGGTTAAGACAAAATGTTTGAATTCACCATACAATGCAGCCCTAATGAAATAGCAATACAACTGCCCACCCTGGTACCCAAAGTCTCAGCTGTGCCACTGAGGGATTTTTACTGCCCTTCATTTGGGGGCAGTTGCATATTTTCATTTTCCTTGGGTGTTGTGATTTGTGGGTGATGAATGCTCTTGATTATCCCAATGAGAGCAAACACAAGAAGAGTGGGGTGGGGAAATAAAAGTACTTCAAGAAGGATAAAAAAATATATTGACAAAAAGCGGGAGGCCAAGGCAGAGGCCTGATAATTTCTCCAAAGCAAAGTGAATGTGAAGAGGGCTTTGCAAATAAGTCAGCAAACACATTTGCATTTTTGATTGCCCCATGAAATTCAGTCCTGTCAGCAGCAGAGATTAGCAGCTTCAATGTTTTAGGATTGTCTCTTATAAAATCTTACCTGTAGCTTTCAGAAGCGATTTAGCTCCACCCTCTTCTAGTGCAGTTCATAGCTTAACTTGTTGCCTCTAGACATTACTTCCCAATTATTTCACAGAAATCTTAGCTAATCTAACTGACAAATGCTCTTGAAAATCCCTATCCAGACTTTGATTTGAAATAAATAAAATCCCCACATCTGCATTTAAAGAGCATTCTCACAGACAGTTGCATGGATGCTGTCAGTCAAAGAGAAGCAACTCAGTTCTGCATCTAATTTTTTCAAAACTTACTTTTCTCCCCCCCCCCTTTTTTTTTTTTTAATTACAGATTGTTACTTAGCAGGAGAT
>VWZI01010180.1:348788-365494 GCA_013396835.1 Psilopogon haemacephalus
TTAGCAGGAGATGTAGTAGATCATAAGGCAGAAACCCAATGGGAGGTTTCTTGTTAGCAAAGCATTTGTAGTTGTCCCCAGCAGAAAGAGCTTTAGTCAGTACTGTGTTCTGGAAGTCGAAACAGTTTTCACCAACTCTGCTAAGCCAGGAGGTCCATTGTATGAAATGCTGCTGAGCTCACACAAGCACCAGGCAGGTGCTGCAGCTGTGTGTGGTGCAGCTTAACAATTCCAAAGAAATCACAAGATCACAGGATGTTAAGGTTAGAATGAGATCTTTAAGTCAAACATCCCTGCCACAGCAGGACCGTATCATCTAGTGCAGGTCTCACAGAAATGCATCCAGATGGGTCTTGGAAGCCTCCAGAAAAGGAGAAATAAATTTGAATTCCTCATTTAGAGGCCTCAGCTCCCTATGTCATTCACTGAAGGAGCTATCCACCTCAAGAGATGGATTCCAAACCGTGTCTGGACCAAAGAGCCAGACAAAGTTCAACACATCTTCTGCAGCAGGAGCAAACTGGGGAGAACTTTATACAAAGTTCTGCACCATGAGGGTAGTGGAACACTGGAAGAAACTGCCCAGGGAGGTAGTTGAGGCCCCATCCCTGGAGATATTCAAAGTGAGGCTCAACAGGGCTCTGGGCAACTTGATCTAGGGGAGGACTTACTGCAGAGGGGGTTGGACTAGATAACCTTTGGAGATCCCTTCCAACCCAGACTATTCCGTGATTCTATTAAATTCTTTTGAAGCTGGAGTCTTCAATAAGTATATGGCAGTATCTCTACCTGCCTTAAATGTCAATGCCTGCAACTGCCTTTGCAATAAATAGATGTAAAGAATTCCTCCAATTCTTTACACACAGAGCCCTATCTAAGTACACTTGCACGGAAAGGCAGTTGGTCACAGCACGTTCTAGAGGTCAGAGAGACACAAGTGGGAGGCCAAACGTGGGCACAATGAAGAGCCTCCACACTCATCTGTTACACACATTCTGATGCAGAAAGAAATCAAACTTTAAGGGCCAGAATGTGGGAACAAGAAGGAGTATCACAGTACTGTGTCAGATATGTCTTCAATCAATCTTAATCTGTTCTTTATGTGAAAGAGAAAACCAAATACATATTGATGCAGTTATCAAAATGCAATTGTGTAAGTGGGGGGACAGCAACTCATTCTCCTCTCATATGTGTTCTATAAAGGAAAAAAAGTTGCTATCACTGCTCTTCAAGTAGAGGTTGATTGACTCACCATATGTAGGTTTGCTTTTACATTAACATAAGAGTTGAAAGTCTACAGAGAAGTTTCCCTAACTTCTTGATTGTAGCTAGGAAAAGAACATGAACAAGGTGGCAACATGATGGTGGTACAACCAAAGTGCTCCGGGGCATGGGGAGCAGCAGAAATTCAGGTTTGTGGGGAATTCTGGGGTCTCTCTTTTGCCCCAGACATCTGGGAAATGAGCTGCTGGAACCAGGATTTGTAGGAATGGTGTTCAAGTTTAGGCATCTAAGATAATTCCTTAGATTAGAAGATGAGAAGACACACAAGGTAAAAGCCAACAAAAGAGAAGACAAATAGGTTGACTTTTCATCTCACTAGCAACACAGAGAAGCTTTTCTCCACATGCTCAGCTACCTAAAAGACGTTTCTGTAAGCAGTGTGTAATTTTCACTCTACAGTAATTAAGTGGAAAGACTCAGCAGAGAATTTAAAGGATCTGTGCTGCCATTCAGCCAGATCTCAACATGCTGGAGAGTTGGGCAGGGAGAAGTTGAAGGAAATCCACCAAGGACAAATGTAGGGTCTTGCATGTGGGAAAGAGCAACGCCATGGACCCGTATAGGTTGGGGACTGACCTGTTGGAAAGCAGCACAGGGAAAAGGGCCCTGGGAGTCCTGGTGGACAGAAAGATGCCCATGAGTCAGCAATGTGCCCTTGTGGCCAAGAAAGCCAATGGCATCCTGGGGTGTATTAGAAGGGAAGTGGTTAGCAAGTCAAGAGTGGTTCTCCTCCCTCTCTGCTATGCCCTGCTGAGGCTGCATCTGGAATATTGTGTCCAGTTCTGGGCCCCTCAGTTCAAGAAGGGCCTCGGGGAACTGCTGGAGAGAGTCCAGCACAGAGCCACAGAGCTGCTGCAGGAGGCAGTGGAACATCTCCTGTGAGGCCAGGCTGAGGGAGCTGGGGCTTGGAGCAGAGGAGCCTGAGGGTTGCCCTCATTGCTGATGGTAAAGATATGCAGGGAGGGCAGTGTCAGCAGGATGCAGTCAGGCTCTGCTTAGGGATGGCCAAGGACAGGACAAGGGGCACTGGGGACAAGCTGGAGCAGAGGAGGTGCCATGGGAACAGGAGGAAAATCTTTTTCCATTTGAAGGTGCCAGAGCCCTGGAGCAGGCTGCCCAGAGAGATTGTGAAGTCTCCTTCTCTGAAGACATTCAAAACTCATCTGGATGTATCTCTGTGTGACCTGCTCTAGGTGGTCCTGCTCTGGCAGGGGGATCGGGCTGGATGATCTTTTGAGGTCCTTTCCAGCCCCTAACATTCTATGATTCTGATTCCTTGGCTCTCAACAGGACATCAATTTCTACAGGCTTCTTCAACAACGCAGCCCAGTTGAACCTCTTTATAAACCTCATTCTGGAGAATCTTATCACAAAAGTAACATCAAAAAGAAGACAAAAGACAGATTAAAAAATATATATATATCCTTGACACCAGTATTGAATCTTCTCCAGCAGAGGACGGATTTGTGTGTTTATGTTTGCTTCATTCTTTTGACTGTGCCTTTTCAGGCAACGCCCAGTCTATACAAGTATACACTTCCAAGTTCTCTCATTTCCGGGATGTTAACTTTGAAGCCAAATATTTCTTTCTCATTCCTGGCTATACGCTTTTAGTTCAAAGCATGAGGCAGGCAATCCAGTGATTTGGTGTAGCCCAAGTTCAAAAAGAAATTTAAACCAGGAAGTGCCACATACTCTGAAAATTAAGGAGGTGGGGACATTTAGCTACCCAGAAATTTGGGAGGCGATTTGATTATTAATAAAATGTTATGAAATATTAATAATAATTTTATATGACTATTAGTTTTAATTATTAATGTTCAAATATTCCCTGAGGTTCTTTGGATGTTCAGTCAACAAGAAGCAATTACACAAAGGTTATTTCTAAAGACATAATTAAACAGTTTGAACAGCTTAAACAGTCAGAACTTGGAAAATAGGGATCTGGTAACGGGGGAAATTCTATCTACGCTTATGGGGTCTTAGCATGTACTCACTGACGTGATAGATAGAAAGTTTCCCAGTAGAGGAGGAGGACAGAGTTGCCGTGCCGCTGGCTGCTGGTGCAAGCTGCACAACAGGCAGCGAACAGGTGGCCGCTGTGAAAGAGCTGCAAATAGACCTCAGGTCCCGACTGAAGGCAGCAGGAAGAAGACAACGGCTCTAAATCACCCCCTTAAATACACTATTTTGAAGGTGAAACGGGCCAAATAGGCATTAGCACCCATTGTTTGGCCAATGAATTCAAAGTCCTGTGCCTAAGTGTCCACCCCTGCACCTTGAGGGGCAGCACAAGACACCTGACTTAGTGGTGCTAAGTACTTAGCCCTCGGGGCTTAGGTGGGGCCAAACCCTTCATTGTTGTGCTCACAGCCATCAACGCCGGGACCTGCAACAGGGGTTTGGAGAGCACGGGTTTGAACTAATCTGGCAGGATTTATGCTCTACCAGGATGGGGGTGGGAGGTTTCTAAATTTTTGCATTGAGTAGCTCTCCACGACAGCCATTAAGGGCTGAAATCCCCTTTTATAGGACATCCCATTTCCTTCAGAGTTGGAAGGATCTTGAGCCTTGGTTCTTAGTCTTCTGTGCATTTGTCTGCAGTCTTTCAACCTTTCTGGCTGCCAAACATTGAGATACAGTCAGCTGCAAATTCTATATGGCGCTGAACGCCTCCAAATTCCTGATACCCTGCCACAGCTCATTACACTTAGGAGGCTTTGCTGGTTTAACAGACAGCCACGAAGATCATGGTGGATCCCATGTGGCATTTTCTGAGTGCACCAGAAGGCTGAACAGAAGAACTCGCCCAGACACAAACAATTCTTCTACGATATAACAGGATTAGCAGGAAGACGACATGCACTGCGTAAGCAAAACAAAAACAAAACAATCCCAACAAACTCCCAGCTTGAAACCACTCTGTGGTTTGCAAAGTGAAGTCTAGCACAACAAACCAAAAATCAGACCTGCTTCTAATCTGTGAACAGCTCTCTTGATGAAATCTGTCATGTTTCTGGCTTCCTTTGTTCCTTGTGAAAAGAGGGGGGGGGGGAAATAAGACAGAAAAAAAAAAAAAAAAAAAAACCCAAAAACCCCAAAACCAACAAACCAACAAACCAAAAAAAAAAAAAAAAAAAGAAAANATGTTTTCTCTTTATTACTGTTTCCTTAGGATGTGGTTCAGCACCGCAGGCAAACCTGTCTTATCCCTTAATTCTTCCATTATCAGAGCAACAGAACCAACATTTTATAACATCAGAAGTCTTGGACATCAGGCATGATGTAGTGCTTACTCATTCAATAGAGATTTGGCTGTTCTGGTGTGTTTGAAAGTCCAGTCACGGTTGGTTGTACATTAGCCATGGAATGGCTCTGTTAGAAACTGCTTTTGGATGATTAAAGGTCATAGAATCGTAGAATGGCTTAGATTGGAAGGGACTTCAGAGCTCATCTACTCCAACCTCCCCACCATGGGCAGGGACACCGCTCAACTAGACACAGCTGCTCAAAACTTCATACACCCCCAAGGAGGCATCCTCAGCCTCCCTGGGCAGTCTATTACAGAGTCTACAAGCAGCATAATAAGACAGTCAGCCTGTATTAATGACATGAATTTAAGTTGCTTTTGTCACTGTTTGTGTTTTTCCAGATGGTAAGAAATGAATCACTTAGTTTCATTTTTTTTAATGCTTTTTCTGTAAGTTTCATATTTGACACAAGATTTGACAAGTCCTCTGAAGTTTGGGTTCCTAAAGATACAGTCTTCTATCCAAAAAGCTTGAAATCACAGAATCACAGAATGTTAGGGGTGAGAAGGGACCTCCAGAGATCGTCGTGTCCATCTGCCCTGCCAAAGCAGGATCACCTAGTTCAAGTCACACAGGAACACATCCAGGTTGACCCTGAAAGCCTCCAGAGAAGGAGACTTTACAACCTGTCTGGGCAGCCTGTTCCAATGTCCATCAACCCCACAATAAAGAAGTTTCTCCTCTTCCTGTGTTCTGCCTTGTACCCATTATCCCTTGTCCTGTTGCTGGGTACCACTGAAAAGAGTCTGTCCCCTTCCTCTTGACACAGCCTGGAACAGGTTGCCCAGGGTTGTGGAGTTTCCCTCTCTGGAGATATTCAAGATCTGCCTGGGTGTGTTTCTGTGTGAACAGGTGTAGGTGATCCTGCTCTGGTAGGAGGGTTGGACTGGATGAGCTTTCGAGATCCCTTCCGACCCCTAACCTTCTGTAATTCCGTGACACCCACCCCTGAGATATTTAGAGGCATTAATAAGACCCCCTCTCAGCCTTCTCCAAACTTAACAGACCCAGTTCTCTCAGTCTTTTTTCACAGGAGAGATGAAAGGCAGAACATCATAACCAGCTTACTGAGAACATTGTCTTAAGTGAACTGCAGTTAGCTACTACATACAGCTGAACCTTGCAAGTCTCTTTCAGCAACCACCACCTGCAGCTGACACACTGCACGAAAAGCAGAGCACATGAAAGCTGCTGCCATCCTGCTCTCTGTCAAAGTATTAAGGGTTTTATTTTTTCCAGAGATTGTGCAATTTCTCTGCTGAGTAAAGATGTTTTCCCTGGGCATTGGACACCTTCTCCAGGCAGAGAACACCTTTCCAGCCCATGTGCTCTGCAGCCAGGCAATGCAAGGCTAGCCCACAGAGCCAGGCAGGGTATTCCATCTGTGTGAAGAGGACCACAGCACTCAGCACTCCCAGGTTTCAGTCATGGAATCATAGAATCAGTCAGGGTTGGAAGGGACCACAAGGATCATCTAGTTCCAACCCCCCTGCCATGGGCAAGGACACCCTACCCTAGATTAGGCTGGCCAGAGCCTCATCCAGCCTGGCTGCAAACACCTCCAGGAATGTGGCCCCAAACAACCCCCTGGGCCACCTGTTCCAGGGCCTCAGGACTCTCATAGTGAAGAACTTCCTCCTCACATCCAGTCTGAATCTCCCCACGTCCAGCTTTGCTCCATTTCCCCTAGTCTTGTCACTACCTCCCCAGCTTTTCTGTAGGCCCCTTCAGATACTGGAAGGCCACAATAAGGTCCCCTCAGAGCCTCCTCCAAACTGAACAGCCCCAACTCTTTCAGTCTCTCCTCATAGCAGAGGTGCTCCAGCCCTCTGATCATCCTCATGGGCCTTCTCTGGACACGCTCCAGCATGTCCACATCTTGTGCAGAACTGGATGCAGTACTCCAGGTGGGGTCTCACCAGAGCAGAGTAGAGAGGGAGAATCACCTCCCTCGACCTGCTGGCCACAATTCTCCTGATGCAGCCCAGGATCTGGTTGGCTTTCTGGGCTGCAAGTGCACACTGCTGGCTCATGTTGAGCTTCTCACCCACCAGCACTCCCAAGTCCCTCTCCTCAGGGCTGATCTCCATCCAGTCACTGCCCAACCTGTATTTGTGCTTGGGATTGCCTTGACCCAGATGCAGGACCTTGCACTTGGCCTTGTTGAACCTCATGAGGTTGGCTTGTGCCCACCTCTCCAGCCTGTCCAGGTCCCTCTGGATGCCATCCCTGCCCTTCAGCATGTCTGCTGCACCACAGAGCTTGGTGTCATCAGCAAACTTGCTGAGGCTGCACTCAATGCCTTGGTGCATGTTGCCTACAAAGATTTTGAACAAGACTTGTCCCAGGACTGATCNAGGTTGTGACCTGTTCATAGAAGGCCGCCAGGTTTGTCAGGCAGGATCTGCCCTTGGTGAAGCCATGCTGATTGGACCTAATCTCCTTTTCACTATTCTTCTGTTTCAGCAGTGCCTCCAGGAGGATCTGCTCCATGATCTTACCAGGCACAGATATGAGACTGACTGGCCTGTAGTTCCCTGGCTCCTCCTTCCTACCCTTTTTGAAAATGGGAGTTATGTTTCCCCTTTTCCAGTCAGTGGGGACTTCACCAGACTGCCAGGACTTCTGGAATATAATAGAGAGGGGTTTAGCAACCTCATCTGCCAGTTCTCTCAGTACCTGTGGGTGTATCCTGTTGGGACCCATGGACCTGAACACTGCACACCTAAAGCCCTCTAGGCAACATTTAGACATCCATTTAGCTCTCAGCTTTCTCTTCTTTTCCTGACAGGTTTCTGCTGAGCACATTATAGGCTGAGGGAGCTGGGGTGGTTCAGCCTAGAGGAGGCTCCAGGAGGACCTTAGAACTGCCTTATAATACCTACCTGAAAGGATCCTACAGGAAGTCTGGAGTGGGACTTTTCAGAAGGGTGTCTAGCAGTAGGACAAGAAGGAAAGGTTTGAAGCTGAGTGAGAGTAGGTTTAGACTGGATCTGAGGAAGAAGTTCTTCAGTAGGAGAGTGGTGAGACTCTGGAATAGGCTGCCCAAGGAGGTTGTGGCTGCCTTCTCCCTGGGGGTGTTGAAGGCCAGATTGGATGAGGCCTTGAGCAGCTGAGTTCATTTGAGAGGTGTCCTTACCCATGGTGGGGAGATTGGAGTAAATGATTTCTAAGGTCCTTTCCAGCTGAAGCCTTGCTATGATTCTATGATCTTCTGTGGTGGTTTGGGAGTTACCTGCCCCCCCTACACAATGAATTCACCCAGACTAGACTCAGCTGGCTGGAATTTAAGGAATGAAGCTTTATATTCACAGCTTAGCACAATTTACACACAGATATTTGCCATATATTACAAATATTTACAGTTATATACAAGTTAAAGGTAATACAGAAACACCATGCCCCTTCCAGAAATCAGAGTCCCCAGGAGGGGCTCCCAGACACCCTTCCACCTTCTTTCTGTACCCCTTTCTTATCCCAGAATCTGCCTTACATGCAAGGTGAGTTGGAAGGATTGGCATGGGGGGGTTAAAAGCAGAATTGATTAGTTGGGTTACAGAGATCCAGCTAGAAGCCAGGGAGAAACACAGACTCCGACGGAGTCTGACAGAGAGACTGTCTTACCTATGTTTGTGTCCTTGCCTTTATACATCTCAGCAAACCTATGAGTGAAGTAGACATCACCTTTGTTTTCTTTACACAGCCTATAATCTATTTTTTCTCATTAAAATATTCCAATTAGCCTCAAACCAGCACATGTTCTCATCAGCCAAAACCAGTTCCTATCAGAACATTATGGCTGACATTCACTAACCTGGCTGGACTGAAGAAGAGAGGTAACAAAACAGTGTAAGGGGTTTATTGATTTCTTGCTTGCTTTCTTGTTGACAAAAAATCGTGACAGCTGATAGGTTGACTTTGATCAAGGCAGAATATTGGATGAAATGTTGTGCTGGTTTGAGGCTAATTGGAATGTTTTAATGAGAGAAACTAGATCACAGGGTCACAGGATGTCAGGGGTTGGAAGGGACCTCCATAGATCATCAAGTCCAACTCTCCTGCCACAACAGGACCATAGAATCTAGCTCAGGTCACACAGAAACACATCCAGACACGGCTTGAAAGTTTCCAGAGATGGAGACTTCACAACCTATCTGGGCAGCCTGTGCCAGTGCTCTGTCACCCTTACAGTAAAGAAGTTTGTCTTCATGTTGAGGTGCAACTTCCTGTGCTGTAGGTCATACCCGCTAACCCTTATCCTATCCCAGGGCACAACTGAAAAGAGTTTGTCCCCTCCCTCCTGACCCCCAGCCCTCAGGTATTTACCAACATTGATCATCATTGGTTGTAAAAAGAAAATAATTATGAAATCTGTATCATTCATTGGTTTGCTGAGAGGAATAAAAAGTCAAAATGTCAACAATTTGTCCCACTGTGGTCTGGGACGCTGCTTCTAACAGGACAGACACTTCCTCCTAGCTCTAATATCTCTCCACTAATCTTAGCTAACACACAACAAGGTAAGATTTGTTGGTCGTTTTTGTTTGCCTGTCTGGGAAAGTAGAGGGAGAAAAGAGAGGGTAGTTTTGAGCCCCTTCTGGGCAGCTTTATTTGTCCAGGAGGGAGTTTGGATTTCTGTGTTATTTATATATACTTGTAAATACATTGTGTATATATGCTTATGAATTTTGCTTTGCTGTAAATATAGCTTCATCTTACTTCCAACCTGTCTGAGCTAGTCTAGTGAGGTGGGGTAGGGGCTGGGTGGAGAAGTTCCTAATCCACCACAAATATTACAGATTAAAACTTCTAAACAAGAAGTAGATTGTCTGTCCTTCACTGGAGACATTCAGAACCCACCTGGATGCATTCCTCTGTGACCTGATCTAGGTGGTCCCACTCTAGCAGCAGAGTTTGGACTTGTGGTGGTTCTGGGCATNACAATATATTACAGATATATACAACTATATAGAGTAATACACAAGTTAAAAGTAACACAGAAATACAAGACCTCTCGTAGCAGTCAGAGTGCCCAGGAGGGGCTCCCAACCATGTTTCCACTTTCTTTCTCTTTCATGCAGGGTGAGTGGAAAGGTCAGCAAAAGGTGTTAGAAGAAGAATGATTAGTCAGAAAATGTGCAGAGTCAGGCAGAAGAGTTAATACGGCACTAGCCAGGCAGAGACTGTCTTATCTTTGTTTGTGTCCATGTTTTTATATGCCCCAGCAGAATGAATGGTTAATATAGACATCATCTTATTTACTTTTCACAATCAGTAATCTAATTTCTCTCATTAAAATATTCCAATTAGCCCCAGAACAGAACTCAATGATTTTTTTAGGTCCCTTCCAAACCCTAATATTCTGTGATCTTGGTTCTGTTTTGATTTTAAGTAAGAGTATTTTCTTTCTTAATTTCTTTCTTCTTCTTTCATTAATTTCCTCCTTTCGTTCCAAATCCCTGCCAGGCCATGTTCCTTCCTTTGCAGTGATTTGTAGCTTCAGAAGAACATACCACTGTGGACAGCTGAATGCGTGCACTGTTATGTTTCCTCGCTACTATGCAATGCACCTAAAGAAGTCCTTGTGTCATTGATGCTGCCCTCCCTGATGTTGTACACATGTGGAAGAGATATTCGGTTACTCGTGCAGTATTTTCAAAGAAAAAGAAAGCACCAGCCAGCCTTAACCAAAAAATGTACAAAAAGATGAAGAAAGGGAAAACTAATGTTCACCACATGAGGATTCAGATGAGCTTTCTGTGTTTCTCTTCTTTCCCTTTGGAAAAATGTGCAAGCCATGATTGTAAATCATTTGCAAACTCCCCTGCTTTAATTTATTAAGGTGGGCTGATCGCATGAGAGCACTATTTTAACCTTCAACTGCAATACTAATAAAATCCCTACGCCATACCAGATATGTTTAATTTCAGCTTTTTATTGTGCTATTATTATTCCAATGGATCCCAAGAACATCTGACTGAAGTTACCTTAAAAGTCCTGCATTTAAATTTGGTATGGAACCCAATAAACTCCACCGATCACAGCAACCTTGAACTTGTGGAGATTCAGATCTAAATCCAGGCTTTGCAGCTGGATTCCATACCGAGTTTAAATGTGACCCAGATTCAGAGAGTGTTGTGGCTGCACACACACACAGTTTACAGGAAACATTCAATTCAATGTGTTTGGTAGGTGTTCTATCCTTTAATTACTGCCAAATTTCTGCCCAACTCTTCACATTGATACCTAAATTCAGACTCACTTTCTGACCCAGCTAAAGCCTTAGCAGACATCACTTTACAGAATAAGCTTCACGGCCCTGACTTGGCTCCAAAACTCTCAGAACATCTGGAATAGTTGCAGCAGCAGCAGCAGTGGGGTCACCTCCTTGCTGATACTTGGGGGGAGGGGNCCTTTGGACTCAGCTGGGATAAATAAGCAGAGCTCTATTGGTTTCTGGGTGAATGAGATTATAATTAAAATCAGAAGTGGGGTGTTTGTTTATCCCATAACAAAGTATCACAGAACTTTGTGTTGTAAGTCTTAAAGCACTGCACTCCAGGACAGCAAAACCCGTGAGTCTGAGCTTAGGTTTCAGTGACTCCACTGAAGTTCTACCTATTTATTTCAGGACAGCAGTGCTGATGTGCACCAGCTGAGAATCTGGCTCTTTAACTCCTAGATGACAGCACAACCCAGCTAAAGAGAAGGGAACAGGAGCAGGGTAGGAATTTGCTCGTGTAGAGCTGTACCACAGATAAATGGGTGTCACAGGATGACAGAATGGTAGGGCCTGGAAAGGACCTTGAAAGATCATCCAGTCCAACCCCCTCTGCCACAGCAAGATCACCTATGTCAGATCCCACAGGAACACATCCAGGTAGGTTTTGAATATCTCCAGAGAAGACTCCACAACTCCCCATGGCAGACTGTTCCAGTGCTCCATCACTCTCACAGGGAAAAAAAATTTCCTCATGTTTCCATGGAACTTCCTATGCCTCAGCTTCCACCCATTGCCCCTTGTCCTGTCATTGGACATCACCCATCAGAGCCTGGCTTCAGCCTCTTGGCACTCACTCTTTACATCTTTATAAACATTGATGAGGTCATCCCTCAGGCCCTTCCTCTCCAAGCAGCAGAGCCCCAGCTACTTCAGTCTCTCCTCGTAAGAAAGATGTTCCACATACTTCTTCATTTTTGTAGCTCTCAGCTGGACTCTTTCAAGCAGTTCCCAAAGGTCCTTCTTGAACTGAGGGGCCCAGAAAGGAACACAATATACCAAATGCAGTCTCACCAGGACAGAGTAGAGGGGAAGGAGAACTTTTCTTGGCCTACTAGCTACAACCCTTCTAGTACAGCCCAGAATGACATTGGCCTTCTTGGCCACAAAAGTGGTCTCTTGGACAGGTGCGCTTCTTCCGACAGCAAAACTAGCTAATGAATAAGTGGACATGAAAGAATACAAAAGATATATTTCCTTAAGGAGTTTCAAATATGTATCCTATGCTTTTTGCACTGCAGCACAAAGGATTTTGATCTTGAGTAACACTTCCCCAGTTACTCATTTAAATGCTTGAACACACACACACACAGCTCTCATGATTCAAAACCAACTCCTGTATAAGGTACCCTTCAAACCAACTCATGCATTCAGTTAATTTGAAGTTTATAATCAACTGAACATAAAACTACCTTCTCTTCCATGCACTCAAAAAAACCCCACAAACCAAGCAGTAGAAATAAACTCAAAGGCCACTCCCTCCTGGTACCACACCCACAGTGCTCATCCCAGTGGGAGAAGACAGAGTGGGTAATGTTGCTATGTTTCACAATAATTATGTCAGAGAAATCACTTGTGCCATAAGCAGAATGTGTAACAAAGAGCAGCAATAGCAGCAATAATGCTGAAATAAACTACTGCTTTTATCACACAGAATCACGGAACCTTAGAGGTTGGAAGGGACCTCCAGCGATCATCTAGTCCAAGCCCTCTGCTAAAGCAGGATCCCCTAGTGTAGTCCACACAGGAATGCATCCAGGTGGGTTTGGAAAGTCTCCAGAGAAGGAGACTCCACAACCTCATTACAGATTGTAGCTCTTGCTCCTTGTCTTATTGCTGCTGACCAGGGTAAAGAGATTGGCCCCAGCCACTTGACACCCACCCCTGAGATATTTGTATACATTGATCAGATCTCCTCTCAGTCTTCTCTTCCCCAGACTAAACAGCCCCAGGGCTCTCAGTCTCTCTCCATAGGGGAGATGCTTAAGTCCCCCAATCATTCTCATGGTTCTAGTCAAAGCTAATCACTTGTAGTGGATGCATAAGTTAACAGGTCCAGTAAACTTAATGACTTTTTTTTCTCTCTTTTTTGAGGCTGGAGCTGATTTTTGTTTTTCAGAAATCACTATGTTTATGCAACTCAAGCATGTTCTTATTTGTTACTTCCTGCACAACCGTTTTGGCATTCTTATGAGAGAAGATGATGTTTCTGTCTAAATTGTTGGAGCAGGGGGATTATCACTGACATGGGAAGTTATTAGGGTTTGGTGCAATACAGAGACCATTCACAGCCAGAAAACAGCATCTTTCATTTTTAGGAATGGAGGTAATTGTGCTATGTGGCAGTGCACATCCTCAAGATGTTATGTATCACTGCGTACTTAAAAAAGCAGGGCACTTTTCATTGATCTTTCAATTCCACTTTGATTTAAAATGCAGATCTTTCCCTCCCTTGAAATCTTAGCATTTGTGTTTTTAAAATGTATCAGGGGGGTGGAAATCCATTTCAGACATATGCAGCACCATAAATTACTTCTTGTGGTTGAAACAGTATTCGCTTATGTCATGGGTTGAACATCCTCCTTTATTAGAACGCTATTTATTGCCACCAGCTGCAGTGCTCAGCTAGCAAAGTTCTTGACACCAGCGATTGCTTTTCAGCACCAATGCTTCCGGCTGCTAACAGGGGCTCCTCTTGCCAAATGCAGCCACCCCTCTTAAACTGTTCCTTCTGCTGTACAGACAGCTCCTGTCATTGTTACCCACTGCAGGCACTGGGGGAAAGGGATCGGATTTGAACCCGCTGCTGTGTAATCTCTTTAGCTATAAATCTCTTCTAACTTGAAGAGGCCTTGCCAAATACCACTAGCTTGAAAGCTGTCAGATGTGCTCAGGAAATCTACCCATCAGTAATGTTTTGGGTTTTTTTTTTCAAAATTAAGATGCAAGTTCAGCTTGTGAGCAAAGGCTCTTTCACATAACTAGCCCCAGATTTGGTAAAAGCACAGGCCTTCAGTATGCATTCAGCCACTGCTTTCTATCTTACTAGTTTTTAGAGAAGGGAGAAACCAGACAATGTTCTTTTGCCTGTGCCAGCCAGGAAAACCAAGAAGGAAGAGTAAAGAAGCGGCAGTGCCAATAGATGTCACAGGATGTTAGGGGTTGGAAGGGACCTCCAGAGATCATCAAGTCCAGCCCCCTGCCAGAGAAGGACCATAATCTAGTACAGGACCATAATCTGTCCTGCTGAACAGTATGTGAACCTAGGGGTCTGAGGGGATGAGAAGCTCACCATGAGCCAACAGTGTGCACACGCAGCCCAGACAGCCAACCATGTCCTGGGCTGCATCAAGAGCAGCATTGCCAGCAGGGCAAGGGAGGTGATTCTCCCCGTTTACTCTGCTATTGTCAGACCCCACCTGGAATACTGTGTGCAGTTCTGGAGTCCCTAACACATGGAACTGTTGGAGCGAGTCCAGAGGAGGGCCACGAAGATCATCAGAGGGCTGGAGCACTTCTGCTATGAGGACAGGCTGCAAGAGTTGGGGCTTTTCAGCTTGGAGAGAGAAGGCTTCGAGGAGACTTTATAGTAGCCTTCCAGTACCTGAAGGGGGCCTACGGAAGAGCTGGGGTGGGACTATTCACAAGGTCTTGTAATGAAAAGGAAAAGGGGTAATGGGTTTAAACTGGTAGAGGGAAGATTTAAATGGGATGTTAGGAGAGAGTTCTTCACAGTGAGGGTGGCGAGACACTAGAATGGGTTGCCCAGGGAGGTTGTGGCTGCTCCCTCCCTGGAGGGGTTCAAGGGCAGGCCGGATGAGGTCTTGAGTGTTCTGATCTAGTGGGAGGTGTCCCTGCCTATGGTGGGGCATTGGAACTGGATGATCTTTGAGGTCTCTTCCAACCTAAACCATTCTATGATTCTATGTGTACCTCACACAGTAAATGTTCAAAGCAGTAGCATCTGTGCATCTCCCACGTGTGCAAATCCTGTGACTTTATTGATATCATTTGCACAGATGCGTCCTTCACAGCCCCTGTGTGTGCACATCCCCTGATTGTATTCATATCATTTGCACAGATGCCTTCTTCACAGCTAAACCCTTGAAAAGCCATTGCACAAAACTGGGCTCAACTGAGCAACAGACAGCTGGGAGGAGGAGGAGATTGAACCCTTTTAACATAGGAATTCCTTCCCTCCCTCAGAAGAGAATCACCCAGTAGGTCAAGGAGCAAAGTTTCTCTGCAGTCTAGCATAGGCAAGCTTGTTATACAGATGCCTGAAGTACTGGAATCTAGAATTGAAAGAATGACCCTTCATTCTTTACCATAAGTGTGGTAAGACACTGGAACAGGTTTCACAGAGAGGTGATAGAAGCTCCAACCCTGAAAGTTTTTAAGGCCAGGTTGGATGTGGCTCTGAGCAACCTGGTCTAGTGTGAGGTGTCCCTGCCCACAGCAGAGGGGTTGGAACTAGTTGATGTTTGAGGTTCTTTCCAGCCCTAACAATTCTATGATCCTGTGATTCTATGAACCATTTTTCCGTTTAAGAATGAACAAATACACATTTTATTTTTGTCTGTATGTATGCTTAAAAAAGCCTAAAACATTCAAGATAGAGTCACTGTGGAAGACTGCTAGGTTTTGCCATGGAAGATAACTTAACAGGCAAGCATTCTGAAAACCGTTATTAGTCACCATGAAAGCTGATAAATGTAGGTTTCCTATTCATCTTACAGACAGATTAGGAAAAAAAAGAAAAATCATTCTTCTGCCCATGACGACAAAACTCAGAAAGTACAGGAGACAGCTGTAAGTTGGGAGTTATTTATGGGTCAAAAATACAATTTCTCGTTATTTCTTATCCTGTCCCTGCAAATAATCTGAAACAGTTGTTAGCAAATTACTTTCTCCTCCATATCTTTAAAGTGGAGACAAATGTGCATATCCTCTAAATGACTCGTGAAAATAAACTGGCACAACAGTTTGGCTGTAAGTGTTGTGTGTCACAAAGCAGCTTTCATAAAAGTTATTCTTTTCTTTGCATCTGCATTGTCCTCAGGACAGGATCTGGGCCAAACCCTGCCCTACATGCTAAATCTTAACACTGGAGAAGGTCTGCTCCATCACATCAACCCCATTCTAGCCTTGTGTTTGGGAAGCACAAGACAAGTGACATGATAATGTAACACCATGTAGAACGAGTCCCTTAAACAGCTCCTCTCGTCTCTTCCAGTTGGCCTTCTGCCAATTCAAATGGGTGAGTGAGGGCCAACAGACATATTAGTGCAACCCTGTGTTTAAAGCTAAATTATCCCCTGGATGACCCTAAAGTCAATTTATGGGTGCAGACACTAATGTACAATAGAGTTTAGAAAGACTCTAAAGCCTGGCTTTGGAAATGCCTTGACACATGTGGGGGAGGAAGGGGTAAAATATCTATCTGTGTGTACTCAGTTTTTGTGTTCGTGCAGACTCCTATTTCTGATTTTTATTTTTTTCAGTCAGAAAGGAACATACAGAGAAAGCTCATCTGTGTTCCCGCTATACTAACAAAAATTAAGCCTACTGATTTGAATTCTCACTGCCATTTAGAACAGTAATTCATCTCTGCAGGCAAGCTGTCCCCTAAGGAGTTCAGCAGTTCAGCCAGATAACTCTTCCTCATCTCTACAAACACAATAAATACCTGGTTGCTTGGTGCACAAGCATCCTCCATGTTAGCAATAGTGAACAGTAGCCCCATTAGTTTCCATTTCCTAAAAGTCTTCCTGCATGAAGATACGACCAACTTCTCCACTTTCTTTTTCTTTTTTTTTCTTTTTTTTTTT
>VWZI01010180.1:365509-391854 GCA_013396835.1 Psilopogon haemacephalus
TTTTTTTTTTTTTTTTTTTTTTTTTGGCTGTGTTGTGGGGTAAGAAAAGCAAGCAAACAAAAAAATTTATTTTCAGTGTAGAGGTATTCACTCCTTGTTCTTTTCTTGTGCTTGTGGGGTCTTAAAAGAACAGTCATAAAAGATATGAGGTGTTTAGGGACACAGTTTAGTGCTGTGCTAACAGTTGGAATTGATAATCTTGAAGGTCTCTTCCATTATAAAATTATTCTAAGGAAGCTGGGGCTCTCTAGCTTGGAGAAGCAAAGCCTAAGGGCTGCCCTACTTCATGTTTATAAAGACATAAAGAGTGACTGCCAAGAGGATGGAGCCAGGCTCTGCTGGGTGATGCCTGATGACAGGACAAGGGGCAATGGGTGGAAGTTGAGGCATAGGAAGTTCCATGGAAACATGAGGAGGAATTTTTTTTTCCCTGTGAGGGTGACAGAACACTGGAACAGGCTGTAGAGAGGGATTGTGGAATCTTCTCTGAAGATATTCAAAACCCACCTGGATGCGTTCCTGTGTGATCTGATGTAGGTGATCCTGCTCTGGCAGGGGGGTAGGGCTGGATGATCTTTTAAGATCCCTTCCAGCCCTTGACATTCCATGACTGTACAATTCCAAGAGTTGTCCATAATGCAAATCACACAAATTGTGTCTGTTCAGTTCACTGCCAGGACACCTGGCAGTACACACTGCAGAAGGTTGTACTGTCTTCTGAAAAGTTGTTCTGTTGGAAGTTCTGGGCAATTTCTGTAGTCCTTCTCTGATGCAGCGCAGTCCTCCTCAGCTTTTCATCTGGACTGGGCTTCACCCAAGCAGCCTTGTTTGGTGTAAGATTTCATCTCTCCTATGATGAAAGGCTGAGAGCCCTGGGACTGCTTAGTCTTAAGTGAAGGCTGAGAGGAGATCTCATCAATGTGTGCAGATATCTGAGGGGTGGGTGTCAAGATGAAGACAGCAGACTCTGTTTGGTGGTGCTCAGTGATAGGACAAGGAACAACAGATACAAGCTAGAGCACAGGAGGTTCCACCTCAACACAAGGAGACAGTTCTCTGTGGTGAGGGTGGTGGAGCCCTGGAACAGGCTGCCCAAAGAGATTGTGGAGTCTCCTCCTCTGGAGACTTTCTAAATCCATCTGAATGTGTTCCTGTGTGACCTTCCCTGGGTGATCCTGCTTTGGTAAGGGAGTTGGTCTCAATCTGTGGAGGTCCTTTTCCAAACTCTAACATTCTGTGATTAATTCCCACTACTTGAATTTTTATCACACTTCATCAATAGACTTCGATGAGGCTATCACAGAAACTTGGTCAGCTTTACTTAGTTCTCCTGATTCCCCAAAATACAGTTGCAGGAGTCACTCAGATTTTCACACAACCTGAACTATAAAAACAACTCACTACAAAATCCAAAGCATGCAGATGCAGCAACATCTTCATTTGATGCTTTTTGTTTGTTTGTTTCTTTCTTTCATATAAGCAGAACCACAGATGACATTTTTATGCCTAAATCTCTTAAATGCATCTTGAAACAAATGCTTTTTAAGAAGGCAAACATGTAGCCCAGAGCAGACAGCAAGTAATAGTTGTAACTGGGAAAAGGGCGGAAAGGGGGAGGAGAGAGAGAAAGAAAAACACCGCATCAAAGTGAGCTTAGCATATTTTACTGCAATTTCAATAGGTTTAGTTATGATCATAAAAATTATAGTTATGACAGTCAGAGAACGCTCTGTTCTCTGGTCATTAATCCTGCTTGTTTTCTTGTAGAAGAGTTCACAATCACCCACAGCTTCCCCTTCCATGGAGCACTGTTTCTCATGTAAGCACACTGCTCCAGTGGTTTGTTGCTTGAAGCTGCTACTGTGCCCTGGAATACCTATTCCTGTAGCTACCCTGCAGGAGTGTGAGTTGCACAGACACAGCAAAGGATTCTGCTATGGTAACACAAGCGGCTAGGTAGTGATTTTTATGCCAGCAACTGAGAGTCAGGCAGCAACAGGAGTCTCCACAGCAGTTGATTTACAAGCCAAAACCCCTTAGAGATCTCCAAGTTAAGCACAATCAAAAGAGACATGAAAGACTCTTGCAAGGCTACGGAGATGCTGAAGGAGCTAAAGCACTGCCCTATGAAGAGAGGCTGAGAGACCTGGGGCTGTTTTTCTGGTGAAGACCTAGAAGGGATCTAAGCAGTGTTTGTTGACATATGAGGGATGGGGGTCAAGAGGGAGGGGCAAACTCTTCTCAGTTGCATCCTGTGTTAGAATAAGGAGTAATGGGTGTGAACTACAGCACAGGAAGTTCCACCTCAACATGAGGAAGAACTTCTTTACTGGAAGTGTCACTGGAACAGGCTGCCCAGAAAGCCTCTGGAGCCTCTCCAGTCCTATCTGGATGTGTTCCTGTGTGACCTGTGCTAGATTCTATGGTCCTGCTCTGGCAGAGGGGTTTGAGTCTGATCTCTGGAGGCCATTTCCAACCCCTTACATCCTGTGATATGCGTTCCCAGATGCAGCTGGTGAGGGTGGCAAGCAAGCCAACTTTCCTTCATTTGATCCCATCAGCAGCAAGAATCAAGGACAGCACCTGACCATTCTATAAGGAAACATCTGTCCTGTGCATACCACCAGATCAACTGCAGCTGATACATAGAATGATTCGGGTTGGAAGGAAGCTTCAAAGCACATCTAGTCCAACCACCCTGCAGTCAGCAGGGACATCCTCCACTAGATCAGGTTGCTCAGAGCCTTGTCAATCCTGACCTTGAATGTCTCCAGGGATGGAGTCAGCTACATCCCTGGGCAATCTGTTGAAGTGTTCCAGCTCCCTCATTGTGCAGAACTTGTTCCTCAACATCCAATCTAAATCTGCTCTGCTCTCATTTCAAACCATTGCCTCTTGTCCTGTCCCTGCAGGCCTTTGCAAACAGTCCCTCTGCAGCTGCCTTGTAACTCGCTTCAAGTACCGGCAGACTGTTATTAGGTCTGCCTGGAGCCTTCTCTTCTCCAGGCTGAACAACTCAAGCTCTCTCAGCCTGTCCTCCTAGCAGAGGTGTTCCAGTCCCCTGATCACTCGTAACAACCTAAATCCTTGTAACATACCACACCAAAAGTTTGCATATCGAGCAGCATACAACTCTGAGGCAGTGACATGTTCAGCTGCCTTATAGAGGTCATTTTTCATGCTGGTGTTTCCAAACACAGAGAAGTAGGGCAAGCTTTTCAAACCCAGCTGCCTGAAGCAATCTATCTATCCACCTAGCCAAGAAGCTTAACTGAGCAGCCTAATTTCTCAATGCAAACATTCAGTGTCTAAGACATTCTAGAATGCTTTGCACTGGAATATATTTAACACATCTGTAAGTAGCCCTAAAAATTAAGCACAGGAGCGATTTAAAACCAGTGGGTGCATTTTCAATAGTAACACAGAAGGATGCACTTCAGGGTCTGGTTGCCTAACCAGTAAAGGGGTTTCATAAGTGCTTAGCATGTGAAATAGAGCAAGTCCCTGGCTGAGTACTGGAGAGGACAAAGGAGAAAGGGGGTAGGAGGAGCCATGTAGAGATGAGCCAGGATGGATGTGCTGCTTCAGGGAGAGGAAAAAGGCTTTAGCCTGGCATTAACGTGTTTAGGTCTGTGTGTTTAGTTTATTATTTTTACTCTCAAAAATATTAAGCATTATCTGAGTGCTTTGGCAATCAGAAAGACACAGTGAACTAAACCAAGTTCCTGTTTACTGTATCTACCTCTGATCAGTTCCCTGGAGGTGGCAAGTTTGTTCAGCTGCTTTGTGACAAGCACATGAACACACAGCAGATAGAACTCAGTCTCATGCAGTTGGAACCTCATGGTTACAAACACGCTAGGAAGGACAAGAGCAGTTCCAGACTGGAGTTACAAAAAAACAAATAAATATCCAGGCAGGACCTATTCCTTCATACTGCAGAAGCCAAAACAAATTTTCCACCCATAGGAACTAATAAACTTCTGTACTTAGGCAACACGAACACAATGACAAGTCCCCTTTAGAAGAAAATCATGCAGCAAAGGTTACATTGCATAGTCTGAAGAAAGGGAAAAAACAGAGTCCAGTAAATGGTGGGATGTGAGAAGAAAACAAAGCTTTTCTGTCTTTATGAAGCATCCAGACACTACCCAAGAACTGAGATGTTTTTGCCAGGGAAATATGTAGATGTTTTACTTGGATGCGACTGGAAACTGAAAGCTAAATGCTTGCAATAATACGACTCAGCTCCTGAAAGCTCTTTGGGACTGTAAATTTACCTGTTGAAAAACTTCTGCTCCAAAAGCATTCCACAGAAAATGGACTACAGCATTAAAGTGAGAACACTGCGTAGGATTTCACTTGAAGAGGGACAAGTCTGTGTTAATGGGGAAGAAAGGCAGAATTGCAGATGCTGGCAGCCAAAACCAACAAGCTTTCTTTCACTAGATCTCAAAGAATAATTTTTAATTGGAGGACTGGCATTACAGAAAGCCACAAAAGAAGAGACTCCCAGTGCTGGAAGTGAGAGCATATTTCATCTCCAGTCCATTCCAAAGTGGAGTTACTGGAACTCTTCCATCATCTCCAGTCATTTCTTTCCCCATTTTGTTTCTCTCCTATTTTCAAAATAGGTGAGCAAGTATCTTCCGTGTAAGTCCAAACATAAGAAATATATCAATATTTATATATCAATATATTCAAAACACGAACACACAATATATACATCTGATAATTTGGTAAATATAGAATTCAGTGCTCTCTGAAGATCAATGTATGTACACCACAGTGCTGAAGCAAATTAAGCAGTTTTCATTAATGGCTACATTTTAATTCCACCTCTCCGATATTCCAATACTCTTCCGGGAAAGGAAAAACAAAGGAAAAAAGTTTCTCTAGACATTATACCCATATTCTAATAACCAAACAATTTAATTGTTGTTTTGAAACTACTGCTATGCTGCAAGAATAGCATAGCAGATATTAGGGATTAACCTGGTCTACTAGGTAAATCAGGCAGAGTTAGATGCAGCACCTCAGCAGTGCAAATATGACACAAGATTTTGTCTTGTGACAGACTTGTGCTGGATTTTTATCTAAACAAAAGGATTTGCTGATCATTTTAGGCACACAAATGGTTCTCTAAACAGCAAAGTATCATCAGAGTGCTTTAAAATGTCCATTAACAACCATAAGCTGGAAGAAACTTATGTTCAGCACCCACCAGGCATTATCAGAGTTGCAAGTCACAAGCCATGGCCTGGTTCCCAGCTTATTGTTTCTACAAAACTTAGGAAAAACAGAGAGTTGAAAGTATCAATGAAATGCAGCAATATGGTCTGAGTCGAGCCCTTTAAAAAGTGTATCTCAGTTCAAAGCTAAAGGGAACACACTAACAACAGCAAAAGGAGTTCATCTTCAGTGCATAAAGGCATGCTTTAGGCCACGTAAGAATAAACCCTTTTATTAACAAAGATACTTTCTCAATTTTCCTTACCTGGTGATTACTTCAAATGTTGGAGCAGTGAAGATACTTCCTTCAGATCAGCCTAGACATCTCTATCTTACCTGTAGAGAAACTTAACCAGGCTTACCCAGGTCCCACCCAAGGACATCCCTTGAAATATTTTTATAGAAGCAGCAGCAAAGCAGAGTCCTCACACCAAAGCACATGCATGCTGCTGTCACCTCCCAGAACACAGCTGCTGGGTGTTTGCTACCTGCATTCTGTGCTCACCTTAGAGCAAAGGGCATCAGAACTCTGCCTGGCAGTGGGGAAGCTGGGTGGAATTTCCTCTTGAACATTTAAAGCCATTTGTGTGCTACACTTCCTGGCTATTTACTGCTGCTTCAAGGAGAAATCAGATTTCCTTGTAAAAGTCCTTCTCCATTAAGAGGCAAGGCCTGCACAAGTATCCACAGGCTGCTGAGAGATGCAGTCAGGTTTAGTTATCTGCCCTGATATTACCGTGGGGAGGTTGCCCAAAGAATCAGCAATAGCTGAGTCTAAAGGGGATCTGAGAGAAAAGCCTTCTTCAGCCAGGGCAAAGATTTATCTCTGAGTTGCTAACAGAGTATATATGTGAATATAGGAGAAACATCTGATAAAACTTCTTCCATCACAGCCCCTCAAGCGTTCAGTGGCTTAGGAACCTCCTGAACTAGAAGGTTTAACCTGAAATCTTTAAGATTAAAAAGCAGCACGTGGTGGACCTGCTTTGAATAATGCCAGTGGCAAAGGTTCCTATCCACTGGATACTGTGACCCTGACAGCTACTTAAAACCATTGTGGAGGATGAGAGAGCCTATTACCAATGTGCATGAGAAGAGTACATGATGAATGCAGAGGAAAATTTAACATTTCAATCTAGATTATTAGGGAAAACAGTACTTTATCCATCAAATTTACATTTGTCCTACCTGGGTATTTACTGGCAGATTTCTGTGCTATGTAATCAGAGCAAACAAGGCAGTGGCAGCAGCTGCAGGAGCTCTGTGATAAGCTTCCGTTGTGTCTATATGTGCATAGGTGTGCTCGACACAGAAGAGGTTTCACTACCATGCAACTCCAACTGCTCCTAAGCATCAATCAGGCATGACAAGCTGCAGTGTAAGATCAGGTTGTTCTTGCCAGGGCACATTTCCATGAGCACAAGAGCTTCACCATTGCTGAGAGAACAAAATGGCTCGACCTGGGCTGCAGTGGGTGAGAGTGCAGTCTGCTGTCTTCCAGTACGTAGCATACTCTGCCATGACTCCTTGCAGCACACTGATATGAGTAAAAATCATTCAGGAGCACTGTGTTGCACCCTATTAGAAAGCAAAGCCATTGTATTAAACCAGGAATATGCTAGGGAATTGATTTAAAATTCCCTTCCTGTACACATCACTTGTTATTTTTTCAATTAAACTCATCCGGTATTGGAATAAAGCATAACTACATTTCCTTGAGTACTCTCACAGGCAGTTGAACATCTGGAGGTAAGAAAAACAACAACAGAGAAGGAAAGATGCTACATGGGTTCCTCATATCAGGCTAAACAAAATTCCACACTCCCTATATGCTGCTTGAAAATGGATGTGAAATATCTCTGAGAAAGGAGAGCTGAAGAGCTTGAGAGTATCAGGACAGAATGAGGGGTTATGAAAATTCATAAATACATTCAGGGGGAATTCTAGGCTACCGTTTCCATCACCTGCAAGAGGAGTTTCTCTTTTGGGTTCCAATTTCTGTTACTTTTGATGCTGAGTCGATATTACATTTCTGCTGCTACTTACATCATATGTATCTCAAAGCTTTTGCTTATTCTTAATTGAAATAAGATTAATGGCATTCCTCTTCAGAATTTTTAGTGTCTTCAAAAGTTTTTCACTTTCAGGAAGAGGTCTGCATCAGGACAGAAATGGAAAAGAGTGTGGGCAATGTAGATAAGCAGAGAGAAAGAAAATTCAGGAGTTATCTGAATAAGCTCCATGTCCTACCAGCTCAAAGGCAATGAAGTGTTTGTCAATTGTTCCTGTGGTCCACAATCACTTCCCAGAGTTGCAACTTGCATTCATCTTTTACATATTTTATGCATAAAATAAAGCTGCCTCAAGCATTGTTGGCTTGCTCAGCACATCAAAGAGGGTCTTGGTAACCTTGGCTGAATTACAAGGGTGAAGCTTTTTACACTGATGAACTGTTCTGGGAGGAAATAAAAATCATGAGTGAGCATTTCTACACTGTCAAACACCATTCTGTTCCTACTCATCTTCCTTTTCTAATGGATATGGTTAGCATAATCATGCTTAGGGCTGTAACTTCCTGTGCTCTTATCTAAGGGTAGCTTCCTGTACATAAATATAAATAAGCCTGAGGTCTTCTCTTACCTGAGTTGGCCTTGGGAGCATTTTCAGAATAAAAATTTTGTGTGAAACGCAGGAGTTTGGTGCTTAAAAGTTCCCTGCAGAACTGCTGTGGTACAGCATCCAGGGTAGGGTTTCCACTACATTTGTCTGGCTGTCTCATTGTCTTTCACGAACATTGATTAATTAAATTTCAGGAAGGAAGGAACCATGCACAGATTTGCAGTGATTGCTGTAATTTTTAAAGGACAGCTTGTGCAAATAGAGGCTACTGATGTGGCTATGTTTATTCAGCAGCAAAGCAAGACATAGAAGTCGAGCCCTAACTCACAGGTGATCACTCAGATCACAAGATCCTTGCAGCTGTTTCAGGAATGCTACATCTTGTAACCCACTTTCTGTCCTACATTTAGATATACATAGAATTCACAGAATCACAGAACATTAGAGGTGGGAAGGGACTCCAGAGGTCATCCAGTTCAACCTCCCTGGTAAAGCAAGATAACCCAGGGCAGTTTGCACAGGAATGCACCTAGGAAGGTTTGCAAAGTCTCCAGAGAAGGATACTCCACAACCTCTCTGGGCAGCTTGCTCCAGCACTCTGTCACTGTAAAGAAGTTTCTCCTCATGTTGAGGTGAAACCTTCTATGTTCAACTTTGTATCCATTGCTCCTTGTCATATTACTGTGCACCACTGAAAAGAGGTTGGCTCCAGCCACTAGACCCCTACTCCTCTGATATTTATAGACATTGATGAGATCCTCTCTCAGCCTTCTCCAAACTAAACAGCCCCAGGGCTCTCAGTCTCTCTTCATAGGGGAGATGCTCAAGTCCTAAAATCATCCTCATGGCTCTTTGTTGGACTCTTTCCAGCAGATCTCTGTCTCTTGAATTCAACTAAGGACCTTCATGTTGGCTTCAATCTTGATATTCCATTTCCAAGATTCAAACCAAGCAATTACCCTTCTCTTCTGAACACTGTATATTGGCATCAGTGCCCAAAGATGCATTAGCAGAAAATCATTAACTCAAGTAGCAGCAGCAAGGTATGAATGCAGGAAGAGAATGATAGTTTGTGATTGATCCCATATATCTGTGAGGTTTCCTGTGCCTCATGCACTGAAACTAATTGTGACAACATTCTGAGACTGTCCTTCCAAATTCCACTGCAATGTAAAGTGAAAGGGTTTGCACTTCCATGTCAAAGGTAAACACACTTTTGACTGAGGACTGACACTGTACCTTTGTATCATTAACAGCTGAGAGCTTCCCAGTGTGTCTGGTACCACATTCAAGAAATGGCTAAAGTCCCACACAGAGCTGGTGGAGTAAGTCCAGAGGAGGGCCACAAAAATGATCCAAGGGCTGCTCCGCTGTGAGGATAGGCTGAGGGAGCTAGGGTTGTTCAGTCTGGAGATGAGATGAATCCAGGGGGACCTCAGAGATGCCTGCCAGTACTTGAAAGAGATACTGCAGGAAGGCTGCAGAAGGACTTTCCATCAGGGTGTCTAGAGACAGGACAAGGAGGAAGCTGAAGGAGAATAGGTTCAGACTGAAACTTAAGAAGTTCTTCAGTACAAGGGAGGTGAGACTCTGGAATGAGCTGCCCAGGGAGGTTGTGGATGCTTTTTCCCTGAGGTGCTCCAGGCCACGTTGGATGAAGCCCTGAGCAGCAGAGTCTAATTGAGAGGTGTCCTTGCAGATGATCTCTAAGTTGCCTTCCAACCTAAGCCAATCAATGGTCTTACGATTCTGTGATCTATAAACAGGGACAGTGTAAAGTAAGTGTAGATAACATCTCCTCACCACAGCAACATCTGGGGAGCAGTGTCATGTTGTGCTCAGCTCCTCCAGTGGCTGCTGTCTAACAATCGGACTGTTTGCACAGCTGCATCCATGGGGGCAAGGTATTGCTCCTGCGTCACCTGCTCTAGGTGATCCTCCTTTGGCAGGGAGGTTGGACTAGGTGATCTTTTGAGGTCACTTCCAAGCCCTAACACTCTGTGATTCTGTGTTGGTTCACCTAGCATGTGATTGCTTTCCAAGTTCTGCAGCCTGGAAAGGCAGTTGGCCCACTGGCTATAAAAATACACTGCCTGGCTCCATTTCTTATTTTGATGTCAATGGACTCAGAAGATTCATTATCTCTTGGGATAAATGCACAGTGGCTGATGAGAGAAGCTGGCTTGGTTTCCTTGAAGTTCTTCTGCAACTGGGGTACAGTCACCCTCCTTTGATCTCCAGGAGAGAAATGGAGGCTTTGGTTCCTAGACTTGGCACAATGCCTGCAGCATGGGAGGATTTGCTGGAGTCCCATTGCATACCAGCTCTTCAGAACTCTTTCCTTGGTTCACGTGCCCCTTTTCAGCAGCATTATCCCCAAGATGGGAAGCATGTGGAGCGTGGAGGAAACATATACATTCTTCCCAGCACTCAGTTGGACAGAACCCAAATTCCTTGGTGTAGGAGGGCTGTGAGGTTCAGAAGTGGAAGGAAGGGTTCTGGCAGACACAGCCAATTGGAAGGAGAGCCATCCATAGGCAGAGCTCCTTCCAGAGATGAATCAGGGTGAAATGATTTTACATGTTACTTCGTTGTCTTTCCCACCTTGTAAACATTCCTAAAGCCTGTCTGTAAGCCCTGCATAAAGAAGTGCTAATAAGTGTATGTCAGTACTGGAAATTGTTTCTCCCACACCTAAAGAGCCAAGTTCATCCCACATGTAATTCCACTCACTTTAATAGCTTTGCAGGAGGAAGGATACTGCCCTAGTAAGTCCACCCCAAAGCTGCAGATTCTGCTGAAAACAGCTGCCTGCCTTGTGAGTAGGATAAATCACCACAGGTCTCAGCTGCTCAGGCCTTTACAATAGACTCTTCTTCACCTCCATATGCAGTTCTGCCTGCAAACCTCTAAGTGATCTGGACACCAGCTGCTTAAAAGTCCTGGAAGTCCCATGATAGGAGATAAGGACAGCAGAGCAGCCCTTGCTCTGTTTTTAAACTGTGTCCATCAATTTTGTATCTGTATTGTGTTGGTACTGTATTTATATTTTAGTTATCCGACTGCAAGTCACTTCTTGATTAGATGCACTGTCCAAGAAGGGGTTTTGTTGTTGGGTTTTTTTTTTTTGTTGTTTGGTTGGGTTTGGGGTTTTTTTTCTATTTCTTGGCTTGCAGAAAGGGAGAATGAGTATTCACCTTTCTTTTCTCATTGAGTCACAAACTAGAACTAGGATGTAGGTCGGGGTGAACAGAGGTACATAGAGGTATTAAATTGCTTTAGTAAATCTTGGTCCTGTGGTCAGAAAAAGCTGAATGCCAGCCTTTCGGGGCAGTGAGGGTGGAGGAGGTGGGGGGATGGGGAAATGGACCAACAGGGAGCTTCAGAGAAGCTAGGGGGCAAATTTCCATAGGATCATGTGAGGATGTTATTTAACAAAATTCTCTTCTATTACAATGATTCTGTGACCCTGGTGGTGCCTTCCAGTCTTATGTTCCTATAAATACCTTGCTTAAGAATTAATTCCTCTTGACAATCTGACAGAGCTTCAGCTCACAATAGAGCATGTCACCACTTAGTTTATTTTATAGCTAACCTCAGCTTTTGCTTTTTGTTTTCATTGCTGTGTTATTCTAGACAGAAAGATACTGATTCCAGTAGTGCTACTCGTGGAGGATTTTTACTTCATCAGTAAATAAACTTTCAGCTTCTTCCTTCAATGACAGATGCTCTCAAATAAAAGATCTGAAAACAGCATTCATATTCTTTTTTCAAGTGGTGCATTCTAGGATCTTGAATTATAAATGTAATTACAAATCTGCACAAAGTCCAGCTAGAAGAATCTGCTTGCAACAGAAGTTCGCCCTCACAAGAAGCATAACATCAGACATTGCAATTAGTCTTAACTTAAAAAAAAAAAAAAAAAAAAAAGCAGAGGGGAGGTCTTCAGAATGAATGAAGATTGGTTATTTTAATCACACCAGAGCTGTTTTTAAATTTGCTTTTTATGTTGGAATAAAACATGAGACAACATAGTTGTGTGAAAATGAGCTTCCATGGGCTGTGCTGAGAAAGAGAAACAAGAGAAACCTAAGCTCTTGGGTAATGCAATGCACACACAAAACTATCCTTTCCTATCAGAGTGGGGGACATAGAGAGAGAAAAAAAAATTACAGTGAAAAGGTTTAGCACTAATTTCCCTGTGCCCAGGTAAGGGCATGAGGAAAAGCCATTTTTACAGGCAGCCTCACTAACACAGATTGAGGAGTAGCACCTTTCTCTGCCCCGCACTCTGTTGCATGGTACTGTGTGTGGTGTGAAATTAGAGCTTTTCCAAGATCTTCTTTGTTCATCCTACCCTACTCAAGGCAGGGAGTTGTTAGGATTTTACCAGGCAACAGTAGAACTATTTTTTGTTTCCCTGGATCTGCAAATACCTCCTTCTTCTTTGTGCTGTTAAAAAACCCCCTTGGCAAAAACCTCCTATCATTTCACTTTGGTTTAGCTGCCAGAAAGGTATCCCAAATACCTAAAATCCTAATCCAAAGGTCACCTCTCCTAATTTAGGCATCTAAATTTGTTCTGTAATGAGTGTGCTCCCACCCACCACAGCTCCTCTGCCATGCATGTGTCCTCCTCCTCAGCATACCTCAGCTAATTATAAGACAAATTACTTAAAAGCGTGGATGATGAGTAATAGTAGATGACCAGTATGGACTGGATGTGTAGAAAACTAAAATGAAATTTTAAAAAAAAAAAAAAAATCAAGCTTGTGTTTCATTTGGTGTTCTTCTGTGCAAAGCTTCACACACAATTACTTATATGAGGTATTTTAGACCTTAAATGGAAAGATCTTTCTCAACCTACAATCTACAGGTGACAGCAGAAGATGCAGAGTTTTGCACTCTTCATCAACGATTCCTTGCAGTCCACTTCAGTCATTTATTCTAAATTAGAAGCAGTTTTGCTCCAGACTTGGTGTAGAAGTGAGTAAACACCAAGACCTTCAGAGAAGTGTGTCTCCAGGTGTGCCTGCCTTTTGCCATTGACAACAGGATCATAGAATCATAGAATTGCTGTGGTTGGAAAAGCCCTCTAAGATCCATCAACCTAACATGCATCAACATAAGATACATCCTCTAAGTCCAACCATCAACCTAACACCACCATGGCCACTAAACCATGGCCTGAAGTGCCTTGAACACCTGCAATGATGGTGCTACCACCACCTCTTTGGGCAACCTATTCCAGTGCCTGATGACTCTTTCAGAAAGATTTTTTTTTTCCTAATCTCCAACCTAAACCTCCCCTGGCATAGTTTCAGCCCATTTCTTCTTATCCGGTCACCAGACACAGAGCAAGCCACCAACTGCTCTAGTCCCATTTTCGGTACTTCAGTTAAAGAATGGGATGAGCTGCAGTGAAATCCACTTTAAAATCTTGCAAGTAGAATATAAATCCTGTGTCAAGTTGCGGTATAGTCATAGAATGGTTTAGGTTGGAAGGGACCTCAAAGATCATCCAGTTCCAACCCCTTACCATAGGCAGGGACACCTCCCACTAGAACAGGTAGCTCAAGGCCTCGTCCAACCTGGCCTTGAACACCTCCATGGAGAGAGCAGCCACAACCTCCCTGGGCAACCCATTCCTGTGTCTCACCACCCTCACTGTAAAGAACTTCCTCCTAACATCTTGTTTAAATCTCCCCTCTGCCAGTTTAAACCCATTACCCCTCTCCCTGTCATTACAAGACCTTGTAAATAGTCCCTCCTCAGCCCTCCTGCAGGCCACCTCCAGATACTGGAAGGCTACTACAAGGTCTCCTCAAAGCCTTCTCTTCTCCAGGCTGAAAAGCCCCAACTCTTTCAGCCTGTCCTCATAGCAGAGGTGCTCCAGCCCTCTGATCATCTTTGTGGCCCTTCTCTGGACTCTCTCCAACAGTTTCATGTCCTTCTTGTGCTGGGGTCTCCAGAACTGCACACAGTACTCCAGGTGGGGTCTGACAAGAGCAGAGTAAATGGGGAGAATCACCTCCCTTGCCCTGCTGGCCACACTGCTCTTGATGCAGCCCAGGACATGGTTGCTGTCTGGTGCTGGCTCATGTTGAGCTTTTTGTCAACCAAGAGATAGTGCCAATGATGTGTTTGTGTGGAGCACACATACACCTGTGTGTGTGCAGGCTTGATGGAAGCTAAATAAAAGCAGCCTGGTGGAAGCTGAAGCATAGGAAGTTTCATGTAAACGTGAGCAGGAACTTCTTCACTGTGAAGGTGACAGAGCACTGGAACAGGCTTCCCAGGGCAGGTGTGGAATCTCCCTCTCTGGAGGTATTCAGGACCCACCTGGATGCATTACTGTGTGATATGGTATAGGTGACCCTGCTCTACAGCAGGGCTGGACTGGATGATCCTTCAAGGTCCCTTCCAGCCCCTGACATTCTGTGGTTCTGTGATAGTGAAAGCAGTTTTCTGAAAAATGTGGGAAGCTTTTACACGAGGATCTCACCATAAATTGTTTTTAAGAAGTGAGATTTATCCACAAATTGGAATAATACACTTCCAAAGCCACTCAAACGCAGCACTGCATTTGTTCTGCTTGAGTATGGTGATATGTTGAGACCATTTTGACCCCATGGAACAATAAAAATAGCAAAACCTAGTGGTAATAAGCTAAACTTTACTACTGACCTCTGTAAAGACTTATTGCTAAGATTCATATCGTCGGTGACATCCAGGATCAACAACGCTTGCAAGCAGTGGACTCGAAATGAAGTTGCCTGGTTTTGGCAACAAAATATTCTGCGTTTAGCAAAGGCATATGTTTCAAACTCAAATGACTTCACTTCAAATTAGAGCGAAAAAAGAAAATGTTTTGAAGTGTAGTCATTTGATAATCATTTGCTTTAAAATAAGCAACATATTTCTATCTAATGGGATCCACATCTCTAACAAGTTAACCAACAGTGTGACAAAAAAAACCCAAAACCAAAAAAAACACCAACCTGCTCTTAAGTATAATTTCAAAATAAATTACATCTAGCTCTTTTTTGGTTTTGTTGTTGTTGTTGCTGTTGTGCTCTGTTTTGCTTTCTTGGCCGCCTGTAGAACTCCCACAATTTTTGCAGTGCTACAATGACAAATGCTATGAGAAAAGACCTGGTTCACTGCCAGAAATCTACTCCAGACTTCAGTATATGTTTCTGCTTTCAAGAGTCAATTGTTTTCCTTCTCTCCCAGGGGCCGCTAGCTACCTTATTACCAGAAAGAATGACCCCTTGACAGCACAATTGAGATCTAGAAACTCAACAAAATTGTAACCCCTCTAGTGGCATCAGAATTCTAATCAACAGCAGAGGGGCTGGAAGACAAATGTACTTGTATATAAGGCCACCATATTAGAAAGTGGCTCCTCTACTTGCAAAGAAACCTATTTCTATTTGGTTCCTTTTGATATTTTTATTACCCCTTTTCTTGTAACCTTTTCATTGCTAGTGTTCTTAAGGCAGGAGGGTTTTCACAGCCTGGGAATTATCTGCAACTCAGTTTACACAGTTTGCCGCCCATTCCTTCTCTTGCAATCTATTTTGTGAAGCATACAACCAGATGTGGGAGCCCCCTGGTCATTACTGATTTTTTTTTTTTTTCTCTTATTCAGCTTAGCTCACTGGCAGAAGTGTTGTTCCATCAGTGCCTTTATGGTACACAGGTACAGAATCTCCATCCTTGAAATTGTAGAGAATGAGCCCAGGATATTAAGGTGAGTTTTACACCTTACACTTGCAAATGCATGGACTGAAAAGGTAAGGTGTTATCATATGGTGATATATCACAGCTGTGATCATTACTAAACGTATTCATCTTAATTGCTGGATCCTTTTACATACCCAAGATCTGAGAAGCTAATATAGTTTCAGATAAATACATGCAGAGATGTTTTGGAAAACAAGACCCTAGTGTAGCTTTACTTATACCCACAGAGCCCTGCCCCAGAGTCTTGAGGTTGCCAAAAATTTGTGCCTCTGAATTTCCTAATTTGTTTTTTTTTTTCCCTAATGTTAGCATATTGTAAGAAAATCTCAGTGTGAGGTTAACAGCTTGAAAAGTGTCTTTTTTTTTCTGATTTTCATTATTTTGTTTGAATTTATTTTGTTTTTAAGAACATCCAAAAGACAAGATACCCAAGAACCAAAACACTGCTCCAAGATATTGTGCTGACTACCATTATGCAGGAGTTGGGAAATACTTCAGGTGGTTATAAGGGGAAGTTTCTCAAGAAACAGAAGTATAAAAATATATTTAAAAACAGGTGAAAGCAGGTAGCCTGGCAGAACACAAGCACAGAAATTCAGGCTGCCTTTAATGGAGGTTTGGGTGGATGCAGGAATTTGCAGAGACGGGAGTCCTCAAACAGCATCGTGGCCTGAGGTGCAATAAAAACAACAACAGTGTTCTGCTGAACACATGCTGGGGAAAGGACATGAGAAGGACAAGAAGGCACGAGGTCAAAACAAGAAACATTTCTGTTACCTTTCCCAGACAAGAGTTATCACATTTTACAAACAGCAAAATAAAAGGTATTAGACCCCTATGTAATCTTTGGAAAGAGCAGCAGATGGCAAGCCTCACACCTTCCAGAAGAGGAGCAGCACAAATAACAATAACGTGATTTTTTTTTTTCTGCACTGTCCTTATAAAGATGCCAGAGCAAGGCAGAGAAAATGCCATGTGCTTGCCTGCCTTTCTCCACTGAAGCACAACAGTTCTGCTGCAGACAGGAGAGAGGGAGAAGGTTGTGAGAAGGGCTCTAGAAACCAGGCTGTGATCTCCAGCAAGGGCAGATGAAATAATGTTTTGATTTTCAGGTCAGTGCCTTGCAGTAAGCATGGTGTGCCCGAGCTCTTCCCTTGTCAACAGTCATACTTTGGAGAGAGCTGCTTTGCACCTGTGTTTTGCCTCTGCACATCTAAACTCAGGATTGAGGCCTTAATTAATGACTGAAAGGGGAGAAATTGACAATTTGGGACTATGCATGTCCTTGTATTGTCTTCGATGTTAAATCACGTCTTTTGAATTTCTATTTCAAAGCCCAGAAGGAAGTTACACAGATTGCTTACACGTACACTACCATACATTAAAAACAACATGCTGAAATAATGCTGTCAGAGACCTACCCAGCTGATGGAATATTCTAACAAGAGCAGCCCTGAGCTTCCCTTAAAGAGAATGAAAGAAAACTTAAAGATAACAGTGAACAAGAAAGCAGCTTCTTCTGCCGGACTCATAAAGTTAAATGGTTCTTGGTATTGTTTAAAGGCTGTACACTACTGCATTCTGTGGCAGAGGGGAAAGAGAGGGAACTTTCAGTGACATTCAGATGAGACAACAAATGAAATTAATATTTTGACAGAGAGCTCATCCTATAAAAAAAAAAAAAAAAAAGGGAAAGAATTTTCTTCAGCTCAAACAGAAATCTCCTTAATGTGAAATGTATTGAGGATGTATGTAGAGTGTTCCAGTAATACTTAAAGGCAACGTGCCATTTGCCATTTGCCATAGACCATGCAGCATGACTAAAGAGACCTTGGCACCATTTGAGCTTAGTTTTAAATACCTCTGATAGACATTTTTGTAATATGTTTCCTGAAAGTATCAAGGATTTACTTCAGCATAAGCTTGCATATGCTGACAGGTTTAACTGGTGCTCATATGCCAAATAAATACAAAAATTTTAAGTTTCTGTGTATATACAAAGTTTTGGATTTTTTAATTGTCATTTGGGGTTTGATAGTTTTTTTATGCCAGTATTGGGATTTATTTGCCCTCCTGATGAAACATTTACCTCAGTCTGCCTCATCAATATTAACCTTGCAGATCAACAGATCTTCATATCGACAGAATAGAGAAGTCAATACCTCCTTATTATTATTTAATAAGTATTTCATTGTCGGTAACTGAGTGAGAATGAACATCTGTGCAGTATAATGGCACGCACTTTAATTTTGCAATGTTACTCTCTTGCATACATTTGACAGAGGAGAGCTAGCCTATAGAAAACCAGCCCTATAAACTGACAACATGTTGAAGGACACTTAAACTGAACAAACCAGGGTATTTTATTATTATTATTACTTTTTTTTTTTTTTAGTTCCAGTTTTGCTATACAAATGTTGGATGTGTTTTACTGTGGCTTCTGACTGTGATTGATAGGAGATGCATCAATTTCAAGGTTTGTGAATTTAAGTAAATTGTTGTCAGTGATATCGCTGACTTTTTTTTTTTTTGTAAGAGNACAGGGTATACATAAAGCATCAATTTAGCTTGAATATCCACTTACAACAGTAGAAAGAAAATAGTTGTGATAAGAATGTGAGTACAGCAAAGTTGTTTAGAAAACTCCAGAGTATTTAAAGGCAAAAAGAAAAGAAAAGAAAAAGAAAAATAAATAACCATCAAGCAGCTCTTATGGTTCTCCTCTAAATAATCTGTACTGTTTCTGTTTGGAAGATACTTTGTTTGCCTTTTTCTGTTCAAAGGAGGAAGATAATTTTTTTTTTTTAAATAAAAGAAAAACGGCAGCAGTAGATCTTAGAGACTTATTTTATGTCTGTCCTCAGAATATACTTCCATTGAACTATACATAAGCCATCCAAACCAAACCTGTGTCAGCTCTGCAACCTATGGGGAGTTTATTAACCCTTCATTGCTCAGAGGTAACACTTTATATGACTGTGAAGCCTAAAGAGCTTCCTTTAAAACTGGCAGTGGTTAAACACCACATAGCAAAGCTTGCCAGAAATCCAGTGCCTCCTGAAGTTAGCTGTGGCTGCATTGAAACTTCTTATCTGATGGCATCTGATGAAATTAAATGCACAGGCCCTTCTTTATTATGTTTTCCAGCACATGACCATGACTTGTTTCCATGTAGAAGTGTGTTGTGTCTGCCTATCTACATGCCTGTCCATATGCATAAGGAGATATATGTGCTCATTGTGCGTGGTTTTGGTCTGAACATCACATTCTACACGTGAATGAAGATGTTAGTCTGATTTTACTGTTCTCTGAAAGGGGCAGCACGGAATGCATTCTGTAACTATACATGTTGCTGATTAGAAGCTGATGGTAGCAGTTATTATACAGGGGGACAGATGAGTTTTTCTTCTAATGTTTTTTTGAGGGGAAAAAAAGAAAATTAGACAGAAAAGAGCATTTCCAGATGTGACTGTACAGAGCTTGATTTGAAGCACTTTTGTTATCTCCTTAATAATGCATATAAGAATGCTCAAGTGAAGTGTTATGTTAAAACTCAGTCCTAGCAGATATTTGTGCTTATGAATTGGTTCCTTATCTATATTTTATGGAGAAATAGCTTGGCACTGGATTACAGCACATTATTTTCCAAACTCCTTATTAGACTCTGCATATCTCTCTACTGTGCCTCAAGGCTTAAATTAAAAGCAAAACTTAAGTAAAAGTTAAAGAGACAACATTCAGAAACTTTTTCTTTTCCTCACAAAGCTTTCAAAAGTTTATAATTATTTTTGCCCTTAATAGGCCTGCCTTTGAAATAATTTGATGGCTAGGTTTGTAAATCCACTTGGAAAGATCTGGCATCCCATAACCATTAAGGGGAGTATATATCACAAAAATTATTTTGCATATAAATAATGGTATACAAGATTTGGCTTAAATTGTCTGCTTTCATTTGATACTTTTTTTTTTCCCCTCTAAGATAATCTGGAGGGAGGCAGGAAGATGAAATTGAACACAATTTGGAAATGAAACTTGGATAATTGAGCTAAGTAGGTTGAACTTGCCAGTCACCTGTGACCTCCTCCTAGTTACACATCATTTCTAATAGTCAGAATTGGAAGGCATGTGTAGAGCTGTACAGCAGAAACAGAGCAAACGGAATTTCAGTCTAGGACCAAGTTAGCCCTCGTGATCTGATTGCTCTGTTTTTGTTTAGGATGGAGAGACCTAAGCACAAAGCATCACTGCCTTGAGAAGTTTTTTGGCTACCTGGTGTGTTCAGGAAGCTTGATAGAGGGCCATTATGCAGGGTGGTGTACGAACAGAACAGCACCGGACCTGTAACAGATGACAAATGAAAGCTTTGCAAGTAAACTAGGGCTCACCCGTGGTAAGATCTCGTTTAAAGGCTGCTGTAACTGAAGTTTGCGGACATCCCTGTGTGAACCTAATATTTCACTGTTCATTTTGAAGCGATTATTCAAAACACCTTGGCAGCTGAGCCCTCCGTGCTTTCAGGGTAATTATTTCTAATCGTGATTGGCAATAACAGTAATTGCCATATTCAACCAGCACCCAGCTGTAACGATTTTTCTTTATTATTATTATTTGGGTTAACAATCGCCACTGATAACAATGTCTCTCGACCCTCCTCTCCCTCCCTCAGATACACAGGCGAATAAGTGACGGTGCTCTGCAGCAGCCGTCGGGTGGGCCGCTTCTCTGCCCCCTCCTCCTAGGCTCGGCGGGGATGGGGGCTGAGAAGAGGGTGGCTGTCTGGCTTGGGCGCAGGGGTTAGATCCCTGCTGGAGGGGCTGCTGTGAAGAGGACCTGGGCTCCCGTTAAGCCACCCTGGCCCCGGCGGAGCAGGGCCTGAAGCCGCTGCTGTAGCGAGCCTCTTAATAAACCTCCGGGTCGATGATGCATCGCTCGCTAGTGAATCTTCGCGGGTTTATTTATTTTAACTAAATCGCCCAAATGGATCGCAGCTCCGTGTTGACTCTGGCGAGAGGCGAGGCGAGGAGCCGGGGGGGCGGCAGAGCTCGCAGGTCGCCTGGAGGTTGCGACGTTTCGTGCTGCGGCGGCTCTGCCGCGCACTCCGGGAGAGGTTGCCCACCCCCCGCCCCTGCCGATCGCCTCCCCTCTCCTTCCTTCTCCTTCTCCCCAGCCCTGCCTGGCTGCAGGCGCCCTCGTCAGAAAAGCCGAGTGCAGGCAGTGGCCGGAGCGGAGCGGCCGCGGCGCATCCGCCGGCCAGGCTGCCAGGTGCCGCCGCCGGACCCCTCTGCTTGCGGAGAGGGCTGAGCGGGTGCGGGCGTGGGAGGGAAAGTGGATGGGTGTGTCAGGCCGAGGGAAGAGGTAGCCCGCTGGTGATTTCTAAAGTTGTCGGTCTCTGGCAGGCGGCGGAGGTCAAAGCCTTCTCTGCTGGCACCAAAGGGGCGAGTGCCCGGCGCTCCGGGGCAGGGCCCCAGCTCTGTGCCACTGGGCAGTGCCGCAGGGAGCGGCGGCCTTCCCGACACCCCTGCCGGCGGTAAAGACAGCCCAGAGCCTCTCCTGACTGCTGAACTCTCCTGACTGCTGAACTCAGCAGCGTTTCTCGTGCTTATCCACGGTCACACGCGAACAGAAGTTTGGTCCACGGCTGTGCAGGATGCTTGGGAGGTCATCCCGAGCCCAGGGGTGCGCTGGCCTCACAGGGATCGCCGGCCTGCCGGGAGCTGTGCCCGCCCGCCGAATGCCCGAAGCTTTGGGGTACCTTGCAGGTAAACACAGCAAACTCCCCTGGGATGAAAGCAGCCCCCGGGTTTAAAATCACGAGCAGAAGTTGCAGACCATCTCCGGCAAGAGCGGTGTCGCTGACCTTCCCTAGCGGGCGCCGTACCTGCTCATTGTCACCTCTCTGGCAGCCCTACAGCCTCGACCCTCCCATGGCTCTGGCGGACGACAATCCCCTTTCCGGGGCTGCTCGGTCGCGGGCCGGGTACCGCCGGGCACCCGTGTCAGACGGCGGATGGGCAGAGGTGGGCAGCCGGACAAGCCACGCAACGGCGGCCCGCCAAACCCCTCCGGGGATGCTACTCCTTGACGTCAGATGTTTGCTCAGTCTTTTGTTCAGTTAAAAATAGTTTCACGCAGCAGCTTACCTGCCCTTGGTGGTGGCCGCTCCCGAGCTGCGTCAGGGAAGCGTTTTCTGGAGAAATCAATAATTTCCTTCTCCCTCAGACCTGCGGTCTCCGCACCTAAATTGATTACATCAGCATGCAGGAAATCGGCTCACAGTCTTCGAAAAACAGTATTTTGCCGTCTGAAACGCAGGATAAGAGAAAGTTTCTTTGTAATCTGGCTGTGGCAGAGCTATGTTATCCACGCTAGATATTTCTTACTGCGAGCCACAGAAGTATGTGTACCATCAAACATTAACATTACTCCGGTAGTCTTTCTTTTTTTTTTTTCCTTTTTTTTTCTCCTTCCTTTTACATCTCATTCATGGCCATTATTGTGTCGTACTTGCAATAGCTTATTAACCTATAAAATAATTGCTTTATAGGACATTACTTGTAGCAGATATTTATTCTTCTCCCTGTTCTACGGCAATATTAAAAAGTAATGGGTGTCAAGACAACCAAGGACTATTTCCTAATTAAAAAGTGGAAAATGGAACTGTCGCCACTTTCCACTGTTTGTGGGCCAGTTCCTGTGCTCGGATTACACACATTTTTACACCATGCACACATGCGCGACACGATGTATGTGCATAGCTCCCGTGCACCCACTAACACACACAAGTGTACCACAGTTCCCTATTTCTTACGGCCGTTGAAGAATAGCTGGGAATCGAATACAAATGAACTGACAGGAAAATTTATCACTTTTGTTCCACTTTAATTTCTTCCCATATTATAATGGAATGCGGAGTCTTTAGCTAGGCGACCAATTAACCACTCAGTGCCTGGTGCCCTATAACCATTACTGCGCTGTAGGGTTTATGGGACTGAAGTTTTTCAACAAGTCAGTAACCTTATTTTATTGGGGTGTGTGCATGTGAGGCATAATCTCCCATGCGTGTGAGTCTATCGATCTATATCGTGTGCACATAATTTTATAGTTTATCTTAGTCAAACCGCTCCTGAGTGACAAATCTCCCTGTTGCAGAGAGCATCGTCCCTATTTTAACACCGCTTCGTTCTCGGAGCGCGCATGGTAATTCTTGACAACGAAATTGCTTCCCCTCTGGTTCCTATATTTTCATTTAGTGAAGGACTGATTAGCTGTGGCTTTAAAAGGGCCAGGTCTGCACTGGCTGGCGGCGTCACCTCTCACCTCTCCGCAGCCCCGGGCTGGGGTCACTGCGGGGCCGCGGCGGGGGAGCGGGCAGAGCCGCTCCGGCTCCAGCTCCTGTTCCGGCTTCAGCTCCCGCTCCCGTTCCCACTCCCGCCTGCGCACCCTGCTCCGCACCCCGCGCAGCGCCGCTGCCCAGTCTGCCTCCGGCAGCAAATCCCCCGCCCCACCTCCCCCCCTCCGCCGCCGCCTCTGGTACATCGCCGCTGAAATTAATCACGGCGGACACAACAGGAAGATGCGGCTCTGCTGGGCGAAAATAATTGTTTGGTTTATTTTAATTTGCATCACCCCGGTTTAATGGCCCCCTTTCTTTGGACTTCGAGGGATGGGAGGAGGAAGGCCAGCTGGGGTGCTTCGTGCTGTTTAAAGGCTCCGTGTAAACTTAGACGTTTTGAAAAAATAACTTCAAAAACTAGTAAGGGACTGCATTCAGACGTCTGCCCAGCTCACATCGATTTGTGGATTCATTGAAGATGTAAAGATCCATTGATAACATTTCAGGTCGAGTGTCACTAAATCAGCACGTTTTCCTTCTCTGCCAAATGATTGAAGCAGTTTAACAAGTTGGGTGATTGTTTTTGGTTTGTTTTTTTTTTTTTTCTTTTAAAGAATTTTGTTTTAAGTATTTCATTTTCAGCTGTAAAAATGCATTTTAAAGAGGGAAGATATTCTAACAGGAGAGGCTACAATAAAAATCACAGGTAGCTTCTGAAAAGGTTTTACTTCGAGCAAACGTTTCAAGAATGTTTGGTCTCAATAAAATTGTACCATACACTTTAGTCTGAGGATTATTGAAACGTGATACACACAAAATAAGCGAGAAAGGGTAAAAACTAATTTATTTTCATATATGATCAGTGAAAGGTGCGAGTACGTTTTAAATACTTCTGATCTTTATAAAATTATTGATGCAGATAAAGGAAAATACTGAATATTCAGGAAAATTCAATCAATTTTAAGAAGTTACCTTTCCTTGAGTGTACCGCTGCATTTACAGAACTGGTGCGGAGTCATCGCTTCGTTTATTTTTCTAGCGTCTACCCAAATTCCAGCGATCCGTAGAGTAGTAACAGCTTTTTCCATGTATTTATCATCGAGGTTGCAACAGGATTCGCCTCAATTGTTCTGCCTTTCTTGTGTTTTCCTTTCTTCCCTTTTCTGCGATTCCCAGATGCATTCGCTTTGGTTGCAAAAATAAACAGCGGAGTTTTTAACAGCAATTTGAGATGATAATGGTTACTGATTCCATTCTTTCCATCATAATCTTCAAGTGGTTTAAGATTAATGATAGGAGGTGTTTTAGCAAGGAGTGTGGGCTCTCTTCTCCAAAGACCATCGCTACGATAATTTACTTAAGATGTTGACAAGACTGTCAGTAAGGCTAATTTTTTATTAAGCTGTGCTGTAGCAACTGTAGTAAGCATTTGTTGTTGTTATTTAAGCACATAGTATTTTTTAATGCCCTCCTACAAATATTGTTATTTGGTGTCTGCCTAGTGGTTTCGCAGTTTAAATTATTTCCCCTTGCCTTTGTTTCAAGAAAGGTGTCTTCTGATATTCTGATAAATATTCTCTTCAACCCTCCCCCCCCCTCCATCCCCCCCTTTCTCTTACACGCACATTTTTAAAAAGAAATTTAATTTGAGCAAGTACCGCTTTGGAGCAGCAAGCCAGAGCTTCTGCAACGCATTGCTTTGGCTGCAACCTATCTAGGCACACCCCTGAAGCACCGGGACTAGATGTCGGTTTGAGTGTTGGTTTCGTGTGGTGACTTTTAAAAATTATTATCATTTTTTAATGGAAAAAAATAATCCTTTAAACCACAAATATGTTACTGTAGCACGCCGGCGTACCGAGAGGCCGAGTCGCCTCTTTAAGGGTTGGGTGGGGGGGGTTGTTACTGTGCGGGATGAGGGGGGGATGATGATATTGTTACTGTGCTGGAGGCTTCTGAGCAGAGCTCTGCCTTAGCTGCTTATGCCCGGGCCCCCGCACTGCCCCGCGGTGTCGGGCCGGGGCCGCATCAGGCTCTCCGCACACCACACTGCTGCTCGCCTGCTCGCCCGCTAGCCCCGCTCCTCCTCGGGGCTGCCGGTGAACAATTGCTACTCGGCGGACAGCGGACCCGACGGAGCCTGCCAGGGAGGGGCCTCGGTGCGGGGCGGCGGGCGGACGCCGTGTGTGAGGGCAAGGCAGTAGAAACGGCGGCGCGCAGCAGCCTGCCCTCGGTGCGAAGAGGCCTGGGGTGAACTCGCAGCGGATCCGCTGCTTCTACCCTTCTGCCGCAGGCAGGGACCCGCGGGCTCACCTATAAATTACGGGGGTCATGTGACAGTCGTTTGGCAGAGCCCTACCGCCCGCTCTGCATCCCCGGCAGCTTCGTTCCGCGCCTGCGAACAGGCGCTCAGCGGGCCCGGTGTGGGGGCCGGGTGGACAGGATGCAGGGGTACGAGCTTGGGTGGTGGCCCCTTGAGCATCGCCCGCCCTGCCGCCAGGGCAGGCAGGGGCGTGCTGCGTCCTCGACTCAGTGCTGCCCGGGGGGCCGCAGGCGAAGCGCGTTCCTTCTCCTTCTCGGCGCTATCAGCAGCGCTGTGTCCCTAAAGGAAGGAGCTGGACGGTCTCGTAAGCAGTTTACGTGACCATCCTGCCCGGCCCAGAGGGGCGCGCGGGGGCAGGGGCCGCGCTTCCTTCTGGCGCGCGCTCTCTTCGCGGGCGCGGCCCTCTGCCTACGCGGCCCCTCCGCCGCTCGTTTCACATCCCCAGACCCCGCGCCGCTCGTTTCTCCGCATCTCGCACCTCCTCTCCCTCCGGGCGCGCAAGAAAGAGCGCAGGGAAGCGCGCAGTGCGGTACCGGAGACCGGGATAAGCCAGCAGGGGGCGCTCCGACGTTGCGCCTGGGAGCCCGCGCCGCGCGACCGGCTAGGGACGGGCGCGTACCCGCGCGTAGGCACGCACAGACGCGCGCCCGTATCCGCGCGTACCCGCGCCTTACCCCCCTCCCCCGCCCCAACCTCGCCATCCCCAACAGCCCGCGGGCGCGGCGGCACCCCCCGGGCAGGTGCGCGCCGAGTGCCCCATGCACCTCCCCGTGCCCCGCGCCCGCCAGCGCGGCCGCCGTACATTATGCAACTTATTAAATACAACGGCGAATTGTCAACATTTTTTTCGCCTGTTAGTTCCGCTGATCCGGGCAGGATTTATTTTCGGACCCCGGGTCCCGGAGCTATAACGCGTGATTTCTTTGCCTTAAATAAAATTGGTCAAATGTTGACAACCTCTAAGCCAATCTAACACTCTAGATTAGCTGATTGAAAAATAAAAGCGGGTTCGGGGGGCATGAGGGAGGAGGGGAGAAGCTCCGGGGTGAACTTTAGCTCTCATTTTACGTGATATTTCCCCAACCCACCC
>VWZI01010180.1:406088-421499 GCA_013396835.1 Psilopogon haemacephalus
GTTAAATTCCTCTGCAGATAATGAAAGATGGTGGCACACCTTCGATTGCACCTCCTGTAATCACACAGTCGTGGAAATTTCATTAGACAGATGCATAAATGCTACAAGTAACACTAAAGGGCTCTTTTGCATCACTCTGTTTACATCCAAGAGACATTCTTTATTCTTTAGGAAAAGTATAATTCAGTTGTCAGAAATGTCATCCTGCCTCAGAATTAGTCATGACTTCAGGTATTAAAATAAAAACTCAAACAGTTGATGTAGTTGTTTATTTCTTTCTGGTAGCGGCACGGCAAAAGCATCTCCTAGCCCAGTGCTGTTATTTCCAGGCATGTTTCCATCCTCAAAGACAAAGGTCCCTGATAGGACTTAATTTGCTGAGCTACTTGCCAGTAACGTTACCGCGCTGACCAAATGCAGCCTGATCTGAACCTCCTCCATCCAGCAGGCCTTTTATCAGCTAAAGTTAAGGCCAATAGAGATTAGCAGGAAAGCCTGATAAGACTGTTTTCTCTTCTCCTGCGAGCTTCTAATGGTGTATACAGATGGCAAGGTTTAAAAGAACGGAATGAACGCTTATTTAGGCCTGTAAAAAATCACAGACAACAGAAACCTCCCCCCCCCACACCTTCCGTCTTACTAACCCCTTTTTTAATCAGGTCACTCTTTGGGGCAACCAAATTGCTTTTTTGGTTTTTATTTAAACTCCAACCACTTTTATTATTTACATCTGGTGGTCCCCTTATTTATGTCCCTCTCCACTTCCCTGCACACACGCCCTGGCTCGCAGGGCTGCGAAGCATTATGGGTCTTGGCTCTCAGCGGGAGAACTCGACACTGTCTTCAAACAAATAATTAAGGGGAAGGTTAAAGGTTCACCTAGAGGTCATATCTTTGGATACTCCTCAGAAAGTTTACATTAGCAAGAAATGGATGCCCTCTGAAGTGTTCCTTCAATGGGCTCCCACAACAAGGCAGAGCATTAAGAAAATTCTAAGTCCTGACGGGTTTAAAGTGACAACTGATTTACCTCCATGAGCAGCAGATTGGGACACTCCACTCCAGCCTTACACATTGGACAGCCACCACAGAATAAGCCTTTTGGGATGTGTGCTGAAAACCCAACCCAGCCCAGCCATTCAGTCCCAGAAGAGCTTGGCCTCATTTTATTCCAGCGATGTGAGTGAAGCTAGCCTTTTACTGTCAACTCTATGTAAAGGCAATTCACTAGTCATTTCAGAAACCAGACTTAAAACTCTAGCAGTGGGTTCCCCAATATTTGTTTCTCTACAGAAAAAAAAAAAAAAAGGGATAAAAGTGATCTCATTTGTCCAGCAAAACCTGCAAAAAAACAGCACTTGGGTTTAACTTCTGATTTAAGTATTTCTCAATTTTTCTGCTGCACATGTAAATAACTTCAGATGCAAGTGATGTCCTCTAGACCAGCAAGACTTTCTCTGAAGATACACTGTCATACCCTTAGAAAGATACAGGCATTTTCAGGCAGCAAGATCATTCTGAAATTCCATTTCTATGGTTTCTCTGAAAAATCCTGCCCATAGATGACATCAACTATACCAAAGGGTAAGGCTGAAAAATTACATATAAAATTATTCATATTTGCAAAACTGGAGGTGCAAAACAGACCTACATTTCAGATGAAGCTAAAAGTCAGATACCAGTTTCATTATTGGTAGCTATATTGTGTAATGCATCTGCGCAACTGGTAGACAAGAGCACAGAATGCGGTGTTTGTGGATTATTATTTATTCTTTGTACTGTCCCATAAATATGCACAGTGCATAATACAGACATAGAAACCATAGTTCCCGCCCCAGCCTTCACTTTTTTTTTTTTTTTTTTTTTTTTTTTTCNTTTTTTTTTTATCCCTCAGGGAGCCATCTCCAGGGCCAAAGTAAAGTAAAATACAGCCTTTTGCAAAGCACTTCAGTTAGCGCATTGAAGAAACACTGTGATGTTACTTTGGCACAAATGTCTTCAAAAGACATTAAGAGACAGGTAGAAAAAGAGAACACTGGCACCACTATTTCCAACATTATTTGGAACCCTAGAAAAGAAGAATTCACAACTCTGCTCCTGGAACTAATTGCCTGCCTTGTTCATAACCTTCACCTAGAGGCTGAAGACTGAATGGTCTGAAAAGATGTGTAAAATCTATCAACAAAACATGGATTTCTTTGTTACTCTTCTGCTAACAGTAATTCCTATTATTTGGATGATAGCAGCAGCTAGAGGACCCAGTGAAGTTCAGCCTCACTCCATTCCATACTGCACAAGCACACCGTCCAAGAGAACTCAGGATCTGAACAGATTTCCAGGCAAAGCCTGAGGGAGAGGAGAGACGCTTTCTCCCCGTTTGCAAAAGGGAACTGAGACAGAAGGAGATTAAGTGACAAGGCCAAAGTCATACAAGAGATCTTTGGCAGAGCCACACACCCAACATAGATTTCCCCAGTCCTCTTTCAGCGCTCCTACAATCTGCTATCCATATGCTATCTTTCCTTTGTTCCCCAGCTTAGCAGTCAGGCACACTGGCAGGGGACTTCGAAGAGAGCTCACATTGCCACTGTTTGTGCCTTACCTGCTGTGTAGATAAAGAGGGGTCATCAGCCTCCAGGGCTGTGAGGCAATACCTTCACAAACTCTACATTCATATGGTGCTGGATCCTCATTCCGGAATGATAAATGAGGTGTGTCATGTTGAGAAATACATGGCACTGACATACTACGTTTAATGAAAATCTTACTTCCAGCATTCTGTAAATGACAGACTACTGACCTCGCTTACTCAAATAATACCCATCTGAATTGAAAGGAGGGGTTTCTGCATCTTGTCTTTCTTTTTAATTGCCACATAAAGCAGGCTACAGCCAGGGCCTGTCTTTCTTACACAGGTAGCTCGGGTAACCTTTCCGAAAGCACGATGAGCAAGGTTTGGCTCAAAATGCACAACAGCATGGACTTTCAAAAGAGCACATTTCATTTTTTATCTGCTTCCAGCAAAACCCAGTAAAGCAGCAAAGGTATACTAGTGAATATGCAATGTAGTCTAGGTGATTTGGTAGTCCTAGTCCTAATTGGGTCCTAACCTATCCACGTTAATTAGCGTGACAATATAATCTAAATATATGCATTTAACTGCGTCTCTTCAAATAGAGCCTTGGATTTCTTTGTCCAAAATAAACATGTATTCTGTATTTTATGGGAATTCTGTAATTAACCTCCTTCATAGATTCATCATATTTTATCTCGAGTTGTATCAAATGTCATTAAATTTACATTTACATCATCCATTTAATTTTTATAATAAATAGTGTTCAGATATAATTGCAAAGAGATATTCCTGTAAACAGCAAGCAGATTTCTTAGCCTGCATGCTGAAGTCTGGCACGTTAGAAGAATGTTATTGTTGTTTCCATTGTCTTTTAGAGATATATTCTACGTGTGTTTTAAAACACTGTGACTATGCCATATCTGAAGCTGAGTGAGAATAGCTCTTGAAATGAACGGTTATTGGCTTTACTGATTAGTAATCAGAACTAGAAACAGCTCCAGCTTTCCTCATGGAAAATTCACTTTAAGTATGTAGGGGCACAAGAGGCCTTGCTTCAGGAGGAGGAAGTGCATGAAAGCTTAGGAAAATACCATTCATCCCCAACTTCGGGTCCAATCCAAACTTAGAGAGTGTTATTTAACTCCAACACTTTATATGTCCAATATCTTCTGTGATAAGAACTGGTACAAAACTGGACCAGTCCACCACAGCTGAATAGGTTGCTCCTGCTGAGAAACTGAGGAACAATGTGCAGCTGCCAGATACAACTCAAAACTTTTCAGTATCAGTCTTCAATCTGCATTTCCACTTAAAATACTGAGGTGTTAAAGTACTGCATTTATTTAACAAACCTGCCAGTACATAAATAGGTTTGCAATCGTTGATGTGAAAAACAGATACATGAACAAGAACAAATTTTTGACAGGAATTCACAACCAGTTCTCTGAAAGGATTAATGACAAGGAAAGTTTTGACTCTGTTTTCATTTTAGCACAAGAAGACACTTCTGCCCTTTCACTTGAAAAGAAGATAGTGAATGGATGTTGTCACAGGCTTAGTCATAGAAATAATAAAGTAACAACAATAAAATCAATAATGTAGAGTTAAAATAGTTTATTTCTGTTATCTGAACATCAAGTCAAATTATCAAAATGTTTAGGTACCCAGATAAAATTTTTAGCAATTTTTTTCAAGACCCTCTCAAATCTAGATGAGAACCTTATTAAACCTAGGTGAATAAGGACTGAGCTTGACAAATAAATGGGGCTTAAGCACCTGCTTCAATGTTTTACTGAGTCAGAGTCTAAGAATGCATTCGGGAAAAAAATCCAAATGTTTTCACCTTGTACGCGAAAATAAATCTTTGCGTAAATGATATTTCAGTATTTGGACTATGAACATGTCAGTGTTTAGCTCAAGAGTATATACTACACTGATTCCTTGTTGCCCAAGAATGCCCTAGTTTGGAAGGGAAAATAACCAATGAAATATTTCATCTAAGTCACCAAAAAATGTTTTCATAAGTAGCCTAGAAAATTACTTCTTTTCCTAAGCTGAAAGAATCATTTCAGACGTCTCGAGCAGATCAGTCTGAAAGAATGCAGTAGAAAAGGCTAATCTGCAGGAGTGCTTTTAACAATATACACTCCACACCCTCATCTCCTTTACAGCAGGCTTTGCCTATCACCCAAATTTTTATCTGAGCAAGTAAAATCTAGTTATCTTAGTTTATTTAACTTCTTTCTCCAGTATGCATTCTAAAATGACAGGATTGGGTTCAGGCTTCTTTTCTGTACATGTGTGTACAAAAATAGTTGAAAAAAATCCCTGTTTATGCTTCACTGAATCTATGCCACACCTGGTTACCAACTCTTATTTGTAGCATTCCTTTACAGAAAACTTAAAAAGCTGAGTTAGTCACCTGGAAATGAGCCATCTCAACAAGGCTTCCCTAAGTCATGAATATTGAGGAATGGAGTCACCTACATGATTGGTTTTGAGAGGAAGAGGGTGGGACAGGCAGGTTTATTCTCTGACTAAACATAGTTTTGGACAGCCCTGTTAGACAAGGCCCCATTCTATTCCATCCTGTGACGGGGGGTTATGGGCTGTTCAAAGTGACTTTCTTTAGCTAATTTAGACATCCTACATCTGTCAAAGGTGTGATTCAGAGAACCTAAGTCAGCATCCTTATTTGGTGGAGAGAATTCTCCAGAAGATGACAGAAAGCAACTAAACTGGGTGCCTAAGGTTGCCCGGGCCTGGCACTAACTGGCCCAAAGACCTCTGCTGTATCTTGTATGTTTATATTTGAGCTCCTAAAAAATATCTTTTGCCACTCAGAAGTGCCGATTGTTGGAATTACTGAATTTACCCATCCCACAACTGTCCTAAAAGTAAGAAATTTAAACAACACTTTTCTCAGTGTTTACTTTGTAAGTTTTTCAGTCATTGCGCCACAGCTTTAAGCTATTCTTCCCAGCCACAAAATCTCGAAACTTGCTGGAAAATATTCTCACACAATCATTGCCTTCTGGAGCTGGGACCTCGAGTTAACGTGATATAACTTGAGCCTGGTGATAAAATCAGGAGAATTGGCATAGATGGGCATTTATTCAACTCTGAGAAAACCCGTCTTGTTAAACATGTGTAACTCTCGGTTACCTCTTGGAAGTATGGGCAAACAATTTGACTCTGCCAAGGATGGACCTGGTGGCCCATCATGGGGAAATCACTTGCACTGCAGCACCAACCCTGGGCAGCCACTCTGCCCGTGCTCCTAGGGCCGGGGCTTGTGCACAGGACCCTTTCTCTACAACGAAGGAGGCCGTTCGAGACACCTCGGTGGTACCCGTGTCTGTCCAGGGCTCCCCAAGCACATGGAGGCGCTGTGGCCACCCTGGCTCCTCTGCCAAGCCTGCGCCTTGCTGCTCCCATTGTCCACGCCAGAGGTCCAGGGCCGTGCGGGCCCAACGCCAAGGTGGAAGCCAGCCTGGGCTTGGGCTCGGTGCCCGGTAAGGCTGGCGACAGAAGCGCTGCCGCTCCCTGGGCTCGCCCCGCGTTTCAGGCTCGGGTGGCCCCAGGTGAGGCCTCCCGCTGTGCAGCTGGGCGCCATGAGGTGGGGCCAGAGTGCCGTTGGCGGGCCGGGGGTGCTGCTTGCCAGGGGCACGGCAGCCGCCTCTGCCCCGGAGGGCCGGGCAGTGCCACGGCCACGCTCTGCCGTTCCTCGGTTGCAAAGGCGGGCGCTGAGCAGCAAGCGGCCGCCAAACCCCGCCATGGACGAGGGCGGGCGGGGGCTACGTGTGTCTGTGTGCTGGTGGGACGGTGCTGAGGAGTTCCCACCGTACCCGCCATGGGGTGGGCTCTCGGGTAACCTCAGTCTCAGGGGGAAAGTTTTGCCCCTTATTCTCCCTGGGCTTCTGGCGGGCAGCAAGCGCCTCTCAGTGCGTGGCGCTTGGCACCTGAAGCCAGGTAACACGCACCGGCGATAGAGTAACAACTCTTGCACAAGCGCCATCACGTTATTCATATTTGGTTATTTATCGTGCACTGTAAAAATGATACTTCTAAAGATACTTGAAAGGAAGGGAGGGGACAAACAGGCATCCTTCCTTAGCTATTCATATCTTACAGATAAAATGAAAAGTCAATAGATAGAAGCTGTAGTATATAACCTCATCCTGTACTTGATTTATTGCAGATGAGAATCAACTAGAAACTGAATCACTTTGAAATTTTTAATGCTGGCATTAAAATTCCAAGTTTGTATACATACGTCTCACAGAGATGCTAAATGCAACTTTAGCTAATCTGGCATGCGCTTTGATTTGCTGGCACGTAGACATCCATGCTAAAGGTAGATAACAGATCTCCTATAAAATCTTAACTAACTCATGCATTTAAAGATGTGCTCATTTATCATCTTAAACTCTTAAGAAAAGATTTTCAAAACTAATGACAGTCTGGCAGTCTTGAAAATGCAATCAGCCTATCTACTTTCTTACACAGGAGTTGAGAGGCTTCATTTCAGGTAACTTTTTTTTTTTTTAAGATAACTTTATAGGTAACTTCTTTAAAAAGAATTTTTAAAAAAGTGTAGTCTTAGAATAATATCACCTTGAAATATTTTATGCATATTTTTAACTGATTCACAATAAAAGTTTTTAGCCAGTTCTAAGCTGGCCCGAAAAGGAGAGTTGTCAACAAATTTAACATCTGTTTAACTTCCCTGATTGAATTAGATTAAGGCATTAATTTTCCTTCTTAGTTTTCAGTGGAAACTACCTAAGTAGTAACTTGCCAAAAATGCATAAAGGTGTTTAGCAATTATATACTGGGTATGTTTGAAGAGATCAAGGTGCACTCACATGTCCCGTGCTATGGATATCTCTGATTAGCTTGTCATCTACTCTGAAGAAGATGTAGCCTAACTCTCCTATACTGTGTAACAGGCCAGCTGTTAGCTGTCTGTCAAGCACCTAAAGTGGACAAGTAGTCCAGGAGCAAAAATGTCACTCCTTTGATCTGGCAAGGAGCAGCTGCTGATTTATAGAGTAGGACTTTGTTCTTCCGTTCTATTTTACTTTCTTTCCTAAGGCAGAACCACAAAATCCAGTAGAAACAAAAAAAAAAAGTGCCGTTCTCTGCAACATCAACAAGCTCTGACAACTGCAACAGGGTTTTTCTTGGCCCTAACAAAGCTCTCAGGCATCTCCTTTGACGCTCACCCCTTTTTTTTCTTTTTTTTTTTTTGCCTCTTCTTCTTTTTGCAATACGGTAGTTATTGTTTAATTCAGCTTCTGTAAATGGAATGGACTGTGGCCAGCAAGCCTGGGGCATAAACACACCTGTATGAAAGAAGCCTTATTGTAGCAACCATCTACTACCAACCTGCACATGCACTACTAGTTCTTGAGTTCAGAAGGAATGTTCCATTTTCCCTGACAGTAATTTTTGCCTGAAGTTAACAATTTTTTTTTGTCCCACTGTCCTGTCTTTGCCATGAAGCTTGTACACTTTTTCATTGTTATTAAAATGTGAATGAAAACAAATATTTTTTTTTCTACCTGTCAACCAGCAGACCTCAGGAAACTGGATGCAAAGAGCCCACTTTAAAAGAGAAAAAAAACCCACAGCCAAAACATATTTATAGAAACGCACTGCTCAAAGTCTGAGAACTACTGATCCTAAAGATGCCTGTTCAGTTTCAGAGACAGTGATGCAGTCACGGCCACCTCAAGCTTACACCTTTGAAGATTCTTCTCAAAACAAGCATTTTGCAAAACAAGTAATCAGTGAAACATAGCATTTGATGTAAGTAAGCAGACTGCAGCACTGCCCAGCACAGACTCGTCGCTCCCTTTGGTTCTCTTAGACTCAGAAGGTTCTGAGTGAATTCTGTGAAATGATCAGTCCCTGTGTAGGCTGCTTAACTCCTACCTCACCCTTTAGGAATATTGAGGGAATTTTCCTTTATTTCCTTTCTGATCTGTTTTCAAGTTCATTAGCTAAACCCCCAAATCTACAGACCACAAGGAAAGGCTGCAGTATCATGCTGCTGAGCAGGAAAGTGTGGCTTGTGTGTTTACGAATGTATTTGACCCTGGTGTGTGTCTACACACATGCTGTGTTCACACTTCTTTTTACTGTAACTTTTACAAAGGGATAAAAAGGATTTAAAAAAAAAACAAAGATGGGAAGAGGTGAGGGGTGGTGGGGGCAACATCATGACTGCAATATCTTTTGCATGTATGTTAGCTTGTGGAAATAAATAAGAACTATTACAGCCAGGGCCCTAAGGGAGGCAGGGAAATGATGATGTACAGGATAGTATAAAATGATATATTAAAAACTGTGCTGTCAGTGGAACAATAGAATATTAAGTAAAAGTCCATAATAATTGGCAGATATTTAGCTGTAGACATGTTTCTCTGGTTGGTGGGTACTAAAGTATACGTGAGAGGAAAGAGAACTAGTTAGGCAATTAGAAGTAATGGGCATAAATAATACAGTGTATAAATACATCCCCTCCCTTCTGTGTTACAGGTCTTGCCCAGGTACACCTAATCACCTCTCAGTAAGTCATACCGACATGCTAGGACCGTTTGTGTTTTGCTCTTTGCACTGTCTGCTTACTGGAGATTCTGCTTCCATAAATTTTTCTCTCTGTAGATGCAGAATTGTGTTCACTGTTCCATTTAATTATTCCAATACTGTTGGCAAGACTTTATCAAACCAGAGGGTCCAATGGCTTAGTAGCTAAAGGTGTGTCAACACCACAGACACCGCCAGACTGCAGCCACATTATGGAACAGGTGCTCCACAATGACTGAAGGGATCAGTAGTGCAAGTGTGGGACAGCTGCATTATTGAAGTGTGCTCACATGAAAATTTACTTATATAGATCTTCTCAGCGTCATAGTGGTAAAACCTTTACTCTGTCTCATCTCATTTTGTATTCTCTGTATCCCATAGGAATTGGGAGATGTTCTAAGAACATTTTTCAGAGTTTCCAGTATGCTTGTGCCTTAGCTGCTGTTGTAAAACCAGCTGATTTGGAATCATGAAATGGAAAAAAATAAAAAGGCTTCGTAGAGCCATTTCCTCAACCTATCACTCCATATCCCAGTCTCCCTTTCTGGCCAGTGCTTCATCTCCCCCAGGGCTCACCTTGTTGGCTGACCAGAGGTAATTGCGAAGTACAGCTGGCAAGTCAGTGATAAAGCTTGCTGGTGCTCTGCAGGGGTCCTACATGGCCAGATACACGGCGATTGAGAACATAGATGTGAATGTTACACCGTTCCTCTGCTCTCTGCTGTTTTCATTCTGAACCAGCTAAGGACTGAAGCTGGGAAAGTTTGTTCTTTCTGAAGGATTTGAAAGATTGGCCTGCCTGATTGCAGTACCAAGATGGCTTATGGGCAGAGCTGAGCATTGAAGGAGCCTGTGCTCAAGTGTACCGTATTTCAGTTGTTTGCTTTCCCAGCTAAAAAGGGGACTATTAATGTATTTTTCCCCCCTTTTGTTAAAGGATAGGTAGCTGGAGAATTCTCTCTGAATGTAATTGCTGACACTTAAAATATCTGGTGTGAAAATGAAATCATACCACAAAAAGAATTTTGAAACTGGGCACATATTTCTTCAGTGAGAAGTGGCCAGTTCTGTAATGTGTTCCACTATCCCAGATTTTGCATACAATTGAGATAGCTGTTATGAAATGAAACCCCAATCTCTGTAGCCTATCTAATATTTATCTTTCTTTATGAGAGCAGTTTGGAAACTCTGTGTGTGATCTTACATAATTTTAATAACTGGTTGCTGATGGATTTCAGTATTAACTCTGACTGTTCTGTCTGGTAGGATGCTGAGGCTTAATTTTCAGGAGAATGTCACTGATTGTTCCTGCACTGCGTAGGGGTGAAGGCATCTAAGAATATGTGTATAAACCTGCATTTGAGCCCACAAAGCTGTTAATTGCAGGTCTGTATTCAGTGATGCTGATCACTTCAGCCTGGTCTGGTACAGGATTTTTGAGGTGACCAAGCACTATTATCAAAATCATCACAGGCCCTGTAAAGTGAGGTCTAATGTTAAGTGAAATTCTGAGTTAGGAGACAATATTAGTAAAGGGATCTTGACACAAGAGCCTAAATTGTTAGTGATCTACTCCCAGGGAAATTCCTGTCTTTGGTTAGGTGTTCCAAGAATCACCAGAAGTTGAACTTAGGTATCTAACTACATTTTAAAAAAACCCAACAACCCACTCGCCTTCACTTAACATAGACATTGCCTATATTAACATGTAGATTTCTACTTTTGGACATCTCATCCCGTCATCATCATCATCACCTTTCTTGTTGTGTGTATGTATATCCTAACAGTGAGTTACCTCTGATGTAACCATTCTGTCTCTGTGCTAGAGGAAATACTCGTGTCCAGCCAGGATTCCTATGGATCCTTTTAGTGAGAAAGACAACTTAGGACAGGTTTGTTCTCAGGACAGATCTGTTCTTAAAACAACAGTGATAAAGATCACTTTACTTTATAGCTGACACCATAATTATTTGACTGTTTATCTGGCAAGAAGGAAATCAAGTTTTGCCTCCCTATCCTGCTTGATTTGGAACAATAACTTGAGCTTAGGCCTGACACATCCTAAAAGAGTATCTGAATCACCTAGGTATTCAGTACAGGGAACAAAGACCTTTCAGTTCTCATTCTAAAGATGTTCCACATGAAGTAAGCAATTATACAGTCATAATTAACCATCACTTTCACACATATGAACTCAAGCCCTAACTAAGAGGCTGTACAGTCAAGTCCTTGTTCTTACTTAATTTTGTTTTACTGACTAGTCATTACATACACAACAGAACTGGCACTAAGGAAGACAAGAAAGGTGCGATGGTGAAGAAGAGTAAATATGGAGCACTATGTTCTATAGAGAATTGTTTGGGAAACTCAGCTCACTTGGAATGGCTAAGACAATTTAAATCAAGATGAAGAGAAGACTTGCAAACATATATATGGTTTAACAAGTGGATTTTCTAGCCAGTGAGCCACTGAGTATAGCACTCCCCTTACCCCATTTACCTCTTTCGTGTATGGCTGGTGTATGACAAGAACTTTGGCTGAATTTGGCCTGTGGAGAGATACACTGAGGCAAGGCTGATTTTGTGTTGGAGGTTTTGTGTCACTCTCAAACACATTACTGTCTGTTCATCATCAAATATGTATTTGTGTTTCTGCTCCTCTGCCCTGGATGTTGTTTCTATATAAAATAACCATGTACTGCTAGAGTCACAGTTCCAAATGTCTCAATTATAAGCCATTGTAAGCAGGTTTCAGTTCTCAGTGGAAACAAATATATATGAAGAGCAAAAGTGGGGAGCAAGTTCTATGGACAGCAATGTGCCCATGCGGCCAAGAGGGCCAACAGCATCCTGATGCCATTATGAAAAGTGTGTCCAGCAGGCCTTGGGATGTTCTCCTCCTCCTCTACTCTGCCCTGCTGAGACCACATCTGCAGTACTGTGGCCAGTTCTGGGCTCCCCAGTTCAAGAGAGACAGGAACCTGCTGGAGAGAGTCCAACAGAGAGCTATGTGGATGATGAAGGGACTTGAGCATCTCTGTTATGAAGAAAGCCTGAGAGACTTGGGCCTGTTTAGTCTGGAGAAGAGAAGGCTGAGAGAGGATCTGATCAAGGTCTATAAATATCTGAGGGGTAGGGAGTCAAGATGATGGTGCCAGGTTCTGTTTGGTGGTGCTTAGTGTGACTGGACAAGGAACAATGGGTACAAGCTAGAACACAGGAGGTTCCACCTCAACATGAGGAGACACTTCTGTATGGTGAGAGTGACAGAGCCCTCGAACAGGCTGCCCAGAGTGGTTGTGGAGTCTCCTTCTCTGGAGACTTTCTAAACCTGCCTGGATGCATTACTGTGTAACCGGCCTTAGGTGATGCTGCTTTGGCAGGGCAGTTGGACTGGATGATCTCTGGAGGTCTTTTCCAACCCCTAACATTCTATGAATCTGCATTACACTAGTGCTTTCATAAGATGTTCAAGCCAAGTTTAGAACATCTTTAACCAACCTTAGGAAAAAAAGTACAAATTTTAAGGTCAATAGGAAAAAAATTTGTAAAACAGAAGAAGCCTACAGAGGAAAATACACCCCAAATTCACAGGCAGCATCTTTAAGTGAAATGGTTCAGCACCGTGCTTGTGTGCAGAAGAATTGAAAAATAAATTTCATAAGGGATTATCTATAAATAGAATAAAGCCAATGTTTTCATTTTAATTCAGTGTCCAAACTGAAGGAAACATAGAAAGATAAACCTAATGATTAAAAGAGGGAAAGTTATGTTATTCATTGGTTTGCACTTTCAGTTGTTAAAATTATCAATGGCATGTGTACACCCCCAGAGACAATATGCATTTTTAATTTGATAGTGGAAAGCTTGCAATATTTAACTGTTTTATAAATCAAATATGCCTTTATTCATGTAAATTTGGATCCATGTAAAGCAGAGTAAAAGCAGCAAATGCAGACACCTATTTCAATGAAGTAGTAAAGGACAGTTAGTTTCCTTTTCCTTGTCTTGGTTCCTACCCAGTTGTTATATTCAGTCCTTCCAGTGTTACTATATTATCATCCACAAAATTTTTAGCATCATCATAATCATAAAAGATATACTTTATATCTTTATAAATCACAAGAGGCTTAGCAGCCCCTAGTAATGCCACATCTGCTTTAATCCTAGTAAATTCTACCCTAAGACAGCATAGCCTGTGGTGTCTCATCTGAGTTCTCAGAGACATTTCAGGAAATGCATTACCTCTGCCAGTCAGTGAAATAAATACAAACAAAACAAATCTAGTGGTCAACAGCCAAAGGAAAATGTAGCCCTCTAAATGGGTTTTGACAGAAACTCAAGCTGCAAAATCCAGCTGTATTTTATGTGTCCCTTAACCATCAATCCATTCTGCTGAGAAGAGCGATCTAATTAGCTGCTTAATTTTGATGGCTGATAACATGTGCTCCCAGTCAAACAAAACAAATAAAAAAAAGTAGTATCTAAGAGCCTGGTTTCCTCTGGTCCAAGAAACTAGGGTCTATAAAACAGAAAAATATGAAAAGATCATAATGTTAAATTCCACATCTTAATTTGAAATGCATATGTCACAGGTCCAAGTATTTCATTGCTAGGACAAATTTGATGCAAAGATATGTGGCCAAGACAGGTGCCTATACTTCATTTTCAGGTACTAAATACAGGGTGGAGGTTGTGTGTGTGGAAATTGGCAAGTAAAAACTGTGGGCATGTTTTGCATCTGGACTGCAAAAAATACCCCAAACATTTCATCCTGCTGACAAATTTATCCTAAGTGCTTCCCAGATCATGCTCTGTTTTTTCAATATAGCACAGTTCTAGAATAACTGCTTGAGCATGCCATACAGTATTAATCTTCCTCATGAACTTAGTCCCAAACCAGTTTCCATGGAGAGAAATTAAGAGGTATGTAGAGGCAAAGGAGAAAATATATGGCTAGCCCATGACACAAAAAGGTTCTAGGACACAGAAAGGCTCTTTAGATGGATCTCTGGTAGAGGGGATGGATTTTTCAGCTGAGACCACAGAACTGAGGGAAGAGCAGAATTAGGCAAAGAGAGAAGAATATTTAAAAAGTAATAATAAAAAGAGGACATCTACATTGAAATAGGTTTTGACATTGTTTTAAAAAAGACAATTTTGAAATTGATCCAGAAAAGGGTCGTGGAAAACTGCTAAAGTGCCTAAAGTAGGAGGTGATTTTGATGTGTGTGTGAGAAGGGAGGATCAGCACTTGGCACGTTAGTAGGGAAGATGAAGAACTGGGACTTAGAATCCTGAAAGAAGGAAACTACACCAGTCAAGGTGAGAAGAGATGAGGGCAGAAGCAAAATAGACATGCTGTTGAAATGGAGATAAGAAGAGAGGCAAACACTGAGGATGTGAGAGAAAGGGCAACACTAGGAAATGCCTGGGAATTTTGGGCAGAGGAAGTAAAAGTGTGAGTAGTCCTAGGGATGTAAAGAGAAGTAAGACACAACCTGTAGCTCGTTTTATCTTATCAGTAATTTGAACTCTCATAGTCATCAGGAAGAAGCTTTTCACAGTATTTTAAAATGAGAAGTTTGAGATCTGAGCTTTTTGAGTCTTGACTTCTGTTTTGTTTGAATGGCCTATATCCTTTAACACATGATCAATCTGCCCTGAGAATCATAGAATCACAGAATGGTTTGGATTGAAAGGGACCTCCAAAACTCATCTAGTCCAACACCCCTGCAGGTCAGAGCCTTTTTGATCCTGATCTTGAATATATCCTCAGTTACCTCCCTGGAAATCTATTCCAGTGTTCTACTACCCTCATGGCAAAGAACTTGTTCCTAGCATCCAATCTAAATCTCCTTTTGTTCCAAGCCATTGCCCCTCATCCTATCACTGCAAGCCTTTGCAAACAGTCCCTCTGCAGCCTTCTTGTAGCTCCTTCAGGTCCTGGCAGGCTGCTATTAGATCTGTCTGCAGTCTTCTCCAGGCTCCCTCAAAAACCCCAGCTCCCTCAGCCTGTTCTCATAGCACAGGTGTTCCAGCTCTCTGATAATTTTCATCACAGCTTCACTACATTATAGAACAGAAGATGTTGACATGGTTCTGAGAAAGTTCTGCAATATTTGGGTTTCAGCTGGGGTATTCTTGTTTGGGTTTGTTTTGTTTGTTTGGTTTTTGTGTGTGTGCATTTGTCTGCTTCTCTTTGATACATTTGTGGTTAGTGGTTTGTTTTTTTTTTTGTCT
>VWZI01010180.1:421549-461549 GCA_013396835.1 Psilopogon haemacephalus
TTTTTTTAGTGGCTTTGAAAAGTTTATAATGATTTGTAGTCAGTAACTTTTTCCATAATATAGTCCAAATATCCAGGTCCTGAAACTGCATGCATCTGTGTGAGAGGGTGGCCACTATATCTCATGAGTTGTTTAACCCTCACTGGGTTTTTTTGGGTGCTTAGGACTGCTTTAAACAGTGCCTGCCTATCCTGTCACTTTCCGAAGGAACCCACAATGAGGCTATCATGATTTCTCTTAGCAGCAGTTGTTCAGACTGACTGCACCAGATCATTTACTGGAGATAAAAGTCAAATATATATATAAAAGGAAGAAAGAGAAAGAAAGAAAGAAAGAAAAAGAAAGAAAGAAAGAAAGAAAGAAAAGAAAGAAAGAAAGAAAGAAAGAAAGAAAGAAAGAAAGAAAGAAAGAAAGAAAGAAAGAAAGAAAAGAAAGAAAGAAAGGAAGGAAGGAAGGAAGGAAGGAAGGAAGGAAGGAAGGAAGGAAGAAAAAAGATTGAACTGTTGGCCTTGCTGACTCCTGAAAGGAGTCATCAACATCAAAGCTTGATGTTGGCCTACTTAAAACTGCTATTTGCTATGAAGAGTTGGCAAAAATAAATTATAAAATCACAGGATAACAGGATGTTAGGGGTTGGAATGGATCTCCACAGATCATCAGGTCCAACCCCAAAACTGGGGTAAAACTAAGGGAAGCCCCTCTAAAAGCTTTTTTTCCTCCTTCACTTTAAATGAGAGTGAACAGAAAGTGGACTCTTCAAGTTTGATCCATTTGTTACCTTTGTACATTTGTCTTTGTTAGCCTCTATTAACTGATTAAGTTTCTCTTGGAAGTAGTTGTGTATTGTTACATAACTGAGTTGTTGTGGCTTCTTAATAGGGAAAGGCATCACATCCAAACATGGAAGACAGATAAAACGAAATGGATGTTTCTGTCTGTACATCCATCTGTCCACTCAAGAAGTCTTTTGGTATTTTTACAGATTTTAAAGCTGTGGTGCAAGTCATCAACAAAAGGGAGGTTTTTAAGAAGGGAAATAAGCTTAACTAGATAGGTGTCAAAATCATTTTGTTGTCAGCATTGACAATATCCATGATGCAGTGATGTTGTGTAAGTGTTCCTGTGGAAGACTCATTCTCAGATCAGTAATGAGTTGCTATTAGAAAAGGCAGGGGCATATTATTAGTATCCCCACAGAGTTCTCTTCTAAATTATTTATACTTGAAACACTTTCACGTAATGGCAGTTTTAAACTCAAGCAAACAAAGCAAACCACACAATAAAGAGAGGGGGAAGAGAATTATACAGAAAGCCTTTCTGAATGCCTGCAGTTTGAAAGGTGAGTCAAACAAACTAATCAAATTTTGTTTCCTATTAATATCCTCATGAGGTTTGCAATAGACAGCATCAAAGCTTTCTGGGGTTTTGTCACCTTGATAAAGGCTTGAACAGCACCATATCTGTTTTATCTCTCACATCTAAAATGTAAAGGAATGCAACTTTTATTTGTCTGATACGAGTTTGCTTATTGTCTTTGAAGTTCCACAGTGGACCCTCCACAAAAGCTGAGCTATCAGAAGGGTGCAAATAACACCAGAGCCTTGTATTGCTCTTTATGTTCACCCCCCTAGGCTATGGTGCTAGATTTGCACAGGAGTTGGGGGATAGGAGGGGAGTGGGGGACATGGAGAGGATTGTGTTTTTTTGTAGAAACTTAGCATGGTGAGTGACTTACTCTGCTTTCCATATTTGTTTTGGTAACACACAGTGTACTGATGAACACTTTAGGGCTCCTCATTTTATAGAAAAAAAAAATAGAGAATCTTTGGCGAAAATCAAGTCTGCTCAGTGGGGTGAAAGTGAAGAGAAAAATAGTTCTGACTCAAGCTCCAACAACCTCCTTCTGGTCTTAAACTGTTTACATTTCACCTTCACACAGAAACATAGAAACACAGAACTGTCATGGTTGGAAGGGACCTGAAGGGTAATCTAGTCCCAGCCCCTCTGCTGTGGACAGGGACACTTTTCACTAGATCAGGTTGCCCATACCCACATCCAGCCTGGCCTAAAAAACTTCCAAGAATGAGGCTTCCACCACCTCTTTGGACAACCTGTTCCAGTGTCTCACCACCCTCATGGTGAAGAACTTTCTAATGTCTAATCTAAATCTCCCCTCCTCTAGCTTGGATCCATTCCCACCCCAGTCCTATCACTACTCAACATTGTTTAACCATTCTATGACATTTTGTCCTAATTAATAAATTGCAGCTGAAATCACTGTCATATTAACTTAAGCAGCTAAATTTACTTTAAAACCAAATTTCTTCCCCACAAAAAGGAAGAAAAAACTTATGCCATGTTTTGCTCACTCAGTTGTGTCAGTCACAACACAAACAGGTTTTTAAAGTATTCTGAGTGACTGCATTTCTGGTTATTAAGGTACCCAAAAAACCCCACACAATGAAAATGGTGACTATAAGAGATCCTTAGATGTACTAAAAATCTTATTTGCCTTGTGCTGCTTTAGTTGCACACCAGTACCCTCATTGATTACCATAGAGTTACATCAGTTTAAAATTGGAGTAACTAAGCAGTGGTGCAGGTCTTATAGTCAGATATATATTTTCCACTAGATAATGGCTACTTAGATATTTATGAATTTTAAAATGCTTTTCAAATCAACTCTTACTGTTACTATGTGCAGGAAGTAAATAAGTAAATTGCAACCAAGCTTTCAGGGGCCTATTCCCTCAAGAAGCACTTGTAGTGTTAGTGTCAGAGGAGGGCAACTGTATAGTGCCCTCTACATAATAAATGACATGGGTGAGTATTCTTCATGTGTGCATGGATTTAGGGACATAGCTATTACCTGTTGGGTTTTACATTCCCAAATACTGTGCCATCATTTCTTTAACCCAGCTTCACCAATAGTTCCAAGAAGGCTTACAGTAATTGGTACACAGATCTACTCTGTCCTGATCACTGTTAGAGACACTGAGTACTCACAGGGTGATAAACATAGAATCATAGAATCATAGTATCATAGTTCCATAACAATCATAGAATCATAGAATCACAGAATGGTTTGCGTTCGAAGGGACCTCCAAAGGTCATCCAGTCCAACCCCTCTGCAGTCAGCAGGGACATCCTCCACTAGATCAGGTTGCTCAGAGCCTTGTCGAGGCACACTTTGAATATGTCCTTAACTATCTACCTGGGTAACCTGTTCCAGTGTTCCACCACTCTCATGGTGTAGATCTTTTCCTCACATCCCATCTAAATCTGCTCTGCTCTCGTTTCAAACCATTGCCTTTGTCCTTTGCAACAGTCCCTCTGCAGCCATCTTGTATCCCTCCTTCAGGTACTGGAAGGTCACTATTAGGTGTTCCCAGAGCAAATGGCAAATGCATAACTCCACAAATTTGACTATGTGCACAGTCTCTGAGCAGAGATGGTATATAGCTCTCCATTCCTAAACATGACAGTCATAATAAACCTTAACCTCGACATTCCCTGCTTTCCTCAACCACATCTAAAAATGCTGCACACATTTATATCATCTAGTGAACCAAACATTAAAAGGCAACCACAGATCTATACCAATAGATTATCAGGAAGAGAAGTGTGAATACTTTCTCATTGTAGGACCATTGTAGTTACAAAGAGGAAAGACCTAATACATCATCATCACCATCCTTCAGCAGGAGTAGAGAATAATCTACCAATGGAGGTCTCAGCAATGGAGCTTGTAGATCAAAGAGGGTAAACAAAAACCTAGGGGACACAAACTCAGACTCATCGTGCTGAACCTGGAAAGAGAGTGGTGAATGCTTATTTTCCTTTGGTGGCAATAAAAAAGAAGGAGAGACTATGGGTTAAAGGAGGGGTTTGAGGTCCAGTGAATTTGGGCTAATTTCTCAATCTGTGACATCTTCTCTTATTGACATGTATAAACCAATTATTGTAGAGGACTACTCTGACTTTGAAAAGAAGTGAGAAGGTATAAGACTTGCTAGTTCAGAAACAAGTAAGTAAAGAATGAGTAGAAGTGAATGGAGTTTAGAACTGACTCCTTTTCCTCCCACTCCTTCTTCAAGGCAGGGGAACAAGAGGCACTGAAATGATACCAGCCTGGAGCAGATAGTGGTCAGTGATTGCTATATATCACCTAACGAGCAAGGGCAAAGGAGGAAACTGCTTTTGCTACGCCTCAGAGACACATTCCATGCAATTCCTACAGTTTTACTAAGCCCTTAGTCTATCTAGTGCTCAATTCTCTGCCAGTTAATGATATTAATAATTATTTATTCCCCTTCTCATCTCTCATGTTCTTTATGTTGTCATGATATGTTTTTCTGTGGTTTTTGAGACAATTTGATGACAAAAGCCACAAAAATCTTGAGATACTAAATATATCCTTTTGTCTGCACTGCATTGACACCATACAGAATTTACCTTCCTGTGACTGAAATTCAGATGATGGCTGAAGATTTGATTGCTGTAGCTACAATGACTAGACTCTGGTTTAAAATTTGTTCTATGACTATAGTTCTCATGCAACTTTTCAGAAGTATTTCTAAGATTTTTTTTTTCCCTATGTGGGATAATTAGGCTGATATTTAAAAATTCTAATCTCATATAAATGCTCAATCAAAACATATTTTCCTATGAGCTAAAAATGCCTGGATTTCAGTTTTGATTCTCAAAGGACTGTTATTGTGCCTGCAGGATGTGCAATGGATCATAAAAGAGCATTTTACCTCCCCATATGAATTGGATTTTTTTCCCCCTCTTTTTATTTTTGAGTGTTTAANTGTCTTCTGTAAATGAGGTTTTACTGCTTTTGGAAAATGTACAAAAAGACTGATGTCCTGTGGTGGGTTAAAAAATTACCCTCAAATAAATCACCAGCCTAGCTCAGATGGCTTGGAAGCAAATAAAGCTAAAATCAAACTAAAATCTAGAAGCATAGAATACAATGCATATGTACAAAATATATTTACCTATATTTACAATTATTTAAAATTTAGTAATAACACAGAAATCCTCCCCTGGACAAAACCCCAAAGGGGCTGACCGTCACTTCCTTCTCCTCCCTCCCAAAGGCCCCAGCTGTTATATGCTCAGCCAAAGTTAGTGCAGAAGTCAGTCAGTGCAGAGGAGTGAAGGAGCAAGAAAAGCAGGAGGCAGAAATGCAAAGGTAAAGGAATTGTTTATGCAACAGACTAGCTAGCAAATTAATGAAAGGATACAGATTTATCTATTATTTTCCCTTTACAACCAATCTCTTGCTTATTCTCTTTCTATTAAAAAAAAAAAAAAGTCCAGAAAGCTCTTATTTCATGTTTATAATTTAGGATTGTTTAGAGTGTTAATTCTAAACTACCATGTCCTCATTCTGTGCTTTTGAATTAAAATATTTAATAATAATAGTAATAACATAATAATAATTTTTCCAATTTTGGCACCCATTCAGTCAGATGTCTCTCTTAAGTGACTCCCAAAGGGGATGTCAATTAAGTCTGACTATACGATATGTATAGCAAGACCCACCAATTCATGTCTCCCAAGCCACAAAGCAAGGGCTAGTGATTGACTTTGGGCAAGTACTAATGGGAACGGGACTGAAAGAGTGATTGGCCATTGGAATGGGCTGCCCATGGAGGTGGTGGAGTCACTGTTCCTGGAGATGTTTAAAAAGAGGCTGGATGTGGTGCTTGGTGCCATAGTTTAGCTGATTAGATGACGTTGAGTGGTAGGTTGGACTTGATAATCTTGAAGGTCTTCTCCAACCTGATTAATTCTGTGATTCTGTGAAAACTCAGGGTTGAAACTGCAAATGGTTTGGTATATTAAATAATACTTTATCCATAAGCTAAACACTGTATCAAAGCGGTAAACAAATTACTGTGTCCTCATGACTCCCTAGGTTAATATCTCTCTCAGAAAAGGGGATGGAAAGAGAAGGACTGAAAACAAATCCCATAAGAGAATCTTTTCTTTGTAGACAGCAAGAAAAAAAATCCAACCCTGCAATCAGCAAGAAGAGAAAAAATCAGCCACTGAAAGTGGGAGGGCACAACAAACAGAAAAAGGAGAAACTCACCATACTTCTACAGAAGATTGCACAGAAATGTAGGACACCAAACAGTACATTTGTGGGGAAACCCACATTTTGTGTTGAGGAACCACAATTTAAACCAGAGCTCAGTAACATGTAGTATCTTCACTGTCATGTTTGAATAGGAGTTATTAGAGCCCCTGGTCTAAAAAACAGAGATTAATTTTGATGTAGACTTCAGAAACTGTGGCAGCGGCAAAACAACTTTGTTTTTCTGCTTATTATGAGGAAATACAGAAGCTTCTGTGCATTTTGGTTCACATCAGCTCTGCTTAGCTTTAATCCAGGCCTACATTAATGGATTTCTTTCAAATACATTTCCTACTAAACAAATAAACTTGAAATTCTTTGTAACAGTTGGCTTGTATGCCAATGATCCCATCAGCTGTCTGAAGTGGAACAGTAGAGTAGATCCACTTTGCCTTCCAGTGAAAGAAGCAATCTGACAGAGGCTAACAAAAGAACAGGAGGTGGATGTGAGCTGGTGTCAGGATGCAGCTGTTTTCAGGGATCTAGTTCTAGGCCTATCACAGGGACACCATGTCTGATTTTCCTTGGTTTTGCACTCTATGATTTTCTCAACATCTACAGGGTTTATTTTCTTTTACTTCGAGACAAGCAGGAATGTTAGCAAACTAGTACCTCCCAGAACTGTATATAATCTTTTACAGGATATAAATCGCTGGCCCACTCATTTCTGGGCCCTGGAGAAAAGATATTAATAGTAACAAAAAATACATTCAGTTGCTTTTTCCCTTTAAAGCAAAACTGGTTGAGATATTTGAAGATTCTAAGTTAAAAAAAAAAAAAAAGTTATTCAAACCAATCATTGTTCCATTAAATTAACATGCCACTTTCCTTAACCTGGAGATTCATTTCAGAAGTGGAGCATGCATGCTTGAGCACCTCCTGATTTATTTGACACCAATGTTATTTACTTGTTTTACTGTGGATGAAGTCAAGAATCTTGGTGCCCTTCCCTGAGCATGCCAGTACATGCAATGGACACTGTGTTTCCAGTGGTACATTTTATGTTTTTGGTAGCTTGCACGCCCTTAAATTACACCTCTGCTATGAGGACAAGCTGAGGGAGCTGGAAGTGTTCAGCCTGGAGAAGAGAAGGCTCTGGGGAGACCTGAAGGGGACTTACAAGAGGGCTGCAGAGGGACTGTTTGTAAAGGCCTGCAGTGGTAGGATGAGGGGCACTGGTTTGAAATGAAAGAAGAGCAGATTTATATTGGATATGAGGAATGAGTTCTGCACCATGAGGGTAGTGGAACACTGGAACAGGTTGCCCAGGTAGGTAGTTAAGGTCCCATCCCTGAACATATTCAGAGTGTGCCTTGACAAGGCTCTAAGCAACCTGATCTAGTGGAGGATGTCCCTGCTGACTGCAGAGGGGCTGAACTGGATGAGCTTTAGAAGTCCCTGCTGACCCAAACCATTATACGATTATTCTTTGAATCTGTGATTCTATGAAGCTATAATTCTATGATGCTATGATTTTACTATTTTATGGAAAGAAGTTGCATTGTGATGTCGGGACCAGAGTAGATTACCGAGGATGAAACATCAAGAAAACTGGGGAGGGGAATTGGTGAAGGAGTCTGTGGGAGTCAGTATTGTACCCATGGTAGTACAACCATGTGCAACCTGTAGTGCAGCTCATTTAATTTGGTAAATTGTCACTCACCAAATAACAGTGGAGACAATTGATATGCCCCGAATTTAGCTGAGTGTACAGTCACAAAATCTGTGCCTCAAGGTCAAAATAAAATACCTGTATGAGGTATGTGTTTCGTAGTATGGCTTACAGATGTATCTCTGTGTTTTCACATGCTGGTGAACACTACTGAAGATTAACCCCTCTGTGGTTTAACAGGTGTTACTGCAGGTATTTGCAGTCGTCTGCTATTCTCTTACTGTCATGACAGATGAAGAAAGGGAGAGTGAAACAGGAATTACATCAGTCCTTCAACCTGGCACTTTCCTTCCCAGTTTTCAGGAAACTTCCATATCCCTACGTATTGCCCTGTAAATGCTGTTGTGAGTCATTCACTGCTGTTTGAGGATTGATTCAAAATTCAGAATTTAAATCTGTGGAAAAAATTCCACTCAGAATTTAAATCTGTGGGAAAAACTCCAATTCACTTCCATAGGCTTTGAAACAGGAACATGGACAAGCTGAAGATGAGAGCAAAGGAATAAAACCGCTTTGAAAATCTGCCAGCCTCCAACTGCTTCCTGCAGTACCTACATAGGGCCCCTTGTGACTTTCTGGAAAGCCAGAGAAGCAGCAGCAAAGCAGATTTCGTTTCAGAAGAAAAAGATTATTTTTAAATGTTATTTTTATACCCTTTTAAAAAAATAACACTGTTTTTATGTGCTTATATATTTTTCTACAATACACTGCCATATAACACAAAAATGTATTAATATGAGATTCCAAAAAATAGCTTTGGGGGTTTTTCACCATTTTATCTCTATTACTTCAACATTTAATTACTTCATGTTTTAATACTTGAGTGGAAGGAGACAGCTCCATCTCAGTGTTACAGTCTGGTAACTGTACACTGTTCTCATGGTGAATTCACTTGCTGACTTCACTGCTAATACTTATTGTCAGAAAGGCTGTGCTGGTTGTTATAACCTTGTCAGGTGACTGAATAATTTAAGGGAGAGATTTCCAAAGCTATCCATATATCTAAACCAGACATGTGCTTTGTAGTGTTTACAAAAGCATGGGAGGGCCACTATTGCATGGATGCTGTCTACCACAAGCTTTGAACCTCAGCTGCATCTTCTAGGAGCCTTTATGACTAATAAAGCTGTGAATTATGTGTCCTTCATTAGTTCTCAGAAAAAGGAAAACCAGAAATTTCTAAGTAGTAGGGAATCTTTTCAGTGAACATAATCACATAAAATGAATATAATACTCGGGATTAGTAGGGGAAAAAAAAATCAAAGGTTCATAGAGTGATTCTGGATGCATCTTTAATTTTACATTACCATCATGCCATATTTAAAAAATGAAAGAAATGCTACAGCCAAATTGGTGCTCAAACCACAGCACTGCTTCTGTGTTTGTCTCAGTTTTGTTGTTTTATTTTTTTTGAGAGAAATAAGACTTTATGTTCAAGTGGAAGTCTGACACTTCAAAATAAACATGAAGTTGTGTGGATGAGGAATAAAGCTCCTCTTCAGAACTACTTTTATGCAAACACAACTCTCCAGAACCTTGATGTGCCAGAGATTGTTGAGTCTTTCTCTCCTTGATTTAGCAGTTTACTTAAGCATGTGCCTGTCTATAAGTACATGGATAACTTCATTAACAAGACTGAGAGGCAGGTGCCATGACAGCCTAATGGAACCAGGCCTTCATCTGAAAACTGGTTTCTGAGAGTGTTTGTTCCTGACCAAGTCAGACAACAGTCATTTTGGATTCTTAGCTGATCAAACTATTTTGTCCTTTGTATTGGTGGCCTTTGATGGAACTGAGCAACGAGATACTCAGCAAGAGTGAAAATATTTGGTTCTAAGAAAAATAATTTTAGTAATTATAATTAAGCCCATAAATATTCATAATGAGTTTTATACAAAAATGTTAAACTAGTGATTCACCTCATGAAAATACCCAAGGTATCTGTGAGGGAGATGGCATCTACTTTTCAACCAGAGAGCAAAGTCAGAGAAATGAGAGATCATAAATAAAGCTAAATGTACAAGAAACAACTGAGAAAAGGCCTTATCTGGAACTGAATGACTGGCTTTGCCCTCAGTTTACTTCCCAGATCTGAATAATGAGACCTTCGTGGGATCAGCCAGATTCATCTTTCCCTACAAAAGTAATCACAGTATCACAGAATGTTAGGGGTTGGAAGGGACCTTGAAAGCTCATCCAGTCCACCCCTGCCAGAGCAGGATCACCTATACCAGATCACACAAGAACACATTCAGGTGGGTTTTGAATATCTCCAGAGAAGGAGACTCCACAACCTCCTGTGGGCAGCCTGTTCCAGTGTTCTGTCACCCTCACAGGGAAAAAATTCCTGCTCATATTTCCGTGGAACTTCCTATGCCTCAGCTTCCACCCATTGCCCCTTGTCCTGGCACTGGGCATCACCCAGCATAGCCTGGCTCCATCCTCTTGGCATTCACCCTTTATGTATTTATAAACATGAATGAGGGCAGCCCTCAGCCTCCCCCTCTCCAAGCTAAAGAGCCACAGCTCTTTCAGGCTCTCCTCATAAGGAGAGTCTTCAACACTTTTGTGGCTCTGTGCTGGACTCTTTCAGGCAGTTCTGCGAGGTCCTTCTTGAACTGAGGGGCCCAGAACTGGACACAATACTACAGATGTGGCCTCACCAGAGAAGAGTAGAGGAGAAGGAGAACATCTCTTGCCCTACTAACCACAGCCCTTCTAATACACTCCATGATGGCATTGACCTTCTTGGCCACCAGAGCACATTGCTGTTCTCTTGTGTACTCTCAATTACTGCCATGCCTTCATCCCTCTCCTCTTTTTATAGTTCCTGTTGACTGAACTAGAGAGGCTTTAGTAGGTACTGAAAAGTTAACGCTGGGAGAAAGACATCACAGAGAACTTAAATGATCAGACCATACCATGTTTGAGACCTTCACAAAAGAGTATACAGCTGGGGTTTTTTTGTTAAATATTCTCAGTGCTTCCCAAAGGCTGACTTACAGGCACTTGTGCCCATCAAAATAAAATACAGACATTTTTGAAAGGCAGCGTTGCTTTTCATTTAAATTTATATTATATATGTGTTGATGTGGGGTTTTTTTCCCATGTAAATGACATAGTCTTCTTACACAGAGAAAATAGTCTTTATTAAACTTGCAGGCTTACAAATTAACAAGGCCAGAGTTGTAGAATTTTTTTGGGGGAGATGATTTTTGCTGAAAGAATCAAGTGAAACATAGTAGATTTTATACTGTCTGATAAAAGATAAAAATAATCCTTCAGAATGCTACATTTGGAAAACCACAATGAAAAGTGAGTTTTTAATAAGGTTTGCCTTGGCTGGAGAGAGATGTCTACTAAGAAAGCGCAAGAGAAAATTTTGAGTTGAGAAACTCTGTATGGACTCTGTGTAAGGCAATGGATGTAAATGACAGCACAGGAAGTTCCACCTCAACATGAGGAAGAACTTCTTTACTGTAAGGGTCACAGAGCAGGGGAACAGACTCCCCAGAGATGTTGTGGAGTCTCCTTCTCTGGAGACTTTCAAGATCTGTCAGTATGTGTTCCTATGCACTAGGTTTTATGTTCCCGCTCTGGCAGGGGGGTTGGACTCAAAGATCTCCAGAGGTCTCTTCCAACCCCTAACATCCTGTGATCCTGTGACGGATTTTTAACTCAGTCATTGAATTTAGGAAAGGAGTACAGAAGAAAAAGAAAGAAATTATAGAGCCAGTAGAAATCAAAGAATGACTGCAATCTATTTAAGGCACCAAGCACATTCTAGACTGTAATTTTATTGACCTTCTATCATAATGTAAATATTTTAATCTCTTTCTGCTTCCACTGGTAGTTTTTAAGATGAAACATAATTTTCTTGTTTCTGCCGTCTTTAAATTAACCCATACTCAGCAGAAGGTTAACATCAATCTCTTCTGGTTTTATTTGTTTTATGTGGATAAGAATAAAAGCACGGAAAAGTACAGGCTAAGTCTTTGAATTTCTTCCAGTGCTCAGTTTCACCTGAAGATTTTTACCAGGTCAGGATTCCTGCTTTTTCATTAACCCACATCTTGGGTACATACACCACTTCCTACAAAGGGAGTATAAAATACTCTTGGTGACCTCCTCGTTTAATAGGTATTGTGGGGGTTTTGTGCATGGAGTGGAGAGGTGACCACACGAAGTGTTTAATATTCAAAAAGAGTCACATCTTTCTGAGCAGGAAGGGATGTGCCCTTTAGGGAATGTATGTTCTTCACACTCTTCATTTATTTTTGGTTTTAAGTGGTAGGAAAAGCTAATTCCAACCTTAATTTTTCCATTGGGCCAGATTTTCACTGGATGTAAATCACTTTGCTTTTGTTATGCTGATTACCACAATCGTGTTATTTTTTACTGTTTGGTACCATGTCTCAGTGTCCTAGAAAACACATCCCAGGGTACCTAATTTTGAGCACCTGAGTGGCAATAAGAGCATTGAGGCTACAACAAAACAAAACAAAACCCTGCCCCACTCCCCCCGCCAAGGCTCTTTTGGTGCTCAGGTTGAGAAATGGAAAGGGGACAAGGAACAGTTTCTTGAGATATTGACAATGTGTCCTCTTTCATCCCCAGACAGAAGTATCAGCTAACTAACAGTTTAGGAAAACAAATTATCAAATTTTCTTATCATATGATACTTCTCCAGCCAGCAGCACACCTTGGATTCATGTAGTCCAGTGTGAGCTGGTTTTGAAACTTTCAGAAGTTCACATGCTGCAATAGGCTTGAATTTCCTTTCCGAGTAGCCAAAGTGTACTTGTCACCTTATTGTGAACTCTCCAGGAAATTAATGTTCACTGTAAGGAGTGTAAGCATTGCTGCTTCACAACAACTTGCAAGACCAGTAGCAGAGATCAGCTGAAAACATTTAAATTGTGCAGGCCCAGTTACTTTGCTGTGTCTATACAAGGGATTCATTTGACCAGTAAGTTTGGATTGTGTTTTGAAGTCATTAGGTCTCTGCCGTTTTGGGTCTGAGGCCTTAGGTTTGGGATAACCTTTCCTGTTGTAGCTCAGGACTGTCACTGAAGCAATTAATACTACAACTTAGTGTTTTAACAGCCTCGAGTCTGGTAAAGGTAGGGTATTTTCCCACCAACTTTCAAATAATTTGGCTTTCACTACAGTTTACAAAGCTACAGTTGCCCTGACTTCTAGAATACAAGCAGGCCTAATGGGTAATTTGTTTTGGTTTGTTTTTGCCAACCTGATAGACCTTTTTGAAATTAAAATCCCAAGTGGCACACAGAATTACAGTTCTTAAATAAGAGATAATACTCTATAAGCCAGTCTTCCTACGTGTTTTCCTTAGAAGTCTGGGTGGTTGGGGGTGAGGGGAAAGGGGGAAATGCAAAAATGCAATGAAACATAAGCATCAAGCAAACCTTTCTATCCTCTTCAATTACACAAAAATAGGAAGGGAGCATCGTTTTCAAAGGAGAAAATGTTACACAAGACATGCCCTTTAAATCCTTTTTAAGGCTCTGTGACCTGTAAAACTATCTGCAATATCAGCAACAGAAAGCCTTCCGCAGAACAAATGCTTATGTTTTATGTGTAGTGTATTTGCTAATCATTAGTTCATAAGCAAGAGCAGATATACAGTGTGCTATAAATAATGGCGGGAATGTAAAAGTGAATTGATCTGTCTGGCTATCTAGTAATACTGCTGGCAGAGAACCAGTTTTGAATGGCTGCCAACTACCATAGACCCAGCCAGTGATTTGTCTAGGGGTCTTGCCCTGTCAGGCAGAAAACAGTCTTAAGCTGAGCTCCCAGAACTGTGAGCACCGCCTACTGCTCAGCAGCCAGCCTTTCCTGCAGCGTCCCCTTTACCCACTTAGTTAAATAGCAGAAAACATGCACGAGTTACCAAGCTATGAAACCAAGCAGCTAAAAATATTAATCACTGGATAGAGAGGTCAGCGTGCTTGTGAACTGAAGTGAAATACATTGTTCAAATTGACTATGCACACAGAGAGTGAGAAACTGGGAGTGAGATCCACACAGGCAGGCAGGCAGGCACAAATAACGCTGAGCGGATTCTTTTGCCAGAACCCTTAAAGCATTCCATGGATGTGGGGTAGTAGTCACTGTGCTGAAATCCTCATGGGTGGGGTAGCAAACAGCCAAAAGAACGGAAGCATTTATAGCCATCTAGATATTTGAAAGAGGATAATTATGCTAAATAATGTGATTGTAATAGAAACAAATGGGGTGGGGCTTTATTACAGAAAAGAAAGGAGGTGCTCAGGAGCAAGTCCTGACAGCAAAACTATTTCCTCATCTCCAGTGCAAGTGGAGCAAAATGGTGGGCTAATTTCCCCCTCTGCCTTTAAGTCAGTCATGCTGATCCACTTATTGCATTGCTTGAACTAGTTTTCCCTGTGTATAAACATGGAAAGACAGCTCAGGCAGCAAACTCACCTCGGGATGCCTTGCAGGGATTCAGTAATGTGCCTGCTTGGCACTGTTTCTTGTATCCCTCAAGGCTGTCTCCCAATCTCTTTGTAAGATCAGCACTGGCTCAAAAAACAAAACAAAACAAAACAAAACAAAAACAAAAAAATCCAAGAAGAAAAAAAAGAAAGAAAAAGAATCCCATCAAATGATGCAGTTCAGCTTCATGTAATCTGTCTGTGCTAGGTGGTTCTGCTGCACTATTTAGTACAGAATCAGGGTGCGTCCATGCATGTGTGTGTGGATGTGTCTGTGTGTGCAGACTGATGATGTCTGTTCAATATTGATATTTCCATATAAACCTGTGTGTTAGGTTTGCTTATAAAGAGAAGGTAAGTTGCTAATGAAGTACTGGGAAGTTGAATTTCTTCAAAGCAAAGCTTATAGATCAGAGACCACAGGACTGGGGCTGCTTCTTTGGTTTTGAATTTTATAAATACCAACGAAATTCAAACAAAACTGATTTAGATTTCACCTCATCACTTAAAATATTTTGTAGAGTACAGCCTGTGCAGTAATCCTCTGCTATACTTTAATTTGGTTTTAATTTTATAGGCCCTGTTTTAACTGCATATTTCCAGACCTTTATTTCTCTCACAGCTCTTAGCAAAATGGTAGCTCATAAACACAAGCTCTGCTGTATAGACTTTGCATTTCATCCCAAAGTATTTCCTTTTTTATAGCCCTGGTCTTTCCATCTTAGTGCTCTGAGCTTGGGTCACAAATCTCACTGCTATTCCAGTGTGTGACATCTTCGCTCGTTTGCCGCTGCTCATTAACAAACAATACTGCTGTGAAATTGGTTTAATGACAAAGTAATAAAATTGCTATTCTGCTCACAGATTGCCTGAGGCACTTTGAGCTCCTACAAGGCTTACTGTGGGTGCCAAGATACATTAAGCTGCTTATTTGTAAAAACTGCATCATCCGTTTTTTTCACAGGTTTTTTCCTTTCCCTATCTAGCCCCTGCTTCTTTTTATCTTCAAATAAAAAGATATATTTGCTTATGTTCTTCCATGCTGTCAACTTTTTACTTTCATGCATATTTCTGGAAAACGAAAGTGTATTTCATTTAATTTTAAAGAAATAGAAAAAAAAAAAAGGTCACTCTGTCCCTGTTGCAAGGTTGTTCCTGGACTCCAAATCCTCTGCAACATAATGTTTAAGAGAGACTTATTTTAATATACCCTATTATGTAATTGGGATGCTGGATAGAGTTAGTTCTATTTTAGGCACAGCTGGATAAGAGAACTATTTATAGGTTGAGTTTCCTTTTTTCCCCAAGATGTTATTTGTGCAATGCAACTATTTTCTATCATGATTTTTAAGGCTGAAACATTTTCTTGTTGTTGTTGGGTTTGCTTTAAACACAAAAATAGTTGCATCATCCCGAGTTACTTCTCAGGTACAAGTTCTACAAATAATAAGATATGGCAGAGTAATGACAATAAAAAAGCTTCAGGAAGCATGTGGTTTTCATAATGAATTGCATGGTTTAGAAGGTACTTATTTTTCTTCTTCTCTATTTTTTTCTTTCTCTCTCTTTTTATTCCTATATTTTGTGGTTTGTTTTTTTTTTTTTTCTTTCTCTTTCTTTTTTTTCCTATTTTTTGGGGTTTTTTTTTTTTTTTTTTTTTTTTGTGTGTTCCCATTTGTGTGAGGCCCATACGGACCCAGAGATTTACTGCTGGCAGATAATGCTGAAACAACCCAGTTGCTCTTTGACAGGTGGACAGGTCCTGGTAATTATAGCCAGGCATCTTAACACTACCAAAATCGGTGTCAACAAACACACAGCCTTAATCAGTATTGCTTGCTTTTACCTTTTGAACAAACACACTAAATATTTCTGTATATTCATTTTCATCCAGGCAGCAATTGGAATCTCTGAGTGTTTCACTGCACTTTGCACATGCACACCTTTAGAAATTACTTTTTTTTTTTTTAAGGTAAAACAATGATAGGGGGAACCAACCCCAAACTATTTCTTATTTCCACCTCTGTAACAAGTAATTTGACCTGCTGAATAGCTTAGGAAATGTGGTTTGGGTACCTGTGATGGTTAGCCAGCAGTGGAAAAACTGGTTCAGAAACAATAAGACCTGGTCTGAACATGAATCTCACACACAACCCCCGCCACCCCCCTTCTCTGCTTCAGACCTCAGACTGATCCTCCTTTCAAATATCTTGTGCTTCAGGGCTTCCCCAGGTCAGATTCATTGCAGAATGTGTCTGACCTGAGGAAGCCTCAGAGCATGAGATTTGAATGTAGCAGGCTGATGCAAGCCCAGGAGAGACTCCCAGACTAGCTAGCACCCCTCAGTGTGATTATCCAAGGTAGGAAGGCCTGCTGGAGGTCAGGAAAGGATTTAAAAGCACATGGAGGGAAGTGAGGGATAATGGGAGTCACTATGCTGCGTTGGGCTGCTGACTCTGCTCAGAGGTGGTAATGAATTAGGTTGGGAGATCTGGGAGGAAAAGGGAAATAAAATGGAGGAAATAGGAAACTGTGAGTCAGAGGAAAAGGATAAGCTGATGCTTAAGAGAGTTTAACTGTCTGCTAGGAGGTGGACAGGACCTCCAGAAGTGTGGGAATGGAAAAGCTGAGAAAGGCTGGCAATTATCTTGTTGATTGTGAGGTTGAGGAGGAGTTAACAGTGAGGTTAAAAGACACATAGCACAGAAGGATGCTTTTGGTGCCTTCTGTGAGTGAGCATTTTCCAATTTTCAGCTTCCCTATGGTCCATTTATGTGTCTACTAAAAAGGGTGTAGAACACAAGCAAAAGCTGATACGGCTCCATGATCTATAGGTCAGGTCTTTTTAAATTCATACCCGGTTTAAAGCTTCCTATTGCCTGTTTTAAACTTTGCTATCTGATCTTCACTACAAACTACACATAGCCAGTCTCAAGTTGTGCCAGGGGAGGTATAGGCTGAATATTAGGAAGAAGTTCTTCACACAGAAAGTGATTTGCCGTTGGAATGGGCTGCCCAGGGAGGTGGTGGAGTCGCCGTCCCTAGAGATGTTCAAGGAAAGACCGAATGAGGCACTTAGTGCCATGGTCTAGTTGATTGGATAGGGCTGGCTGGCAGTTTAGACTGGATGATCTTGGAGGTCTCTTCCAACCTGGCTGATGCCATGATTCTATGATTTGGGTGTGGGTACAGTTGTGTCAGTCTTGGATTCGCTAACTGTGCTCTACAAGGTATTTCCCTGCTCCAGAGGAAAGTCAAGCTCCCAGTTCATGCTCCTTTTGTATTGCTATAAAGTTATAAAGGTGCTTATCATCTTGGTCATGGAAACTTGTGGCGAGCAAAGCCCTAAGCAGGGGTTAGGAGCACACACCTGAAGATCAGAGCTTTGGTATTCAAACTGGGAGGAAATTGTCAATTCATCCACTGGGCTTATTAATACAAGACTGAGTAATCTTCTTTATAATTCCTCTGCTAGGATGATTTGTGTTGACCTGCTGTTCAAAGGGAAAATAGTTAACTATCCACTTACCCTGATGTCTTCTGGAGATTTTACAAGTACATATCAGACCCCTAGGATGCTATTCAGAAGCTTCTGGACTACTTTCTTTTCCCGTCTGTGAAGTACACGCTCCTAACTTGCCTATTTTTCAACTTGTATTTTTATGGATCAAATTTAGGCCCAAAGTTTGTGCCGTAGAGAGCATATGCATATCTTTTCTTGGACCCCTGTGCAGAGTACAAGCACCAGTCTGAGAAAAGAAATTGGCCCATAGGAAAGGGTTGTCAGGTTTTTAAGTTGTGGTAATTGCAAGCACACAAGGAAGCCATGAAAGTCTGGATGAAAAATTCAAATGAGCCAGCAAAGACACAATTTTGGCTTTGAATGAGGAAAGCACTTGCTTTGATCCTGATCCTTTTGGGCTGCAAGCACGAGTACTGACAACAAGCCACATGTGTATATCGAAGGGGCTGACTAAGAGGTGTGTCTGCTGCCTACCCTTGCTACTCTGCATGTTTACCTCTGGTTGATTTGATAGTTCTCATTTGATTTGCAATCGGTGGCTTACAGGGTTGTGATCACTAAGGACTGTAAAATGGAAAGTTTGAGGCATCAGAAGAAGATGGTGAACAGAAGGACACTGAAATTTTGAAAGGAAAATTTCTGAGTCTGGGAACTATTCAGTAGCAAGGATCTCAATTCTCCTTATCTCTTTCTTTCCCCAAATGGATAATAAAATGGCTCTGTCCCTCTCTCTAGGTCCTCATGTTCAGTTGTATCTGTGCTTTTCCAGTCTGACTCAACATACCTCATCATGCTGTTTTAGAACAGCACCTAGGAATTTTCCATAGACTCGTTTGGAAAAGTTCACTAGTTGTTTGTGAAGTGATAAATGAACAAATTTATTTATTAATCTTTACTGTAGCACTCCCATGGCAGATAACCTAGGGCAGGATTTCTGCTGTGGAATTGCTAGAAAGTGTGCTTTCATTATAACAGTCTGGCCAGAAAAATTGTCTGACCCTAGAATACCCCAGTGTAACTTCGGTGGGATAGAGATGGGATGATGTGTGCTTGTATGAGCTATCTGCAACGGCAAGGAAACATACTGATACAGGGAAAGAGAACTACCTGGGAACACCATTGCAACCAGGCAGAGTCTAGCCTGACAGAAGCACAGCAAGACTTGTCCTCGTTTATCTTTGCAAAGGTACGATACCTCCAGCTTTACTGAAATCCAAACCTAGGAAAAATGACCGGCTCAAAAATTATCCATTTTGGAGCCCTGCTCACTCGCTAAATCACACAGGATGGGGAGAATAGATTCTGTCTTTATGCATGCCTGATGTAACCTGCACCAGGCCAGGCACAAGACTCTCTGCCCCCAGACTCTCTCCTGAAACAGGTCTCCCCCTGCTTTCCCCCAGCTCTAAGGGAGCAGCAATTTACTGCTAGCCCACACTAGCTGCAGATTATTCCAACATCTTCACTCCTCCCCCAAATCCGTTCATACCAGCTTGTATTTTGAGAGTACAAGGGAAGAATCTCCTCAAGAGATAACACACTGAAAATAAATGTTAGCTTCTATAAAAGGTACAAGCTTAAGTATGCTGTGCCCACTGCATTTATTTAAGGATACAAGTTCCTTCAAGCAAAATGTCAATATTTTATTTCCTTCAAACTCTGAAATGGTGTTATTTTATCTGAGGATTAGATCAACTCTCTGGTTTTATTTGCTAATTGCAATAAACCTTCTCCAAGGACTGTGATTTCAAAGTTGTTTCAAATGCAGATGGCACTGGAGTTTAGTCTACAGAGTAAAGCAGGAAAATGTTTGCTAATGGTTTGGGATTTACTTTCCCAAACTGCCCAAGTATTATGCTTTATGAAGGACCGTGTCATTCAGTGATCCTTGCACCGTGACAATGATAACTATCATGGTGCCACGGAAACCGGAAAAATGCGTTTAGGGTTGGGCCTATGCAACCGAGAACAGAATCAATCTTCCTAATTAACTGCAAATTAGCACTCCCAAAATGAAGGGGATCAACCTGTCTTCACTGGCCAAGAATCATGTTAAGTATCTAGCTTCCTCTAAGTGCCTCTAAATTACATTTACGCCTGTATAAAGTAACATTCTTTTAATCTAATGTTGCATTAGTGTCACTGCTCTTAAAGTTATTGTGCTGTTTTAAATTTCAGCAGATAGGTAGACAGATAGAAAGATAAACAAATTAATAGACGGTTATGGAGATAGGCCGATATTTTGTTATTCAGGGCTCAGAGTAGCTCATAAATCACACTGAAGCCACAAACAAGGTACTAATTAGCATAAGTCTCTGGAAAGAAAAGTTTCTGTTGAATGGCGAAATTCTTTAAGGCCACTGAGCAGTAGCTATTAATAAAGATAAAAATAGCAAATTCAGAATAAAAGATAAAGTGTAAAAATGGGACACAGTAGATATTTGATTAATTCCATCCCTAATGATCAAAATTGCCAAATAATGTTAGGCTAAAACTAACATTACTGATACACTGTTTTTACTCTTTAGGGTGTATGATCAAAAAGATCTTGGGTATTGTGCAAGTACAAAGGACTGACCTTGGGTGAATTAGCTTAATTAGTTAATGCTTGTAAAGCACTAGATGGGTGTTAAGTATTAATTAATTATTAATTATTATTGGGTAAAGATGGGATTTGGAATCCCATCGCTCATACATGTGCCCCATCCTTCATGCAAGAGCTTCATGGGGGCCCCCACTGGTCTCCCTCTGCTTGCCCGTGCATCTCACAGGTTTGGGCAGGAGTTTGGCAGCCCCATTTGCAAGGAGAGGGAAGTAGGGAGATTTAGGCAGCTTGTCCTGGTGGCTGAGTGAAAAGTTGGACAGCGAGACTCAATTTTCAAGTTTGTTAGTGTCTTGCTTTGTGATCTGCTGAGAGAGCTGAGCCAAATTCTGTAAGTTTCTCAAGCAACTGAGGCTCAAGTAAGTCTCCAAGATGATCTGCATGTAACATGAGGCTCAAAATGCTTTCATTTTACTGCTGTTGTGAAACAACTCTCTCTTTTTTTTTTTTCTTCTTCTTTTGCCATTACCTAATAAAGGTCATTATTGGTATCTTTTACTGTCATGATTTATACTAGTTAATATTTAAAGTCAATAGTTAGCTTTTAAATTACAGAGGACCCCTGAATAGCTCACAAAAAATAGCTTCTCAAAATTTTCCTCATGCATACTTCCCAGTCACCTTTGTCCAGAGCCATTCTCCATCCAGTGTTAGTAATGCTCATTTAATTTTTTTTTCCCTTGAGGTTATTCAAATATTAGTTATTTTAAATCCGATAATACATTGACTCTCGGGCTAATAGTTTCCTTTAATTTTAGTATGATATATAACTATTGGTAAATGACATTGAAAGGAGTGTAACATTTAACTACATTTTATTTCACATTAGCATTGGCCAGTTTCTCATATTTTAGATTATTCTGCCTGGCTGCAGCCTAGAAGAAAAAAAAAGGAAAAAAAAAATACATGCTGGATTAATTATATGAAAAATTTAGATTTAAACACATTGAATAGCAGAAGAGAACATTCCCGCCCAGTTGTATTTTTTTTCCTCCTTTTTCCATGCTAGTCTGGAAGATGAGTAATTTCTCTCCTTGGAAGCATACCTAACAGACAAAGCTCTAATGCTTAGAAGGGAGTGAGGGGAGGAAAGAGCTTTATTACCGCTGTTCAGATCAATACACAAAAATCTCAGGATGATAGGGTAATTAAAACACGCACAAAGTAATTCATCAACAACCTTTCACTTGCCTTTGGAAGTGGTTTTCTGAGCCCTGATGTTTTTACTTGCAGGGATTTGAGACACCTTCTAGCCAGTATTTCCCAATTAGCTTACAACCTTGATTTTCATTCATCAGCTAGAAATTGCATTGGCCTCATAGTGCTTATGCTTTACATTTTTTTTTTTATCCTTTCCCTGCTCTTTGTCTGGTGTGAGATGCTACCAAGCAGTGAAATGCACCTAAGAACTAAGTTAAAAAAAAAGAAAGAAAACCCCAGAGCTCTGCACTGTTTGACAAGCGAGAAGTTCAGTGGCGGCTAAATCGCTGCTAATTTTATGCAGCTGGTTATTACACTTGGATTGTTTGTAAGTGCTCTTATTAAAAAGCGAAATAACCTCTCCTGCTGTAATGAATAGAAGGAAGAGTGTTTGGAACATTTTCATGATTAAAAAAAATAATATTCAAACTTACTTTGAGTTATCTACTGGAAATGCCTCATTTCAGTCTGGGGCTGTGAGGAGCAGCGTTAGTGCCACAGAGCACCACTTCCTGTGCTCCCAGAGGCGACTGTTATGATAATTACTTTACTGGCATTCCTGTTTTGTTTCCCAGACCCCCAAATGTTTCTTTGCTAATGACAGAGCTCCAGTTGAGGCACTTGAAATGAACAGAATGCTGCTTAAAAAGCGTTCAAATTCATACTGATTAGCAAAATGTTTAACTATAACTTTTGAGTTGAGCTTGGATGTTGTTACAGGTAAGGACTGCGGATGCCTGAAAGCAGCACAGTTAGGTCTTCCTAGGAGCTGATTGTGTATTAAGGTAGGATAAAGGAAGGCTAGGAGTGATTTATGCACCGAACAGACTCAAGTTCCTGCAGAAAATGTAACCATGTTTCTTGGCTTGCACAAAACACAGCCCCCTTCATTAGTTATCATTTGCCCTTCATTAGTTATCCTTTGCCCTGAAGGTATCTGCTAGTCTATAAAAATTTGTCTTATTATTTGCATTGTTGTTGTTGTTTTGTTGGTATTTTTTTCCCCACAGGGTATCAGTTAAAGATCAGTTCCCTTTGTGCTAGGCTAAGCATACTGGTAAAAAAATAGAGCCCCCACCCCAAAACTTTCCCAATCTGTGTATCAGACAAAGCTCACAGGAAGATGTGAGGGGGTGGTTTGGGAGGATTAAGTAACAGTAAAATAAACGTTTTAGTAGAAAAGCAAGAGTCACTTGCCTAACCAAGACAGATGGAAGTGATTTGTAGACACAGGTAGAGACAAGCTTTAAAGAAGGATTTAAAAGAGGAAAAAGGTCAGCTTGGAGGGAAGAATCTCCCCATACATGATGGGAGACATCACTACAACTGAATGAATCTGTAGTTCTTCTTGCTTTGATTCCTCACTAGATAAAAGTAGATTAGCAAAGGCAAAGGTAGAAGCACAAAACGTCCATTTCACGAGGGCTGTTCAACTTTAATAATTTAAAAAATATCAGTGCACTATTTTTGCTGTTGTCCCTGACTGCCAGAGATTCTTGGTGGCAACCACCAGTGAGAGGATGGACAGAGAGCCTTGGTGGCACCCATGAGTGAGAGCCTTCAGCTCGCTGCAGAAAATAATTTGTATTTCTGCTATCTCTCAAGTCCTTCATGTGGAGGTAGCCACCATGGTGATGCAAGACTTGTACCGTCACTGAACTTTTTTCCCACATGGTGCTAACAAGTGCAGTAGCCCTGGTGAATCTGCCAGTATTCTTGGTGCTGTGAGAAGGTTCTTATAGCAGGATATGTACCACCTCACTTGAAAGCTGCATCTGACCCCACATCCAGTTGTGAAGACTGTGTATGCAATTCCTTTCTGCCTTTGTTCTAGTCCAAGCATTGCAATCAGCACCAGCTTTTGGCCAAAGGTTTTGCATGGCACACAGATTTTGTAGTTTTAGTAAAGAGAAACCTGAGAGCAGCTGAGAAGAGAAAACAGGAAATTTCAAATTCTGGAGAGAAAAAACACTTGTCTCCTCATCTCTCGCACAAAAGGCTAGCTGCCTTTGCATTCAGCTCACCAAAACCAGTATTATCACAGGCTGTGCTAAAGTGTAAGGTGTGTCGAAAAATATCTCAGTGAAAAAACGACAGGTAAAGCATTTGGACATGATCCATATCTAACCCAAATCTAGATTAAAAGGAAAGTAAAATCAGAATTCTCCATAGAGTAACTAATTTTTTGACAGTACAAGTTCAGAAGTATGGTCTAAGATACTAGGAAAAAGCAATCAACCAAAAAGCTCAAAGGAAAATGCACTTATAACAGAAATATTGTCTATGACCTAGCTGTGTAGCACTATGACCATGAACTAAGATATGAAATTCCTCCTAATTCACCTACTACTAGAGTAAAGCCTTTGCAAAAACATTTACACTTCCAGCTACAGCTGACATGGTTTTCATGGAATAAATTGGAAATAGTGACTATAAGTATCTATTGTAGGACCTGTTTCACATCACATTCCCTCACAAACCCTCAGTTACTGACTTGCTGTGAAAGCTGAAATTGCTCTGCCTTCCTTAAAACAGAGGTTGGGTTCGTTAGCTCTGTGATAGACCAGGAGGGGACAATCTCAGGCAGAGTAAATTAAGGTGTGAATATCTATGATATCAGCTGTTCCTTAGTAATGCGCTGTACATGCTCTCCAAAAGAGGAAATCAGACTGATCCCATCTTCAAGAGGTAAACCATCCCCAAATTGCTGCATTTACCATCAAGAGAGAACCTGCGTGTAAGCCACTGCCACAGAGTGGCTGTCAAGCGCATTTTGTGCTTTATTTCATGGTAAGTCATGTGTCTGTAACCTGTTGTGTGCTTCTCCTAAAATGGACAAGATTGCACTTAAGACTGGGCCTGCTTTGTTGGCCCAGTGTGCAGAATACAAACACAGTCATGAAGTGGTGGATGAAGTAAAAGGGAGAATTGATCCTTATTATTTTTTAAATTGTTTTTTGTTCGATTCTTCAGATACCAAGAGGGCCAAGATTTTGCCTGGCTGTGCTAAGAATGAGTTTTCTGATCTTGATCCTATTTCTTTTCTGGACATGACTGGAAAATCATAAGCAAATTATTTCCCATTCCTGGGTAAAGAAAGCATTCATCAGCTAAAGCTCAGTGATAACAGCACACTGCTAGTCTCATTATATAGTAAAGGAAGTTTGCATAGAGCATTTTTTGGGGGATAAATACCAGAGATAAGTTGAGAAATGTGCTCTCTAACCAGGCATGAAGCATTGAAGACTAGTGATGAATGTGCATGGAGCACTGTGGGGTACTTAATAGTTATTGACTACAGTCTTGTGGACTACTAACTCAAAATTTAGTTTGGTTTGAACTTCTGAGGATAGAAACTAAAAAGAGACAAGGCATCATTACTCTGGGTTTGGGTAGGCACAACTGGGCTCAAGTTCATCCTGTGGAATGTGAAGGTTTGAGCAGCAAAGAAAAGCAGGTAATTTCCCAGAGAAAGTGAATCTGGGATCCAAAATGCTCTTCTCCATCTGCATTGATTACAAAAGGGCAACTATGCTCTTAATTAAGTTCACTTAGCTGCTTAATAGTAGATGGGGGAAATGTGGACTAGAATCAGGAAAATTAATATAAACAAACAAAAAATAGACACACATGGTCTCCGCCATGTCAACAGGTTTCACAGACAGAAGAAAAATGACAAAAGCAGGAAAGGTAAGAAGCATGCCCTACTTTGCAAGACTGGACCCCTACAGTACACTGTTCCTGAAGCCTAGCATGGAAAGATCATTTCCTTAGTGATTAGCCTGCTCTGATTCAGAAGAATAGATGGCCAACAGATCAATTAAGAGAAATATCAGCTAAGCAGGAAACTGCTTAGTAAAGAAGACATGGACCTACAGCAGTAGGGCGTAGGTGTGAGCCCAACCATAAAATCAATACATAAAGCAGTAGTAAAGAAACAACCACTCAGAGCTCAGATACAGTATCTGAAGAGTCATGACAGTACTAAAATGACTTAGACATAACTACACAATATTGTGCAGAACATTCTGCCAGTACCAGAATAAGGAGGACTTATGAAGGTCTATAGCCACATTCACATTGGAGCTACCTTTACCTGATGAGGAGACATGGGCTTGCTCAGTCTGGAGAAAAGAAGACTCAATGGGGACCTAATAGTAGCCTTCCAGCACCTGAAGGAGGCCTAGAAGAAGGCTGTAGAGGGACTGTTTACAAAAGCCTGCAGTGATAGGACAAGGGGCAATGGCTTGAAATGAGAAGAGACTTAGACTGGATGTTAGGGACAAGTTCTGTGCCATGAGGGAGGTGGAACACCGCAACAGGTTGCCCAGGGAGGTAGTTGAGAGTCTATCCCTGCAGATATTCAAGGTGTGGCTGGACAAGGCTCTGGGCAACTTGATCTAGTGGAGGATGTCCTTGCTGACTGCAGGGGAATTGGGCTAGATGACCTTTGGAGGTCACTTCCAACCCAAACCATTCCATGAATCGGTGATTCTATTATTCTATATAAACAGAGGAGAGTTCCAGCATAAAACCAACCAAGAGTATGAAGACAGCAGCAAAGGAGAAAAAAAAAAGAACATCCAGGGAAATATCAATTAGAAGATTCGTAATTGTGCTCAGCTGATGTCTCAGAAGTTGGAGGAGATATCATAGGTGTCATGTTTCTGGATCGAGCTATATGCTAGCAATTTCTGGCTCTCACTTGAATATTTATTGGCACAAAAGTCACAAAAGCTAATAACTGTTAAAAAAAAAAAAAAAAGAAAATAAAAAGAAGAAAAATAAAAGAAAAAAATTAAAAAGAGAAGTAGCAATTCCCTGGACGTTAGAGGAATAATTACAGGTTGTAAGTAGAAAGAGTCTAGAGGTGGTCCGAGGAAGTCATTCTGCATTACACATTATGTGAAGCCTATCTGTTGCTGCAGAAGCTCTGCAAACAGCTGACTCACAGTGAGATTGATTTGGGGAGCATTTTGTGTACATGCACCAGCTACTGACTTCATTCATCCCTGAGCCAGGACAGGGCTAAATGATTCACAAGGCCATGCGAGCACCGGGTCAGAATTCAGCCATTGGGAGATTCTTGGAGAGTCAGGAGCCGTCAGTTGTTGCCTGGAGTCAAAGCCTATCACCTCTGTGGCACACCAGAGAATCAAAGGCTCATAAAGAGAGTGCCCCCGGGCCATTCCCAAATTCAGGGCTTCTGTATGGCACTACTGCTAAAGCACCGAGATGGCTTCCCTTCAGCTGTCAGAACTGGGGTGTTCTGCTGCCTGTGTACAAAAACACCTTTTCAGGCTGTCTAAAAAAACCATAAAATTACAGGGGGAGCAGGGGGAAAGAAGTGCAAAATGATGCTTCTACCTCACAGAGCAAATCTCTCAAACTAATCAGTCATAAGGGAGGCCAGGTGTCATTTTTTGAGATATTATTTAGCATCTCACTTTTTTTTTTTTTTTTTAAGAGAGATGCTGTTTTACTAATTAAAGGAAAATGAAATTTCCAGTGCTTGGAAATCAGAGGTGGCCTCCTCTGTGAGCCAATCTCACTGTTCTCCATGAGCAATTTAAAACTAGAATCTAGTTTGGTTTGTTGGTTGTTTTTTTTGGCTTGGTGGTTGGGTTGTTTTTGTTTTTTAATTGGTATCACTTCGTCTAGCACATGAACACACATGGCTGTAATTTAGTGAACTCCAGTTTTCCTCTTGTGGCAAATTGATAGGATAATTCTATTATGAGTGGAACAATGACTACAGGGAGTGAGGGAGAATCTCAGAGAACTACACATAATTCAGTTGACTCAGTGTAATACTTGCATTATATCAGCAGGTAATGAAAACAGTGCTGAATGTTGGCAAAGCTTAAACCACTTCTGATTCCAGCTCCTGTCAAAAGGCAGCCCCATAAATCATACGTGAATTTTATTTAATGTCAGGAGCCAGTAATCTCACAGAGTGCAATGAGGTGATTGGATCAAAAGATGTAGACCAAGTCATGTGCTCCAGAGTCTTTGTAATCACAGGGTCTCATAATCCATCTATGGATTTTAATAAGTTACTTACTAGGTTCCCTTTAGTGTTAATTATTTTACATATCACTTGTTCCTGGTTTCTTGACACTGTTTTAATATCTTCATCACATAAAATTACCAGTAGAGCCAATCAGTATTAATTATAAACACAGCCTGTGGAGGGATTTTATTTCCTTTTCATGCCAAAATGTAAAAGCCACAACAGGATCAACATCACAATCAACTCTGATTATTTTTGTGAAGCGGACAGTGTCCACCAGCCTCAATAGTGACAGCAAGGTCAGTGAGCAGAATTAATTTATCTATCTATCTATCTATCTATCTAGTTTCCTTTCTGCACCTGAAGAGAGGGGTCTGATCCAAAATAGTCTGGGGTCCATTCAGCTAGCTGCTGTTAATCTGTAAGGGAATGCACAAATACCCCACAGAAACTGGATCTAAATACCTAATCATCATCTATATAGAAGATAATACAAATCTGATATCTTAGTTAACAGAAAATGGATTTCCTTCTTCCAGAAGCTATTATTTTTTCACACCAAGTGTTTCAGCCTCTTTAAAATTTGCACCACTTCTTTGATATTTAAAGGAATTTTAATTAATGAGCATGCTCTTAAACTCTATAAAATAATCTAAACCACTATTTTATAACATAAAAAATTGTAATCAGCCATGCATCCTTTTGCATCCCTTTAACTACCCCTTCCATAATAGGCATGCTGTTCTATTTTATGCTCCTACCTGAGGATGAAGGAACAATTTGCATTTCACAGAAGAGAGTGAGTCTGATCAGTTTGTGGTTTTGAACCCTGACTCGTTCATTTTTCTCATGAATGTTTGCACAAATTAATTTTGCTTGAATGAATGTCTGTGGATAAATTAATTTCAAGCCCATCCCCTTAGCAATAAAACAGTGGGTATGGGGATGGAGCAAGTTGGCAGAATCATTACTAATGGCTTCTTGCTTTACCTTGACCACTTGTGCTGGCAGACTTGTACCTTTGCTTCAGCAGCTGCAGAAGAGGCAGTGAGTGGACAGCAGCCATGCTAGAAGTGCTCATTTTAGGACTTCCCTGTTGTTGGATGAGGGCTGGCATGAGCCCATATCCTTGTAGCTCTCTACGTTATTCTATTCCTGTATTGCTCTTTAATATATGAAGGCAAGTACAAATGCTGAGCTGCTTTAGAAATAAGGGAGAAGCTAAAATTTCCTGTGCTGTCCTTTTTCCCCACAGCCAGAGTGGAGGCTTAAGGAGTCTCTAATTGCAACCTTCTGAGTGAGGAATAACAAATATCTCCATAACAGAGTTACTCAGTGTTTGAGAAAATAACACTGAGGATTTGTCACATAATAGAAAACTGTCAAACAAAATAAAAAATCAAAGGCACCATTGAATCCACAGCCACATAGGCTTTGCAATTAGAGGGCTGAGCTCCTCAGGGAGAGGCAGAAATTTGACTGTGATGCTTAGTGCTCACTCTGCACAGAGAGCAACACAAAACTCTTTGAGCGAGTCCAGAGGAGTCCACAAGGATAATCCAAAGGCTGCAACTCTTCTTCTATGAGGATAATCTGAGGGAGCTGGGGTTGTTTAACCTGGAGAAGAAAAGACTCCAGGGCGACCTTAGAGCTGCCTTCCAATACCTGAAGCGATCTTGCATAAAGGATGCAGAGCGACTTTTCATCAGGGTGTCTAGAGACAAGGAGGAATGGTTTGAAGCTGAGGGAGAGTAGGGTTAGCCTGGATCTTAGGAAGAAGTTCTTCAGTAGATGGGTGATGCGTCTCTGGAACAGGTTGTCCAGAGAGGTTGCGAATGCCTCCTCCCTGGAGGTACTCAAGACCAGGTTGGATGAGGCCTTGGGCAATCTAGTCTAGCTGAGAGGTGTCTCTACTCATAGTGGGAAAGTTAAAGTTGATGATCTCTAATGTCCCTTCCAGCCTAAGCCGTTCTATGATTCCATGATTCTGACTGTCCTGCCCTTCCTTAATACAGATCCACTTGCATATGGAGTTACTGTTCTCCAGATGAGATGGATATTGGAAAACCTTATCTTATTCTGTATCAGATTTTTCCACTGTTTTTTTAACAGTGATACTTCAGGCTGATGTGAGATTGAAAAAAAAGAAAGTGGGAGAAGTTTTTCAATGACTCATCTCTTTCTAATTCAGTAAGTTGCTCCCATGCTCTCCATTAGAGATCAAAAACTTGGTAAGATCCTTCCTTTTGTTAATAAAATACTTGTACAGCTACTTTCATCAATATAGTGATCAGAAATCAGGCCACGTGGCTTAGATAACCAATGGAAAAATCAGAAAAGTGAATAATAATGCACTGATTTTACAAGCAGTTCCAGTCTCAGATATATTTACATGAAATATTCAGTGAGTAATCCACAAATTCTTGAAAAATAAAAAAAAAAAAAACAACCAAACAAACCCATAAAACTCCAACCCTACCTGAATAAACTCTATTCCTAACCATCTGTTCCCAGTATTAACAAACTTCTGGACAAGACCAAAACAGAAAATAGTTGATCCTGCATGTTTAAATTTCTATCTTGTATTTAGAGGGGAAGGTGGAACTGAGTCTGGTCCTTCACCCTTCACAGCACTAATCCTGCCTACTGAGTCATAGAATCACAGAATCATAGAATGGTTTGGTTTGGAAAGGACCTTAAAAATCCTCCCTAATATGAAGTGGAACACCTTCCACTAGATCAGATTACTCAAAGCCCCATTTAACCTGGCCTTGAAGAGTGATAGGATGTCCAAAACCTCTTTGGGCAGCCTGTTCCAGTGTCTCACCAGCCTTGCAGTGAAGAATTTTTTCCTCCCTTGATGTTCTAAGCCACGCTGCTTTTGATGCAGCTCAGGATATGGTCAGCTTTCAGGGCTGAGCACACATTGCAAGCTCATGTCCAGCTTTTCGTCCACCCAAACCCTTTTCAAGAAGGCTGCTCTCAATAGACTGAGGTTCTCACAGGATTTCAGAATGGTGAAAAGCTGGTAAATGCCATAGTGACTTATGCTGCTCTTCAGCAACACACCTCCCTTCACTGACAGGAGAGAGAAACTGCATCTTCTGGCAAGCACCTTCGAATGATGCTTTCTGAACTACAGGCTACTTCCTCTTCTAAACTCTTGTGCTGAAGCCACCACATTTATTTGCCAATATATTTATTTCTTCACCTGGGAACTTTTGACACATTTTCATTCCACTTCATTGAGATAACTCATGGCACCACCACTCCCTTGCTAATTGCTGTTCAAGTTGTTTTGCTTATCAGTGTTTTTCAAGGAAGTTCACAACTCGAGAGGTCAACTTTAACCAGACTGAAACATCAGCTTAGAGTGACTAATATCAAAGATAAGATATGTCTGGAAACACATGGAAAATGTAATATCTATGCCTTGTTTACCTTGTGAAGTATAAAAAGAAGAATAAAACCTGCTCACGTTCCCAACCAAATGCTAGAACAAAGCAGGTCTCAGACAAGGGCTGGGACACAGCAGCAAGTCTGAACTGAATGAATAGTCAGCAACAATGATTATGAGTCACATACAAAGAAGGGAATATGTTTTCTGCTACAGTCACAATAAAACAATGAGGCAGGAAATGGAACTTGAAGCAAGAGCAGCAAAAATGTTCTGAAACAGAAATTTTAAAGCAGTGCTTTCCCTATTTTCAAGAGCTTGCTGTAATATATATTTGTTTATTTTCAAAGAAGGAAATCTGGAATTGTTCACACTGAAAATATGTATTTCTCTCTCTCAGGTAATCTCCTGCAGAACTGGAACTGTGACTAGAAAATCCCGTCCTGCCATGCAAACTCTCTCATTCTGACATTTTCCTATTTCCAAACCTCCCCAAACCACATGAACCTGCAGAAAATAGAATTCAAATAAATCTAAAAACCTCACATTACGTTTTCATTTATGAAGTGTGAACTATTTGTATTAACAATACAATTCCACTCCAGTGTGAGATGTCAGGTAAGTATTACTAGGCCCTTTCTCCTGGTTGGGACCAGAGGAGGGGGAGATTGATGAGGAGGATATTCTGGAATCTGCAGGGAGACCTGTTTGGGCTGCAGGCCAGCATCTTAGATATCAAGAAAAAATGCCAGAGGAGATGCCAGGAAGGTAAAAAAAAAAATTTAAAGGGGAAGAAAATTATTTTTTATCGCATAGTAGATATAAATACTCAAATAGATTGACATGATCAGGCCATGTCACAATCAGGAACAAATTTCCTGTCTTCTAAGAGCTGCCTCAACTAGTTCTTCCTTGGAAATCTCAGAGGGAAACCTCCCCAAGAACATCAAGGAAGCAACAAGGCCCCATGGTTGTATTTGGGAACTCTCCCTCCTTTATCTACCCTGCAACTTGACACTGTCTTGGCTAACATGAGCAAACTTTAAAATACTAATAGTAAAATATTAGCTACCTTCAGACAGTTTCTTTTCTGCTCCAAGTCTTTTGGGGGTGAGCAGTGAAAGCATGGCAAATGTCTTCTCAAGCAAGCCCAGTGAGACTTAGAGCTGTCACAAGGGAACGAGTCTCTGGTGAATCATTGCCTGCAGTGCTAGCCCAAGAGAAAGGGAACCTTTTAGATGAATCTCAGTGTAGAAAAGAAAATTAATGGGATGGAGGGAAGAAGATGTTTGCAGTACATGGAGTCTAATGGAAAATATACTGTGATAACAATATGTTTCCTGATTACAGAATGAGTTTTCACAAGAAAAAGATAAACCTGCCAAGCAGAAGAGAATTGAGCAAATCTGCTCCCTATTACAAATACTTCTGCACTGAAGTGCAGTAAGAGGGGCCTGTGCCCAGTGCCTAGTTTGTAGGCAGTGGGATTTATTATCCTCTCTCCTGGTGGGTGGGAGAAGGATAATGAAAATCCCAATTATCAAGAGGAATCGAAAGCTTAGTTGTATGTCTGAATAGGGCAATTAAAGAATCAGTGGTTTCACAGAATCAGAATCACAGAATGGTCTGGGTTGGAAGGGACCCCCAAAGGTCATGTACTCCGACCCCCTCTGCAGTAAGCGGAGTTTCTGAGCTGGACCTGTAGTGTATATCCGAATATGGATACCTGCTTATTTTTGTGTGAGTTTATTTGAATTACACAGATTTGTTGTGTTGCTTTATCATTTTTCATTAAATGCAATCAGGAATATGAATCAGGTATGACAACACTTCAGAGCAATACGTATGTTCTGATAACATAGTGGAAATCCTGATTTCAGACTCCTTCACAGAGTAAAATGATGAGGTATAAAGGAGATTATAAAGCTGAAATTAAGAAGTGTTTTTATTAACTCACTGCCTGGATATCCTGGAGACAATCCTTTACTTACTGCTTTTGCCTTTGTTTTGTTTGCTTTTAAGATACTGGCCACTGAATTATGTGCACAGTGTTGAAGCAAGTCTGAATTTCTTGAAAGAGCAAGGGTTACTCTTTCCAGAAATGGGGGACAGAGGTAGAATGGCTGTGGTACTGCTGAGATCATAATTTTAGTGTCAGAGCGGGTGTTTCACCAATCAATCCCAACACTCTTAAACAGAGGAAGGTGACAATGCCACTCTCTTTACAAATGCAAGTGGTGCAGCTGCACACTCAGCACTGATACATCCAGTTTCCTCCCACACACCTAATTCCAGACACAAAGAGTCCAGATACTTTTTTTTTTTTTTTAAATGCTTGCAGCAATGTCAATCAGGAAAACTGCACTAAAGCCAGTGATGTCTCACAAGCAAAAGCAAAACTGCGAGTAAGTGGAAAATCAAGTCTTTGTGAAATTCAGTCAACTTACTGTACAATCTCTCTGGTTCAACCTGAAGAACATGATTTTTGAAAGGGCCTCAATCTGGCCTCCTTTCCTAGAGGTGCAATTTTGCATCTGCAATCAGTTAAAACCACAATTAATTACAGTCATAAACCTTGCCAATTACACATCCCAATGTCTGATTTGTGGAGCAGTTGGATAGTTAGGCAAGCACACATAGGGCTTGTATTAAACTTGAACCCTGAGCCTGGATGCAAAAGTTGGTGTTACAAACTGAATGCTGCTTCCATTTCCCCCTGTATTTTAAGCTTCTCTCTCTCTTTTGTTTCTACATGAAATGATGGTCTGACTGCAGTGACTGGAGTGACTGGGAGAAAAACTATGATCTGCATCAAATCTAACTAGACTCAACTACCTGGACACTCTACTTGGAATTAATTTGGCTTTATTTGTTAATATTTGTATTAATTATATTTCCACCACGGCTGATCCAAGATGTTTTGGCTGGATGACAAAGCAGTAATAAAAGAAATTTTTGCTGGCCTGGAAAGCTGTCTCTCACACTTTCTCTAGCCACGGATTTGCTAAGAAAAGGATTGTAAGGTATTGCTACATGAAGCAATTTGAAAGTAGAAGCAATGAAGTACAGTGTAAATAATTCACTTTTTGGAAAGCTTGTATCTAGTGGGTGGATCCAGCAAAACCTATTACTGGCAGTGGAGGCTGCATCAGTAAAATCTATCTCCTGAAACAAAATGTTTCTTCTTTAGATGTGGCAACACCACGTAGAAATAGAATATTCACACAGCAGCTATTCAGATTGCATTTATAAACATAAGAAATTGCTGACTAGAGAATGGCTTTGAGGTTCGTCAAGCCTTTTCTTTCAGTATATTTCATCCTCACCTCCCTGGTTTATCACTGTATCCTTCAGTCCTTTCTCTCCTGAGATAAAAACGTCCAGCTGTCTCTTAAACTCATTTAGATTACTTGCTTCGCTGGCCAATTATTCCATATGTTTACTACTGTTTCAGGCAGAATTATTTTACTCAATTCCCAGTTTACTCTTGATTTGCTAGATTTGCAATGTGCTTCCAAGGTCTTGGACGACTGATTTGAACAAGTATTTGCTTGTCTTTTGCACTGTTAAAAATATATGTGGAAAATTTCAGTGTCCTTCGTCTTTTGCATTGTTAAAAATACATATAGGAAAGGTCAGTATCCTTAGAAGCCACAGTTCAGTCAGCTAAACTGCCACAGCTGGGCCAGCAGTCAGCTTCTCTATGTGCAACAGAGGTAGATGGAGGCTAAATCCACCAGAGTTAGGTCATCAGCCAGCTTTTCTATGAGCAGCAGAGCTAGATGGGGGCTAAATCCAGGACCTGAGTTTCCTTTTCCTTCTGAGTTTATAGCCTCTTCTTCTCTCAATGAGTCCTTCTAACCTCTCACCCCACAGAGGTGTCTGTTGACCCCTTGAGACACAAGCCCTCACTAACACCAGTAGTTTCATCTCAAGGGCACTTAACATTTTTTGTCTTTGCCAGTGAGAATAAACCTGTCCTTTCTGGAATTTTATCCAGACAGTGTAAAAGCTGAGATACAAGAGAAAACGCAGTGACTCCCAGATCACTTCTCACTTTGTTACAGTGCTCTTTGCCATTCCATTATGGCATCTGTTACCTGTAAGTTTCTGCTATCTGCTATACCTCTTTGTTATCTACTGCAAATACCATCTGATGTTGCAACAGCAGCTGAGATTTCTCATGCGAGTTACAGGTCATCTTAACTTCCCCAGCAAGGGAAGGGTTCCTTAGGCTTGATGAAAGTGGGGAAGACACATTCCCCTCCAGGAAAGAAAGCATGATGTTCTCCTTAGAAGCTTATCTTTCATCAAAGAATGACACCTACGTAGAAGTTTAGATGGAATTTTGTTATCAATTGCTGCTAACCAAACCGCATGGTTCAGTTCATGAACCTTTCATAAGCTAAACCCTGCAGCGTTTACACAGCACTACCAGACACATAATTAAAAAAAAAATAGTTGCAGCAACTGAAAGTCTGCTTTAAAAAAAAAAAAGAAGAAAGAAAGAAAAGAAAAAGAAAAAAAAAGGCATCTCATTAAGAATGTGCCCAAGGGCTGGAGTCTGGGGTTTGGGTTAGGCTCTGGCACTTTTCCCCCAAAATCAACAGGCCTCCACCCTGTCTCAGGATTTAATTCTGGGTCTTGGTGATGGATCTAACTATTGTTGGGGCTTCCTCATGAAACACATGAAGTTAGTTATTTCCTTAATCATATAGTAAACATGAGGAGTAATATGGTTTGGGAAATCTCCATCACCAATTAATAATTTCTTACATAGTCAGTTTGTGAATTCTTGATTTTCTATAACACAAAGTCACAGAATGTTAGGGGTTGGAAGAGATCATTCAGTCTGACCCCCCTCCAGAGCAGGATGACCTAGGGCAGGTCACACAGGAACACATCCAGGTGGGTTTTGCCAAGTCTCCAGAGAAGGAGACTCCACAACCTCTCTGGGCAGCCTGTTCCAGCGCTCTGTGACCCTCAGTGTAAAGCAGTATCTCTTCACATTGAGCTAGACCTTTGTGTGTTCTAGCTTGCACCACATTTTCATTACTTTCTGTCAAGCACACTTTCATCTACTGACACTGAGTGTTGGACTTGATGATTTATGGAGGCCTTTTCCAGCCTCTAACATCCAATGACATGAGGCTTGCTTTTTAGTTATCTTCAGTGGATCTGCTTGATTCAAGGCCCTTTCCAAGGCCTGGCTTCCATGCACTGAAAAATATTTCCATATAAAAATGAAGATCTCAAATAATTTTATGGAAAATTCATTGAAAATATTCAGGGAAAAAAAACAACAATCTAGTGTTTTCCAGTCCGGAGATATCCAGAAGAAACCATCTGCTGCTTATTGTAAGTTATCTTATCTGTTGCTTTTGGGAAAAGATCAATAATATCATAAGCAAGTGATGAGTAAATCTCTGGGGGGAAAAAAAAAGAGGGTGGGGTGTTGCAACCTTTCTTATTTTCAAAGTGGCAAAATATTTCTGTTGGAGTTGCATAGGGAATATAAGGAACTGAAGTAGGCTGGAATTTTAGTCATTTTTTAATGAACCACTCAGGAATAATCCAGAGATTCCCATATGGCAGAGTACAGGTTGAAAATTGCTGATCTACAGCTATCCTTCAGGTAATCCTCCTAAGGTTTTAGTATTCAACTAAACTTGAATGCTGTCCAAATGGCAGTGTAAGACCAAGTCACGAGAACCTTATTTCTTTGAGATTTGTCATATATCTAGACTGAATGAGTAATGATTGAAAAAAAATTCAAAATCATTTAAAAGCTGAACCTGTATAGAATCTAAAGGGTTACACAAATCTTCACTTTACAGAAATAAAAGGAAAGAGAGAGGGAGAGAAAGACATCTAAGCTTCATCTATGTCAAATAAGGTTAATATAAGAATAAAATTAAACTTTCTAATGCATGATTCTAAGGTTTTCCTCAATTCCTCATTACTTTCTATAGGACCAGGGCAATAGCCAAACTATTGCATTTATTCCTTACAGCAGACTTCTGTAAGTTAACATTCTCTGTCTCCGAAATTATTATTCATTTTAAGATGTTAATTTACCAAACCCAGACATATTACACAAAATCACAGAGTTGTCGGGGTTGGAAGGGACCTCAAGGATCATCCAGTTCTAGCACCCCTGCCATGGACAGGGACACCTCACACTAGATAGGTTGCCCAGAGCCACATCCTGACTGGCCTTGAAAACATGAAAGGATGAGGCTTCCACCGCCTCCCTGGGTGACCTGTTCCAGTGTCTCACCACCCTCATGGTGAACAACTTCTTCTTAACGTCTAATCTAAATCTCCCCCATCTAGCTTAGATCCATTCCTCCCAGTCCTAGCACTACCTGACTCCCTAAAAAAGTCCCTTCCTCAGCTTTCTTGCAGCCCATTTCAGCTACTGGAAGGCTACAATAAGGTCTCCTCAGAGCCTTCTCTTCTCCAGACTTAACAGCCCAAACTCTCTCAGTCTGTCTCCATAGGAGAGGTTCTCCAGCCCTCTGATCATCTTCATGACCTTTCTCAGTATATTTCATAAATATAGTGAATCAGTTAGTAATGAGTTAATTTTTAAAACTAAGCTTTATTCCCTACATATTAGGGTTTAGTTCTCTAAAAATGTAAAGAGCTTTTTACCTGCTGACAAACTACCTGCCTATACCATGTTTCCCTCCCCTCAGAAAAAGAAGTAATTCTATTCCTTTTCTTTTAAACTAGATATTCTTTATTAAATGTTTGAGGACTTGGAAATGGTAAAATTAGCTCAGATATGTGAATCATAGAATCATAGAATGTCTTAGGTTGGAAAGGACCTTAGAGATCATCTACTCCAGCTCCAGTCCATGGCCAGGGATGCCTCTCAACTAGACCAGGCTGCCCAAGGCTTCATCCAATATGGCCTTGAGTAACTCCAGGGAGGAGGCATCCACTAGCTCTTTGGGCGATTTCCAGAGTCTCGCCACCCTCATAATGAAGAACTTCTTCCTAAGATCCAGTCTAAACCTGCTCTCCCCCAGCTTTAAACCATTCCCTCATGCCAGCAGAATTCCAGAAGGTTCTGCACAAGAAGTAGCAGCATTAACAATGTACCAGCAACCTGGAAGAAATGCCTAAACCTTTCACAACTATTTTCTTTCTTCCATAGAAGATTTTACCTTCTCTCCCTCACCATAGTCTAACAGGGTGCTCAAGCATCTTGCCAACAGCAAGCACATTAAGGACTCCCTCTGCCATAGTACAACACTACTTTCAAATAGTCACATATACACTCAGCTGAACCTGGACCCCTGTCTGGAAATGTCATTCCTGCCCAGAGAGCTCTCCATAGCTGTCTTCATCTTGATTCCAGAAAATTACTTTTATTTAGGAAAGACTTTTAATCATGTGCTTGAGGTTCATTCAAAAACAAATGAAAAATGAGTACAAGTGCCTGACTCTGAGAATCCTGAAACTTGTGCTGTGCTGTTTAAAATAGTTATGAAAAAAAAATAGTATTTTTGCTAGGTTTCTATCTTTTCTTTGCTATTAATTCTACTTGTCAGTTCTTGCGTCTTTTGTCTGATGCAATTGCTTTAGCAGACTGCAGCAACAATGCTTATAATACTCTTTGTCCTTTATTGTCAATGTACATTTTTAGCTGCCTTGTGCTTATTTTGCCTTAAATGTTCAAGCTGGACCCAGTGCTGCTTTTATCAGTCTTGCCCCTTGCAAATTTTGCTACGCTCTGCAGCTCTACTCAGTTACAGTGGTTTCTTTGTCTTTCCATCAATTAAGATGTAAAAAGGGTAATTTAGGATGGTGGGAGGATATGGAGTGGGAAGTGAGGATGAGGAAATCTTCAAAAAGTTTTCCCTGCATTTTCCCTTGTCATGCAGCCTCATATAAAAACAGCCTCGCCTGGCTACAGCAGGCCAGGCTACTTTCTCCCCAGCATATTATGGATTCCTTTCAACAAAACAATAAAGCTCTTGCTTCATTTTAAGTGCACACGTAGATTTTGTTATCTTCAGTAATCACAGGTAAGCAAAAAATTATGTGCTTTGTCAAGGAAGAATTAGCTTAGTGTTCTTAGTGGAACAGGTTGCCCAGGGAGGTTGTGGCTGCTCCCTCCCTGGAGGTGTTCAAGGCCAGGCTAGATGAGGTCTTGAGCATCCTGATCTAGTGGGAGGTGTCCCTGCCTATGGTAGGGGGTTGGAACTGGATGATCTTTGAGGTCTCTTCCAACCTACACCATTCTATGATTCTTCATGAAATCTTGGTCTAAAGATTGGCCTTACCAGTCTTCCATGCTGCTTCCATATCCATTTTGTGTGCACTACAGAAAAGACTTAGGTTCTGCCTTTGAGTCTGATCCCTGTGTGCCCCTGTCACTAAATCTTAGCTCAGCACAGCTGAACTGCAGCTCTTTCAACAGCTGATCATATGTGAATATCCTCAAAAGCAAAGTAAGTCTCTGATTTGAAGCCACTTCATTATTTTTTTAAAGTTGTGTATTTATTTTTAGAACAAAGGTGTTGGGATATTCAAAATGTAATGTAGAAGCCTTTGAATCATTTTAGCCTCCATTTTCTAGAAGAGTATAAAATAACAAAGCTACAGATGTCATAGTCACTGAATTCCTACTGAGTAACACCTCCTCAGTTTCAAATCCTAAACTATGGTTAATAAAGATCAGGTTTCAAAGTCCCAGGGAGATCTGTGTATCCTTGAGATGGTGAGAGAGAGAGGGTAGAGGGCTGGGGCCACTGTAGAAGTAGAGCTAAGTCATTGCTGGGTGCTAACAGCAATTCTTCCTAGAGTAACCAGTAGCATTTTGTGTGCCATGTAATTACCTTTAGTGTTCACTGTGACCACAATGGATGCTATCTGCTTAGTTATTTGTGTGTCATTCCACAGAGCTCATTGCTGTGGAGTGTTCACTAACACAGAAGGCAAAAAAA
>VWZI01010180.1:466549-471338 GCA_013396835.1 Psilopogon haemacephalus
TCTTCGTGGCCCTCCTCTGAACTCTCTCCAACAGTTCCATGTCCTTCTTGTGCTGGGGGCTCCAGAATTGCACACAGTATTCTAGGTGGGGTCTGACAAGAGCAGAGTAAAGGGGGAGAATCACCTCCCTTGCCCTGCTGGTAATGCCTCTCTTAATGCAGCCCAGGACACGGTTGGCAGTCTGAGCCGCGTGTGCACACTGCAGGCTCATGTTGAGCTTCTCATCCACCCAGACCCCCAGGTCCTTTTCCTCAGAGCTGCTCTCCAGCCACTCACCACCCAGCCTGGATTTGTGCTTGGGATTGTGCCAACCCAGGTGCAGGACCTTACACTTGGCCTTGTTAAATTTCATGAGGTTAGCCTGGGCCCACCTCTCCAGCCTGTCCAGGTCTCTCTGGATGGCATCCCTGCCCTCCAGCGAGTCAACTGTGCCACACAGCTTGGTGTCATCTGCAAACTTGCTGAGGGTGCACTCGATTCCTCTGTCCATGTCGCTGACAAAGATGTTAAACAGCACTGGTCCCAGAACTGACCCTTTAATTGTGTTTAATCCCAAACTGCGAGATGCTGGTGTTATGAAAAAAAAAAACAAACCCAACCAAACCCTCAACCAAAAACCAAAAAAATCCACCCCCCATCAACCTCCTCCAAATGGAAACAGTTCCATCCAGTTAAATACTTGCTGTACTGCAAGGAATTGTATGTTTGTAAAATTTCAGTGGAAATATAACCATACACAAAGTGAATTGCATTCAACAGCACAGAGCATGATGGAAATCAGTGAGCCTACTCAGTGTGATAGCCATCCTGGAGCTATTAAGACATTTGAAAATTGGTACACATAAGATCAACAAACACTTAAAACCAGAGATCTTATCAAAATTCACCTTGCACAGATGGCTTTTATTATTTCTAATTAAGAGTGAGGGACAATAGCATAACAACTCTTATTTAAATAATGTTCTACATTTTGGGAGAGAGAGAGAGAGAAAAAGAGAGTGAGAGCCAGAACTGGTGTTGTTTTCTGTTGATTTTTTTGTTCCCCCCTTCAACATCAGTGATTCTACGGCTTTTTAATGTGAAGTGGACTGTTTATCTGAAAGTGTGCTGGCAGACTGCCACCATATTTCTAAGATTAAAGAAAGGATTGAAAACAATCAGCTTTCCGAGGAACTGAAACCACCACAATATGTTTCTGATTAATTTACAAATATATGTATATATTTAAGGCTAAACTACAGAACCAGAAAATTCCTACTAGTTAGTCTATCACAGGCATTCTTACACTTTATTAGAACAGACATCATATTGAAATAATAAGCATGGGAGGCCTTTGTTTCTTCTTTGATCTATATTACTTGATGTCTGACTGGCTCAGATTTAAAATAAACTTTGGTATGTTTGCACTTGAAAACTGGAAAAAGACCACAAGTAATAATTTGTTGTCAGTTTCCATATTCTCTTACTAAAAGCTACAGTTTAGTCTGCACACTGCTGGATGCCAGGCCATGTTAGTCCAGTCACCCCCGCAGTGGTTAAACTTTCTTGTAGGAATACATCCTCTCGTATGGGACCAATGCTGATAGATCACTTCATCATCATGGATCTAACTGAGATGAATTAAAGGTACGGATCGCAGCTCTCCCTGCTTTCCAAATTTCTTGCAGGCCAGTGTCTTAAACACACAAGTATCTATTGGAAAAGGGTACCACAGAGCTGCTTTTCCTCTGAACATCTCAAGGGTTGTGATTTCATGGTGAAAAAAACAGTTGAATGCATCACAGATGTGAAGGCAAGACTTTAAGCTGGTTAATGATGGCTCTTCTGTGTGATGTTAAAGTATTTGTTTTCTGTATAAATGTTGTCAATTTGCATCCAGTATGTTAAAATATAACAAGCAGTGGTGTTTCAGTGACATCTATGCCTGACTGTGCTGGTTTGAACTAATTGGAGGATTTGAGTGAGAAAAATAGACTATAGGCTGTGAGATGAAAACACATGATGTCACTTCACTCACAGCTTTACTGAGAAAGAAAAAAAAAAGTTGTTTTAAGAGTTGTAACCCAAATATAGATAAGTCAGAGTGCTTTAGGCCTCTCCGGGCTGTGGCTGCTCCTTTCATGGCTCTGTTTCCCTGCCTTTTGTAGCTAATTCTCAATAATTCCACTAACCTCTTTCCTACTGCTAATCTCCCTGGTTGATCTACCTCTGCCTATCTGCTGCATCAGCAGATGGTGAGATAAGATTGGGGAAGAGGGGAAAGGTGGTAGGGGTGGTTAGAAAACCCCTCTTGGGGATTTTTGATCTCTGGGAGGGGAGTGGTTTTTCTGTATTACTTTTTCACTGTATATGTCTGTTATACATTGTAAATATCTGCTTGTATACTGTGCATTGCTGTAAATATAAAGCTTCATTTACCAACTTCCAGCCGTTCTGAGTTCTAGCCTAGGTTATATCAAAGGGTGGGGGTGCAGGTAACTGCTAAACCACCACACTGACATTGAAGGATTTGGTTTTAAACTTGGAAGTTTGTGTATATGCAGTAAAAATTTTACTCAGGCTGAGTATAGCCTGAGTAATCTTATATGAACTGATTGGTCCATATAAAATATAAGACCATATAAGACCAGTTAATTTTCTGATTTAGGAAATTATGTTCAGAAGAAAGAACACAGAAGAGAGACTCTGATCAAGAGGTGAATGAATCCTAAGCTATTAACCCTTAAAAAAAGGATACAGAGTACAAAACGTTAAGGATTGTAATACATGGCAGGATTAAAGAATACACTGATGTCCTTTAACATTCTTCAGCCTATTAAAAGTTTTCTTTGTCTGTTTCAAAATGAATCTCAGTAACAAATGAGTTAAGACTCATAAAAAAAAATGAAAGAGCTTTGAAAATCCCACCACCTCTAAAAATTCCCACTCTGCTGAGCATATCTCATCCCTTTATTGCCAAGGTAACCACGAGCATCTTATGAACTCTTCAGTGTTACCGGGTGGTCAAACAGAAAGAGAGAATTTTCGGGGTTGGAAGCAGCCTCAAGGATCATCTAGTTCCAGCCTCCCTGCCATGGGCAGGGACACCTTCCACTAGATCAGGTTGCCCAGATCCACATCCCACACCACAAAACATCTACTTCAGGCATGTCTCACACATAGGACTGAGGTCCAAAATGGATGCATTGCTGATTCTACATGATGACTGCAACTCATTTAGGAAGGAAAGAAACCACTTATACTCCAGAAGTTCCAAAATTCAGTTGTAACAGAAAGTTCTATGAGCCTGTTCCCTTGACAGACTAAGCATTGGTAAGGTCTCCGTTTAAACTGCGGTTCTAACTGGGATATTACCCATCTCATCTCGTCTTGTCTTAGCTCAGCTCAGCTCATCATCACTCTTTCCCATTCCTTAACTATATAAAGCTGTCCAAAATGGTGAAGAGGAAAAGGTCCCTTCACAGAAGGCAGAACCAAAATTCTTTTAGAAAAGATTAAGAGATTAGTGAACCAAACTTCTTTCTAACTTCCCTTTAAGCTCACCTGTTCTGTCTAGCTCTCCTAGAAGAAATACTCTTTTCTGTTGTGTGCGTGCATCCTGCCAGACACATAGTTGACAGTTTCAAGCATTGATACTAACATTTTGAGCAGAAAGACTGTTTTTTTCCTAGTTAATTCCTAGAGAAGGCTGCCCATACTAACAATAGTGAGTGCCAAATACAGCACCTGGACAGAACCACTGAAGTGAAGAATCAGAATAGCTGTAGATTATCGTTGTAGGTTTGGGACTAATTGTCCTACTATGGAGATAGAAATCCTCCAGCAACTAGAAAGTCTTCAAGGGGAGGCACAGGATGTTGTAATCTGTTATTCTATTCTCTGTTCCTGCATCTCCCTATATTTAGGGCAGACTGTCCAGTCTCGCTCTCTCTCCCTCCTCTTTCCTATGAGCAGGCTGCTGCTGTTATCGGTAGGCCTGTTCTTGGGGGTGGGCATTGAGGTCGACCGAGGCCTGCTGTGGGCTTGGCTGGCTGAGGCCTGTAGAGGCCTATTGAGACTTATCTTGAGGCTTAGGCTGGGGAGGTGGGAGCTAGGCCAGGATTGGTTCTGAAGATATATATATATATATGTGTGTGTGTGTATATATATATGTGTGTGTGTGTGTGTATATATGCTTTTATCTTGGTACCTTTTGTATTTTGTTCACTTTTGTAAAGAGTATTTCTATATAACATCCAATTCTGTGCGAGGGTGTTTGCTCACTCCTTCGGGGTCGATTCTTTCTGTCCAGAGCTGTTGCAGCTCAAAGAAAGACAATGATGTTCCATCAAACAGAGCGCTGCTCAGCAGACTCCATCCATAAAGACACCCATGCTCGCTACAGGATAGCATAGAGCTGATTTGAGCTACGTCCTGCTAGCTAAGATGAAACAAGGAGAAATTAAAACAAAACCAAAAATCAAAACTAGGACACGTATGAGCCAAGGACCCAGACACCCCATTTCTACCCTATTTCTGGCTCCTGCTGGTCTGATGAACAAAGGGCCAGGAGGACCCACTTTTCTGCGTTTTGCCACTCTAAAGACGTCAGGTAGTACATTCAAAGAGACAAGCTGATGTGCTAAGAAAGTTCAATATACATGAGAGGGTTGCTGGTGACATATGGCTGCTTTTAGACACAACAAAAAAAGAAAGATGACCAGCTGTGTGGATTGCAGAATGAAAGCTTGTGAAGCACATTTACAGGGGGGGGGGGGGCGGGTGGGGGGGGGGACTTTCTTCTGAGGGG
>VWZI01010180.1:479384-534746 GCA_013396835.1 Psilopogon haemacephalus
TTCTTTTATTCCACTTGTCTTTTTTTTTCAGTAGTGAAGTTGGCAGATTTGTACAAGACTTAAAATTTTCAGATTCTGTTGGAATTCTGATGAAAAATTTCAAAGTCCTCTGTAGTGTTACAAAAGATTTGTGCCATTTTCATCTGTTAGTTTAAGTAACTTGCCAGTAAATAAAGATGAAGAATTACAATAACTTTAAATTATTTTCTTTCCTTGTATTTAGAATTCTTTTCAGACAGGGACCTCAAATTTAATGTTAAAGAATACAAGCAATGAAAACCTTAATATGTCGCTGCCTGGAAAAAAACAAAGCAAGGAAGAAGAAAAGAAGCTGGCTTGGGGTGAGGAAAGGCAGGCCTAGAGATATTTAGTGCCTGATCAAAGGTCATTAATGAAAGGAAAAATGAGCAGCTGACAACTGAACTCAGAGATGAGCTTGCAGAAAGTAGCAGTAGGCAAAACCACCTCAATCAGCAAAGAGATTTTTGAGAGCACAGGGAGAACGGTCAGAGTCCTTGAGTTTTATATTAAAAGGTGTTTAAGATCTATGAATGCTGATATTTCTCTTGCTACCTGAGACAGTGTTTGCATTTCCACAGAGCACAGAATAATTCCAGGAATAATCAAGCAAACAAACTGAAAGAATGAGGACACTTTGGAAGGACTGACATTGTGGTTGATTTTCAAAGAAGTTTTAGGTTTAGGGAGACTAATCCCATCAAAACAAAATAAGAAATGGGTGCCAAACTCCATGCGGCCTCATTGAAATTCTCATCTCATACGACTGTAATTGATTTTTAATTTTTCTCCCTCATTGTAATTTGATGAGCACAAATTAGAGTTAAAATAGAATTTAATTCTATCCTGTACCTATGTTTGGGCTTTTCCCCCCTGCCGTCATTCATTCATTTATTTTGCTTTGGATTTTTTTGCTTTTTTTAAAAATGCACCTTTCACTGAGTTATTTAAAGTGACAAAATATCAACCACAGAGCAAACATGCTTCCTTCTGCAACCCCCCTCCAACCCCCAAATATTAAAGAGCAATAAATAAATAATGGACCATAACATCAACCGCCTTGGACTGACACCACTTCTCTGCCGATTTAAACAAGCCGAGTAGGTGGCCTCCTGCATTTTAACATTTTCTAAGGTTATTCTCAGAAGCACCTGCACAGTAAATAAAGGTAAAAAGTGCAACAAAATAGCTGCAGCCGTGTCAGCCAATAAGGAGCTCTGCTTCCATATACATTAGTGAACTTTTCTCCTGACAAACAGGCTATCACCGTATAATGGGCTTCTCCTGAAGTTTACTGCGGCACTGTTTATAATAACATTGCATCCAGCCTGCCTTGTTGGTACTTTTGCATTGCAGGGTAACAGTTCTGAGGTGGCAGCAAACAGCTTCCGTGCTTGTGTCAGGAGAAATAAAACTGTTATTATTTCATACACTTCAGAGGCCACACTCGAACTCAGCAGCTCTGCAGAGCTGTTGTGAACAGAAAGCTCTGCTGTAGAACACCGGGCTGCCCCCTCAACAATAAACCGTCTTCTCTCCTCCGTGTTTGGCTTCCTGCCAGTTGCCCATTTGCTTTACACCATCAATTTATATTCACTGAGATGGTGTAAGGTTCTAGAACAGCACTGATTATCAAATCTGCCTGCCAAACATATGAGCAGTAAAAGCTGGTCTTCCAGAGTCCTACATGTATCATCCAAGGGCCCAATCCCGTGAGCTTGCCCTGCGAGGAGGAGCAGCTCGTGGAAGACAGCGGAGCCCTGCACAGCGGCAAACACCACTGCTGGGAACCAACAGTCAAGGGATGAGTCCTCAGTGGCTTCCACTTGCAGAGCTTTAAAGGAGTGCTTTTCAATAACCCCACAATAGTGTGAGCCCTGCCAGGGTCGGTGCAGAGAGCTCAAAGCTTTTGTCGCATCTTTTGATAACTGTTTCATACCAGCAGCAATTTGCCAGCTGATAACATCTCTTCCAGTGTATGGGAAGCAGTTTTCAAAAAGGCTTTGCAGCAGCCATGCAGCTTCTCATTCCTTGCTAATCCCAAGTACAGAAGAGCCAAAAAAGTCTCTCACCATCTTATCTCTCCCTACATCCAAACCCACCCACCAGAGTTAAAAATTTTTTTTAAAAGCTTAAATTTTTTAAAAAAAGCTTTAGAGAAGAACTTTTAAAAGTATACAGATTGATTTTTATTTGCTTTAGTGTCTAAGGAGTATGTAAGTCCGATTTCCAAACTTTTTTTAATCCTGAGGTCTCGAAATTTACTTCTATAAAAGGAAGTTTAGATTCTCAGAGAAAAGAAAAAAAAATATGTTTACAGCTGGGATGGCTCTTTAGAAAGACACCAAATGTCATGAGAGCAGCATTCAGGAGAACTGTATTAACAATGGATTTTAGCAAATTAATTAGCCTTGCCCATTTTAATTTTTTCTTTCACCATGCTTTAAGCTTGTGAGAATGGGCCACAACAGGTTTTGTTCATAAGTTACTTTGCATCTAAAAAGAATTGGAATATTTCATGCTTCTTTTTCCACGTGGTTATATACTGGCAATCCTAATTTGAATCCTTTCGCCTCGTGTACAATTAGTTCTCACCAAAGCCAGCAGACGTCATCATCCATACGTAAAGAAAGCAGGATAGGACTTTAATGAGTGGGAAGTAAATGCAACAATGCAAAGGCAAATGAAGAGGTTTTGCAGAAGAAAGATAGCTCTATGGATGTGAAACAAAGCTGTAGAGATAAATACATCTACCTACTCTTTGCTTAAGAGCTGTAATATTGGGCTCACTTAACACATTCAAAAACATGCCTGCATTTTCCAAATGTTTCCTGGCTATAATAATCATATCTCAATCCTAAAAGGAACTCTGTACAAGAAGACTTATGCACATCCACAGTGTTAGCTGCAAGATTGCAGCCTTTATTGCCGACTATTTGTAAATAAGGATAAAAGTCAACGTAGGCATCTCTTCAAATGCAACTTTAAAATACCATATGTCCTTATGCTTGTGTTATGCGATGAAACCTGACAGATCAAAGGACCAGATTTCCCACTCTACATTGATTATTTACTATCATTCATTTTCATGCATTTTAATATGTGGTATCTACATTTAGGTTCTTGAGAGCCAGAGAGAATTCAAGCTGCAATACTTGGATCCAGACTCTGAACTTCACATAGCTTGGGGATCTGGCATTTCGGTTCAGCTTTGTCTCTATATAAACAACAATGTAACTCAAATGAAGTCCGTGCTGCCTTCAAACATGCTCAGGCTGCCTTAGCCCTTTCCTCCTATCCAATCTATTCACCTTTTTTTCCCCTTTAAAAAAAAAGAAAAAAGAAAAGAGTCAGCTCATGGGTAGAAATTCATGACAGATTTTGACTGCAGGCATCAACTCTTCAATTCAGGGTGCAAGTCAGTGGAAGTGCTCATGCTGGCTTTCTGAACTTAAACTAAGCAACCCAGCAGAGATGACATCAGGGCTACTGACACTTCTTTTTATTGCCCAGTCATAAATTCATAAAGGGATGTATGCTATCACCAATTGCAAGTTTGCTAGGTAAACATCGACACCTATTTAATGACTTGTGTACACGTTGTAAAAGCAGAGAATCTTTATACAAAGAAATCGAATAAATCAAACATGAGTGGAGACTGAGGAAAGCAATTAAAGTTTTAAGGTAAGGTTGCTCTGGTAGGGTCCTCTATCATGTGAGCGTGTGTAACAGGAAATATGTTAACATGGAGTACAGTATGTGAAACTAAATTAATTAGTAATATAAACCACTTCTAAAGCAGCATGTCCACTGACACATAAATAGATTCAACGCAAGAGATAAACAACTCATTCAGAGATCTCAGCTCTTTTTTTATCAAAGAGAAGAAATGAAAAAAGATATAAAACTTTCTAAAAGGCAGAGGTGATAAAAGCATAGCTAAAATAGACGTTTTAAAGCCAACTTGTTTGCCCCAGGCTAGTGATTGAAAAGAAAAAGCATAGCCAGACCATAAAAAAACTATTGGACCATATTTCATTTGCTATAGTGTATTTAAATTTTGCACTGCATGCCAGTTTCAACTTAGTGCCTTATAGGCTGGTATAAAATACATTAAGCTGCACTACCTTCTGAGTAAGGAAGCTTGCTTTGAGACGGACTTCTTCTAGTCACCTCACAGTCTTTCTTAAGGTTAGTAATGTACTTAAGGCTATATGGGCAATTTCTTTTCTCTGCTCCAGACATCAAAATTAGTTACAGCTCCTTCCTTCTAGCAAAACAAACATGGAATCTTCTGTTAGGCTTAATGACTCTTAGCACTACACAAACTGGTGCAGGAACAGCTTCTGGAATCAACTTACTAAAGCTTAACATGCTCCCTAAAAGCCAGACAAAACTTTTGTATCATGTACAGATCTCCACATAAAGCTGAGGCTGGAGGTCCCTGCTTGTAGTTTCTGCTTATACAACAGGTACAATTTAAGGGAATACTCAACTAACTACATACACAATCCATTTCTGCCTGTTATTCTTCCCTGAATGCTTCTGTAGATCTCTCTTCAAAGTTTCTACCAGCTTCCCAAATCACTATTTCCACCTATGATGCTAACACACTTCTGACAGAAACTGGTGAAGCACTTCCCTCCTTCTAATTTTCCAGGTGAAAGAATCCAATAGCACAGAAATTGGGATAACTACTACTTCCCACAATTTATATTACTACTGCTTCCCAGAAGAACATCTCTAGCTTCTAAGAACTTACAAACTTGCTAAGATTCTAATAGATGCAGTAACTATTTGTCAATTTCATGCACAACTTCGGTAGTCCTGATTGTGTGGCTGTATGAAGGACAGGATCGCATCCAGAGGGACCTAGACAGGCTCGAGAGTTGGCTGAGGAGAACTTAATAAGGTTCAGTAAGGCAAAATAAGAAAGGCCTTGCACCAGGTCAGGGCAATCCCAGATAGCAATCTAGGATGGGGCATGATGAAATTGAGAGCAGTCCTGCAGAAAAGGTCTTGGGGGTGCTGGTGAATAAGAAGCTGGATACGAATCAATGTGTTCAGTATGCTCTTGCAGCCCAGAAGGTCAGTGGCATCCTAGGCTGCATCATGAGAAGTGTGGCCAGCAGATAGAGAGATAGGATTCTGCTGCTCTGCTCTGGTAAGACCTCACCTGAAGTACTTCACCTAGCTGTGGAGACCTCAGCACAGGAAGGGCATGGAGCTGATAGAGGAGGTCCATGAAAATGATAAGGGTGTTGGAACACCTCTGCTACAAGGACAGGCTGAAGGAGCTGAGATTGTGCAGCCTGAGAAACAGAAGACTCCAGAGAGGTCTAATAGCAGCTTGCCAGTACCTGAAGTGGGCTACAAGGCAGCTGTAGAGGGACTGTTTGCAAAGGCTTGCAGGGACAGCACAAGGGCAATGGTTTGAAATGAGAGCAGAGCAGATTGAGATTGGATATGAGGAACAAGTTCTTCAGCATAAGGGTGCTGGAACACTGCAACAGACTGCCCAGGGAGGTAGTTGAGGCTCCATGCCTGGAAATATTCAAGATGAAGCTGGACAAGCCGCTGGGCAACCTGCTCTAGTGGAGGATGTCCCTGCTGACTGCAGGGGGGTTGGACTAGAGGGGCATTCTGTCAGTGTATCATCATGAAAAAACAGAAGCTAGTAACACATCCAGGGCTGAGGAGAGAGAGGGTGGGACACTGCAGGTGTAAATCATGACAACTCTACAATGCAAAGTTTTGAGCAAGTTAGGTACACAAATTTAAGGTGCCCTAAGGCAACTTTAATTTATGTGCCTGGGTGACTCGTTATCACTGTGTAACTGCCAAAGCCTCACTACTTTTGGCAACATCACAGACTTTGTGTTCATTTAAAGAAAAATTCTGGCCTCATGAGCACTGCTACAAATCACTACCCATCCCTCTCTTCCTAGTTTCTTGGAAAGGATTCCTAAAATTTGGCCCTTCATTTTATTATAGGCAGAACAGGTACTCCTCTCCTTAGACAATATTTCCACTTGTTATATTTCACTTTCCAAATGGTATTTAGCCCACAGAATGTTTGCCTAAGCCTCAATTGTTTTGGAAAGTTTTAGCAAAAATGATTCAGCCATTTCTGAAAGTGAAATGAAAGAAAAATATTGGTGTGTTTCTTCTTGCTATATTTAATTGAGGAGAGTGTGCTTTAGAACAGAAGCATAACATTTGGAGAAGGGATGGCCCTGCTCTGAGGGATGTGCCTTTTGCCATCTCTTTGAAAATCCACCCACATTTGGCCGAGCTATAAACCTTTGAAATTTTTCAATTAGCACTAGTTCAGTAAAGACATTTAAGAGTTTGTCAGCTAAAATCTTCAAAGACTCCATCTGTACTGAACATGCTCCAGCCTGTACATGCTGGCATCTGCAGCACCCCCTACGGAACAAGGGAGCATGCTTTGCTCCAGGTTGGAGCAGGATTTCCTCTGGAACAGTCCTTCTCCATTGCTGGGGACCTTCCTAGGCCAGGGAATGAGCACAGAGAGTTGTCCCCCACATCCTCTGCATCCCAAGTCATCCATATCCTCTGCATCCCAATCTTATGTGGCGAGAAGGACCACAAGGGAGTAATGCAAAGCCAGCTACTGTTTGCCTTTTAACATTTGCCTCCAACACTTGTCATTGCAAAAAGGCTTCAAAAGAATGCAACAATGTGAGGCTCCTGCTTTGCAGTGAAATGTCAACTAAAGAATCAGGTTCCAGCTCTTCATCCAACTCCATCATCCACCTCATTGGTCCCAATATTTCTTCTTTCCTCACATCCCACATTACACTTCAATCCCAGAAGCTGCCTCCTTCCAGTCCATTCCTGGCCTAATTCATTCTCAGTGCTCTGGCTCCTTTCATTTACAGTTGGAATCTCCTTAATTCACAGAGTAGTACCAGCCTCCTTACTCAGCCAGCCTCCTTTTATCTCCTCCTTTGCTTTGCGGTGTCTCCGCTGGCATGGCACAAACTACAGCTTTCTCTCTTGGTCACCTCTGGTCCCCTCTACCATTAGCTCTGGCAGCTTCCTCCACCACAGTCCTGGGTATCAGAAGGAGTAGCAGGTATGAGATAGGAGTTCACTATTTTGATGCCTATCTATGGCAGACCAGACACTTTAAAACAGCCTTGCCATAGTCTGCACAGTCCCTCTACAGCATGAGGTGGTGCAAGATTTGTGATTAGGGCTATTTAACACAGAATTTCTGGAAGTTTAGCAATTAAAACCCAGGAAGTCTTCAATAAGCATCTGTGAACTGTGATTTTTTTGCTAAGACTCAAACCGTGGCCAAATTTGTTACATTTTTATAAAAGAAGCAAAAGCACACTCCTAACATTCACCTGCCAAATTTCAACTCCCACCCCCCCACCCCCCCTTCCAAATGAGAGCACTAAAGCTGTTCAAAGAAAAGGTCTCCATAATTACTTAACCCTGTTAAATAACGTGCACCATGCTGCTGCTTTTTTTGCCCCCAATCTATTTTGTGTTTTCTGGTTGTTTTGGGAGTGTTTTTTTTTTTGGTTGGTTGGTTTAGATTTTAGCTGTCTATTAAAGGTCCTATACTGAACACTGAGATTGAACCTCTGCTGCTGTTCTGCAGTTCTTGGTGCACACTGTACTCTGGATTAGGTTGCTGAGGAAGGTTGAGGGCATCTGCTCCCTCGGGGTGTTCAGTGCCAGCCTAGATGAGATCTTGAGCAGCCAAGTGGAATTGAGAGGTGTCTCTGCTCATGGCAGGGGTGTTGGGGTAGGTGATCTTTAATGTGCCTTCCAAGCTATTCTTTACTATGAGGGTGTTGGAGCACTGGAACAGGTTGCCCAGGGAGATGGTTGAGGCCCCTTCCCTGGAGAAATTCAAGGTGAGGCTTGATGGTTGCCCTAGGGGACCTGGTCTAGTGGGGATGTCCCTGCTGAATGTAGAGGAGTTGGACTAGATAATCTCTAGAGGTCCCTTCTGACCCAGATCATTCTATGATTCTATAAATGTTTTAAGCCCCAAGATTGGCTATTTCTATGGATATTGGCTTTTTATTTTAAGACAATGACTTTACAATAGAGCTCACTAAATATATAATGCAAATATATAGATACTTGTGTTCAATACTTGCAGAGCTTAATTGCATCAAGTATTTTCTGCTGTGTATAACTTTATCATACTTGTAAGCTGCCTAAAATGTAGCTTGTTTGATTAACATGGTGTTATTTTGTGAACATATGGGGGGGTTATTTACTTTCCTGCTTTTTGATCAGCTGCTCACTAGGGCTGACTTCAAACAGGAGTTTAGCACCTTAGGATCTCTAACAGAAGCCTGGCTTTACAAGGCAGAGCAAATTACAATTAAGCAGTCAGAACATTTAGTATAGTTCTTGACCACTGGATAGTTTTCTGTCAGTAAGAAGAATACAGTTACTTTAAAAGTCTCAGAGGCGCTCCATTTCCTACATCACTAACTGATCTATGACGGCCCTTTCATTCAACCTGACCATAGGACTATGCCCAGTGCAGGGCTTTCTTCTGAGGAAAAGAGGAAATGGAGACCTAAAGAACAATACAAATGCATTTTGCAAAATTACAATATTCCTTTTTTGCAGTTCATGATTACTTCAAGAATTTGAAAGCTGAGTTTTCTCTATCTGCCTGCTCCAAAAGCCTGCAAAGTTTCTGGGCCCCCTGTATTCTACCTGTATGAACCAACAATCACTCAACGATTACCATAGCATCATAGATCCATGGAATGGTTGGGTTGGGAGGGATCTCCAAAGGTCATCTAGTCCAACCCTCCTGCAATAAGCATGAACATCCTCCACTAGATCAGGTTGCCCAGAGCCTTGTCAAGTCACACTTTGATTATCCCCAGGGAAGAGGACTTCAATCACCTATCTGGGCAGTTTGTTGAGGTGTTCCAGCAACCTCATGCTAAAGAACTTGTTCCTCACATGTAGTCTAAATCTACTCTTCTCTCATTTGAAATAATTGTCCTTCATACTGTCCCTGCAGGCCTTTGCAAACAGTCCCTCTGCAGTCTTTTTAGCCTGGAGCAGAGGAGCTTGAGGGCTGCCCTCATGCATGTTTATAAAGATGTGCAGGGCAGTGTTGGGAGCATGGAGCCAGGCTCTGCACAGTGATGCCCAATGATACAACAAGGGGCAATAGATGCAAGCTGGAGCAGAGGAGGTTCCATGTGGACATAAGGAAAAACTTTTTCCCTGTGACCAGGGCCAGGACCCTGGAACAGGCTGCCCAGAGAGGTTATAGAGTCTCCTTTTCTGGAGACATTCCAAACACACCTGGATGCATTCCTGGGTGATGTGCCCTAGGTGACCTTGCTCTGTCAGGAAAGTTGGACTGGATGACCTCTCAAAGTTCCTTCCAACCCCTAACATTATGTGATTCTGTCATTCTTGTAGCACATTTCAAGTACCGGCAGGCTGCTATTAGGGCTCCCTGGCGCCTTCTGTTCGGCAGGCTGAACACCCCCAACTCCCTCAGCCTGTCCTCATAGCAGAGTCATTCCAGCCCTCTGATAATTTTTGTGGTCCTTCTCCAGATTTGCTCTATCAAGTACATGACCCAAAATGGCCTAATTGATCTGAAAATGTCAAGGAAAATGTGTCACAAATTCTAATTTGTGTGGGCTGGTCTGGCTGGACACATGCACAAAGTCACAGAATATTTAATCCTCTCTCATTCTTTGGGTTTTGGGTTGAGCTTATAACACAGATTTTGTGAAAGTCTTTCTGACTTCCTTCCTGGAAGGCTGGGTGGCATCTGATCAAAGGAGAGAATCTATTAAAGTAGGAATGAAAGGTTTGACAGAACTGAAGAGTTTGCTGCCATATCAGCCTGTGGGTTGTAAGTAGGACAGGGTAGTGCAGCAATGCACAGCAAAACATTCTCAAATTTCAGACCTAGTGGGCTACACAAGCTGATAGCAAAGTGGTTGTTTAGGTTTTATTCCTCTCCAGAGCTGGTGTGCTTACAAGATGGGATCAAAGCTGTAGAGTAAGTTTATTCCCTCTGAATACTCTGCTTTCCATACTCTTACATTTTCGGGGAGCTCTAGGGAAACAAAAGAAGCATAAACCAAGAAGAGAAGATGCTCAAATAAGCGATTAAAACCAAACAAAACCCACAGCAAGCAGCTCTCTCAAACTTCCCCACAAATTGGGCAATAATTCCACCAGAATTTTTTTTTTCAATAGTGTTTTTGTAAAAGTTTTTATACAACTTCGGTAATTAAAAGCATCAAATCTGCATCGTACTCAGGCAAAAGACTGAATTAACTTTTTAAGCTAATTGTCTGAGTGTGTGCCTTTAAAATATGAGCCCACCTTCGCTGAAATATCACTGAATCACAGAACTTTAGAGGTGGAAAGGGATCTCCAGGGATCAGTCAGTCTAATCCCCCTGCCATGCAGGATCCCCCAGGGTAGATCATACAGGAATGCATCCAGGTGGGTTAGGAAAGTCTCCAGAGGAGGAGACTCCACAATAACTCTGGCCAGCCTGCTCTGGCACCCTCACTATAAAGTTTCTCCTCACCTTGAGCTGAAACCTTCTCCAGTTTGTAGCTGTTGCTCCTTGTCTTAATGCTGCTGACCACCGAAAAGAGATTGGCCCCGGCCACTTTTGACACCCACCCCTCAGATATTTGTACACTTACACATTGATCAGATCTCCTCTCAGCCTTCTCTTCTCCAGACTAAACAGCCCCAGGGCTCTCAGTCTCTCTCCGTAGGGGAGATGCTAAAGCCCTGCGATCATCCTTGTGGCTCTCTGCTGGACTCTCTCCAGGAGGTCCCTGTCTCTCTTGAACTGGACACAGTATTCCAGGTGTGGCCTCACTAGAGCAGAGGGGGAGAAGAACCTCCCTAGAACTGCTAAACCTCTTCATTTATGAATATAATATTTTTGACATCTGGGGTATTAAAAAAAGCTCTCTGCTGTAGAAAATGGTTTGAATAACGAATCTTGTAGGAAAAGTAACAAAAACGTTTCTTCTCTAAGTGAGGTTTTGTAATTCCTGTAGCCCCTCCACTGCATGCCTGTATGGAGATCTCCAGCTTTTTTAACAGCTTGGAAACATGGTTTTTAAAGCCATACAAAATGATACCAGGAAAAGCCAAGGTCTTGAGGCCCCATCTTCCTCCCATTAGAGTCAATAGAAAATTAAAAAAAAATAATCATATTGTTTCTCCATTTATCTTAGAACTAGGCTGTGACTGAGGTGTGGCAACTAACCTATGTTCTCAAGCTTAAAGTTGAATTCCTTTAGGTCAGGGCTTTGACACACCAGCAAGTCTCTGTAGGAAATGCAAATTGCCGTTTCTTGTGGCAGTAACCTTTCTTTTGACAGGGGACTTCTGTTTCCAGGGCTGATAAATTTCACACACATTCGATAAAATAGAAATCGCGCCAAAATTAAACAAAACCAGAGCCTAGGAAAAAATACATCAATGTAGATGCTCTATTTAAAGAAGAATTTGGAACTGGACTTCTGTGATGTTTCCTGTACCCTAAATGTCTTTCTTTTTTTTCCACTCAACACATTAAAGAGACATGATCAAGGCTGGAGAACCTAAAATTAGACCTGCCAGCTGTGTTTTGGTTTGTGAGTATTTGCAGGTCACGCTGTCCCTGTGCGCTGCCTGTCTGATCCAGTCCCTGGAGGAGGTAAAACCCTGAAATGTAAAGGAATCCTGATACCCCTTCTACTCTGCAGCACACTCTCTGCAGCAATCTCTCCTCAGAGCAAATTAGGCAGCCAGAAAGAAGACAATACACAAATACCTCTGATCTTGAAAATGGCATGGGGATCCGTGTTTGTTATTTCATGCTTAGCATCAAAGTTTCATCTCACATTTGGGGAAACTAACAGGTTTTAAAAGGTCACACAGGAAAAAAAATGTATTAATATTCTCAAGCATATTTGATTTGAGGTTGGCTGAGTGAGCTTTTAAAACATCCTCTGAAAATGCCTAAACCTTCAATAATCCTGCCAATGCATGCTGAGTTTTTAGCATCTCAAATTACTCATTAGCCTGCCAATTTTCCACCTAATAACTCATTTAATTACTGTAAAGAAGCTCTAGATAGTTTGCAATTGCTCTATAAAACTTACTACTAAGATTTCAAGGGACAGTTTATCCAAGAGACATTAATCTAACCTCTAATTTTCAGGTGGTGCAATCCTAACTAATTTGTTTTCATAGGTTAAGTAGCCACATGCAACTGCATTGTTTCCATGTGTTTGTGCTCTTTGCACATGCAAATGAGAGTTTTGAGTTGAGGAGCTCAAAATTCGAGGGAGTTTTGGATAGTTCAGCCTTATAAACCTGCCAGATGAGCTCTCTTATTGTCAGGACAATCATCCAACTGCATCAGCCAAAGAGGCATGCATGTGTTATTCCCTTGTAGTTAGGAGTTGAAAAAAAAAAATCTGTAATTTTCAAAATAATAATTGAAACCTTGTGGGGAAATGTTATCTAGAAAGCTACAGGTAGCAATGCTAAAAGCAGTGCTCTTTTCAAACAGAGATACAGGGTTTGAACTAGGCTAAGTNTTCCAGTGCCTCACCACCCTCACTGTGAAGAATTTCTTCCTAACATCCCGTTCAAATCTCCCCTCCGCCGATTTGAACCCGTTACCCCTCGTCCTGCCATTACAAGACCTTGTGAACAGCCCCTCCCCCTCTTTCTACAAAAATGGAGAAAGGAGCTGCACAGAATAAAAAAAAAAAAAAAAAAAAAAAAAAAGAGTTTTGTGAGCTCACTGTTGAAAAGTCTGTCAGGAGCAGATGAAGCTGAATAGGTCAAGTACAGNAAAAAAAAAAGAAAGGAGCTGCAGAGAGTACTTCCTCCCAAAATGGAGAAAGTACTTGCACAGAATCAGAACAGGTCCAGCTCCCTCCTCACCAGGCCCATGGTCTCAATGCTGTCTTCTGTAAGTCTGGCACAAAGGTGAAAACACTGCAGAAATGGCTCACACACTCTGAATGCACCTAATTACATTCTGAGGGGGCACTGGAACATGAAATACTCATCCCCTAGCCCCTTTTAACTCCCCCTCAGTCTTCTGTGCATCAAAGAAGGTCTCGCGCTGTGCAGATAGACCTCTGGCGTCAAAGAAGATGGAGGTCGTTATGTAAGTTTATCAAGGGAATACTTCATTGCAGAACAGGAAAGGAACAAACAGGGAGATATCACAGGCAAAGGGAAAAAATCTAAGGTATTGTGGCAACTTGCTTTGATGATTTGCTTTTCTCTCTTATCCTCTGTTTAAATATAAAGTGTATGTTTTGAGGCAAAAGAATATTCTGCTCAGTTACTAAAAACATTTGCAAACCAGGCACGCTGAGAAAGACAAAATCTAAGTTCTTAAATCAGGATGTATGAGGAATAAATAGAAAGTGAACACATTATCAAGAAAAAGAGAAGAATCCCACTATTACCTAATAATCTTTTCCATCACGGCATCTAACTCTCCAAAGTCTGGAGAATTGGTCAGAGCCCATGGGGCTGATGAAAGCTCACCCTTAGAGGTGAGCTCATGGGATCCTTTCCATTGTCATTCATTTAGAGAAGCCCATGGTGATGTCCAGGTGATCACATTACAGTCACAGAAGACTACATTTAATTATACCAGAAAGTCACAGGACAAATAAAATTTGAACACTGATTAAGAGTATAATAAGGTTAAATCTGTGTAGTCCAGCATGTTTGTGTTATCTATGATGGGTCATGCAAGCTGGTTTATGGTTTAGTCTTGACATTTTACTTCAATTTTACAGCTACAGAGTTTCTAAACCAGCAAATTTAGTGGTCTTTGATAATCCTCGTGTATAGTGCTCTGTCCTGTCTGATTGCCTTCTGCATGAACCAACATGACAGAAACCTTACTAGTAAATTCCTATCCTTTGGAAGTCTACATGGGGTGACATCAAGAGTGGTTGGGGGTGCTGTTTGACAGTTGGATGAACATGACCCTGCAGTGTACTTGGGCATCCTGGCCTGGATCAGCCATAGTGTGGCCAGCAGGACCAGGAAAGTCATTGTCCCTCTGTACTCAGCATTACTGAGGCCACATCTTGAGTACTGGGTTCAATTGTGGGGCACTCACTCCAAGAACAAGGTGCTGCAGCATGTCCAGAGAAGGATAATGAAGCTGGTGAAGGGTCTGGAGAACAGGACTGGTGAGGAGCAGATGAACGAACTAGGGTTGTTTAGTCTGGAGGCTGAGGGGAGACATTTTGGCTCCCTACAACTAACTCCCTGAATGGAGGTTGGAGTCAGGTGGTGGTCGGTCTCTTCTCCCAAACAGCAAGTTATAGGCCAAGAGGAAACTGTTTCAAGTTGCTCCAGGGGAGGTTTAGGTTGGACATTAGAAAAAAATTCTTCACTACAAGAGTGGTCAAGAATTGGAACAGACTGTCCAGGGAGGTGGTGGAGTCACCATCCTTGGAGGTGTTCTAGAAGCTGTAGACATGGAGCTTCACGACATAGCCTAGTGCTCACGGTAGCTGGGTTTCAGTTGAACTTTAAGATCAAGTTCTTTTCCAACCTTAATGATTCCATGACTCTATGATAACTTTGATAATTTAGTCTTTTATAGTTTTGCTTCAATTCTACAGATACAGACTTTCTAAGAGAGCAAATTCTTGATTACTGAGCACTGATGACATAAAATGGTAAGTTTGTATTAGGGCACTGTTATGCTCCATCCATGTACTTATCAAGAACCATAATACACAATTCCGGTGGCAACTCTTCAGCCACTGAAGTGACCTCAGTGCTTGAATATGCTGAGATTTTCTGTATCAGGTGAGGACATAAGAGCATCAGCATTGCATTTATGATGCTTTGCTGCAATGCTAAGCAAGCTTTGCTTATAGGCAGTAGCACAGATCATCTTCAGACAAATCCTAGGTTTGTGAGAGGTGATTCCGTCACTTTGCTCTGTGAAGACCTCACATGGGGTACTGCATCCAGCTCTGTAGCCCTGAACACAAGAAGGACATGGACCTGATGAAATGGGTCCAGAGAAGTGCCACAAAAACCATCACAGGGCTGGAACACATGGGCTATGAGAACAGGCTGAGGAAGCTGGGAGTGTTCAGCCTGGAGAAGAAAAGGCTTCAGGCAGACCTAACAACAGCCTGCCAGTACCTGAAGTGGGCTACAAGAGGGCTGCAGACAGACTGCTTGCAAAGGCCTGCAAGGACATGATGATTTAGATTGGATGGGGGGAAGAAGTTCTTTACCATGCAGGTAGTGGAACAGGTTGCCCAGGGAGGTAGCTGAGGCCCCATCCCTGGAGATATTCAGGGTCAGGATGGACAAGGCTATGAGCAACTTGATCTAATGGAGGATGTCCCTGATGACTGCAAAGGGGGTTGGACTAGATGACCTTTGGAGGCCCCTTGCAACCCAGACCATTCTATGGTTCTACCGTTCTATGCCAAATGTAACAATCCTGCTGCTATGAAATGCATATGATAAAGTAGTGATATCAAAATGAGATTGAGCATTTTGTCATTCCATAGATTAAATTGCTAAGCAGATTCTTAAAACCCCAGTCAATAGCCCTCATTTGGACTACTCAGTTGTTAGCTTGCTTTCTGTGTAGCTGTGCCTATGCCAGTGCATACATTTGATGTGTGCGTGTTTCTACACACACACACACACAAGGAATAGAGCACCTATTTCTATATGCATATTGTCACATATAAACACATATGCTCCAGAGCTTTCCTTTTAGTGTTTTTCTTGAATCTTGATATGAATAATATCCAGCACCATGGACCTTGAACACTGATGACTCTGGTTAATGCTTTTATCCTTTGCTTGAAATTACAGGATCAGTCTAGCCAGAATTTATGAGAACCAGACCCCAGACCTCACATAGCTCACATATTAGACCATTAGGCATCTAACTACCTCTGAACAATTTCAATGCATTATCTTGCCTTCTCCCTGGGGCACAAACTTCACTCGTCCATACTTTTAATATATTTTGTCTGCATGAAGCAGATCGAGTTATTACATGCCAGCAGATCACAACTTACAGAAATCTCATTGCTCCACAGCCATGCAGCTAATATCTCTCCTTTCTCCACGCTGAGATAGCGCAGGAAAGAAATGGCCACAGTGCAATTTTCATTCAATTCCTTGATAACATATTCAGTGCAGATTTGATGTTTGTGCTTACAGGCAGGTTAATTAAATATTTGCACCTGGAAATATATTTGTGTGGTATATGCACTGATTCATCACCCTCCATACTCACAGAGCTAAACAGAAGAATTGTTCCAGTTGTTAAGAGCCCCCTCCTCACATTAATACACTGTCCCTTGGCTCCGAATGGTTTCACACTTATTTTTCAAAGGCATGCAAAAACCAGGGTGATTTTGTTTTGAAATGTTTGGGGTTTGTTTTTGTTTTGTTTAGTTTTATTGAAATATAACATAAAGTAAGATTAGAAATCAATTGACCTGTGAACTCTCCTAAACCATTATGGTTTTTTTTCCCCTTTCATTAGCTTTTTGCTGGAGTAAGTCTGAACAGGAAACAAGGGTGATCCTGTCTCCTCCCTGGAGGCTGTTCATCAGTTGGCTCAGTTTACAGCCATTAAAGAGAGAAAAAAAAAAAAATTGGAAACATACCAAGACTCCAAAACTTTCTATTTTCCCTTGTGCATTAAAATCATTATTAGAATTCTAATATCAATAGCAGAGGACAACCAGGGAATTGCACTATTTTTGGAATTTCTTTCCTGCAAAATGCTATGAATGTATTTTTGCTGCATTTAAGCACCTACCTTTATAACCCAGTCCTGGCTAATGGAGTGATGTTGTGCTTGGGATCAGCTAAATGAGTCTCCGTTAGAGCTTGCATTCTGCATGAATATAGGATTACTCATAATAATTCTGTGTTTCAGATCTAAATTAATTGTTTAAAAGACAACCAGAAGTGAAAACCTTGCTTCTCCTTTCCAAAGCAGCTTGAAGGCCTATTCTGCAAAGCGCTCAGTGCTTAGTACCAGAGCCACTGCAAGAGAAAACAGGGATACTTGGCACTCACAGAAGACGCTTTGCACTGTATAGGATTGGACACTTAATTCCTGACTAAAACAAACTCCATCCAAAGGTCATCAGTGCCAGAGACTAAAACAGTTTTGATGAAGTCCAGTCTCCCGCTCTGTTGACAAGTGTCTCAATTATTTTCAACAGCTCTTGGTGTCTACATCGGAAGAATGCAGAGCAATCATCAGGCTGAGGTAACCACAGGTCCCTCGGCGAGAATCTGCAGAACATGCACATTAAGCAGCACTTTAAGACCGCTATTTTTTTCCACCTGAGGTAGGAATAACTAATGATGTAACCAAGTTATCAGCTACACGTTTTGACATACCAGCAGTGCATGAACTAATGCCTTGTAACTGCAATGCAAGTAGAAAAAGCCCCTCAGGATAAATTCTTTGGAAGTCTGTGTGAGCAAAGCAGTGAAATGCCTGGATGGAAAAATCTAGAACTTTTAAATAGGACTGCATGGGACTTAACCCTGATTGATTTTCCTGCGTGCTTCATGACTTGAACGAGGTAAACCTCATCTGGCATTAATTGGTTCTATCAATCTTTGTTGATTTGCCCCTAACATTTAGGTTCATTTAAGATGCAAGCTGTAGAGACGAAAATGCCATACTCCCCTTGTTCTTGATGCCAAATAGCACAGACTTCTGCACACAATATATCCACGCTTATGACATCTTAGACTTCAACCTCCTTATCTTTGGGCCAGGTGATTTTTCTAAACAGGAGGTTTTTCCTCTACAGCTCACTTACCCAAAGCTGAACCTCTCTTTTCAGAAAGCTGCAAGGTAGAGCCTCATCACTAAACAGCCTTCCAGAAATTTAGCCAGAATACTTTCCTACCTTTCTTTGCAACTGCCTCCCCAATACTTTTCTGCAGCTGCCACCAAAACAGATTTTGGGGTAAGTGCTATCCAAAATTTCCACTTTTCCCAGTACCTCTGCCTGCACTGCAATGCCCTGGACTATTGCTGCTGAGGGATTCCAAATATCATGTGTTGCTTTTACATTTACAGCTTGTCTCATATAGCTGATATGGGGGACAGACATTCTGGCTTCTTGAAGGCAATGTTAGAGGTGGTTCCTGAGCAACCTGTTGAGCTCTTCTAAGCCTGCAGAACATGCAACAGTTAAGTACTAAAAAGAGCTCAAAAAAGAGCTACAAACTCCTTTTTTTGAGATGAAACTTATTACTTCTAGTTTTAAAAAAAACCCAAAAACTCAACCAAACACCAACTTTCGCCACTCTCCACAAACTAAAGCATAATGAACAAGAAAACAGCAAATTAAACTGTCATTAGGAAAAAAATGGGGATAATTCACAGAATTACAGAACGATTGAGGACAGAATGATTGAGGTTTAAAGGGGCACATGGAAGTCATCTGGACCAACTACCCTCCTCAAGCAGGGCCACCTGGGCTTGTTGCCCCAAACTATGTCCAGATGACTTTTGAATACCTCTGAGGATGAACAGTCCAAAATCTCCTTGGAAAACCTGTGCCAGTCGCCTTCACAAAGAGATTTGTGATGTTAAGATGGCACCTCCTATTTTTCAGTTCGTGCTCCTACCTCTTGCCCTGTCACTGGGCCTGAATCTGTCGTTTTTGCACTGCCCCTCCAGGTATTCATATGCATTGATGAGATTCCCTCTGAGTCTTTTCAACCCCAGGCTAAACAGTCTCAGTTCTCATCCTTTCCTTTTACACAAGATGTTCCAGTCCCTTAATCATCTTTGTGGCCCTACACTGAACTCTCCAGCATAGAAGCACAGCTCAAGATGCACCCCAAATAGCTCAAAATATGTTAGGTACTGTGGTGTTTTGGTGGTATTTCCACCATCGCTTATGCTTTCAAAAGAGAAAAGGGGGCCTTGCAATGCTGTCTCCAATGGAAAATGTGGAAAATTCAGTAAAGGGCCCAGACTCAATATTCCACCATTAAAAAAAAAAAAAAAGTGGATATGTAGCTTTGCTCTTCACAGACCTTTCTAATACTTGCAATTGTGTAAGTGCAACATTATTTCCAAGTTTTTTCCACAGATATGCCATCCATGTTAACTTTTCACATCTGGGCTAATTTCTGTGCCTTTTGCTTTTGCTAGCATCCATTTTAAGCTCAGAGGACTCATTGGACACCACAAAGGAGGACATGAATGAAAGCTATAAAGAAAGACTCAGAAAAAAAAAAACAACTAAGTGACCATATTAGCCTTTTGATCATTTATTTCTGCTATTTTCAGTGCTACATCCTCTACTTAGCGTCTGTTGTGGGGGAGATTACAGAGAATTAGGATGGATAGCAGTGTCCATGAGAGCTCCTAGAAACTCAGCCTAGAAAGACTATTTCCCTTCTAGACTATGGCAAAAGATACTATTACCCTGATTGCAAGAAAATGAGATGAAGTCTCAAAGCTAACTCTTGGGACATGCTCCTAGCTGCAGAAGGTTGCCTGCAGTCTCTTCTCACGTACTTGAGGTGAGTTTTGGTGCTTTTTGAAAGCACAGGAGTGAATCCCATACCTGTGGTGCCAATATTTCTATAAGAAGCATACTCTTCCCAGCTAAAGAGTGACTTTGTAGACCTTTCACCTTTTCAAAGCCTCAGTGCATGTGACCTTACATGTCAGGTCACTGCAGAACAAGAGAAAGGGAAGAGTTGTGTGGGAGGCACATATCCTCTCAGATAATGACAGAGAGTCCATGTTTCAGATATGTCTCTGTCAGGACCCTTTTGATTGCTGGATTTACACTTCTAAAGAGCAGCCCACTGCAACAGTTCCTCTGCCACTCCATGATTTCCCATGGCCCAGACTACAGCTGACTGACAGATTACAGATCAGGCTGCTTAGGTCTGTCTGGCACAAGGGATCATGAAGCAGAACAAAACTTGTGGGACCCAAAAGTAAAGCTGGAAGTGCATGACTTGTTTTCTGAAAATACATGGGACACTGAAAAGAAGTCAAACAAATGTCTCTTTCTCAGCATTTAAGACTTGGCATGTCTGCTAGCTGTAAAGCTCAGCAGCCTATATAGCAACTTCTCTATGGCATCCAAGTTCACTTGATGCCACCACTGCAAGGCAGCCAAGAGGAAAGAATGGTGATAGAGGGCAATGAAGCTATGTTGTTCCCCGTCCAACAGACTTCGGCTCAGTCTTCCCTATCCATATTTGGATTTTCATGGGACTCTCTAGAGATGCTGTGGATTCTGATACATAACTGCAGACATTTGAAATCCTTGTGTGAAAAGTGCAAGCAACAGAAAAAAGCTTCTTTGAGTTATTGAAATGTAGATAGATAAATATGACGACTATACAAATGTATACATGTACAACAGGCATTTACTTCAGCATTTGATTTCCTCTTGTGATGTGTTTGTCTAAACAATTATCATTTGCTCTTTTTTGTTTTTTTTCAGCTATTTCCAAATCACACACTGGCAGGCTGCTATTAGGTCTGCCTGGATCCTTCTCTTCTGTAGGCTGAACGCCTCCAGCTTCCTCAGCCTGTCCTCACAGCAGAGGTGCTCCAGCCCTCTGATCATGTTTGTGGCCATTCTCTGGACCCATTTCATCAGGTCCATGTCCTTTCTGTGTTGAGGGCTCCAAAGCTGAATGCAGTATTCCAGATGAGATCTTCCCAGAGCAGACTTCATGTAATTTGTACTATGCTAATATTAAGGCCATTTTTGAGCTAATGAAATTGCTTAAATTATTTTTGCCCATTGCTGTCACAGTCATTATGCTTCCAGGTTATTTCAGAGAGTCTGGCTTTCATAATCACAATAATAAGTTTGTCCTGCATAGATTTTGCATCACCTAACAGATCAGAACATGACCAAATCTGGTATATCTGCTAGGACTGAAGGTTGGAGGATAAAGAAATTCACATGGACTGCCTTACACTGTTTTTCAGTTCTGCTTAGGGTATTTTTTGGCAGTGCAATGCACCTGTTTTGATGATCTACTCTTGGAAGTTAATGGAGCCTGGGAACTTCCAGATGGCTGCAAAAAAGGCGGCTCTGTAGTCAGCAGACCTTCTGCACTGACAGCCCAATGAGATTTTCTATTGATCTTTTATCCTGAGAGATCAATCCACAATTCCCACATGGTTTCTTACCATCTGATTTGTTTCCATTGGTCACTTAATTTACACAACACCACTGGTAACACTCAAAGTCATATTTCATGCTGCTAGAGCTCTCATCAGTTGTATGAAAGTAGGAAAAGGGAATTTACTAATTCTGAAATCACTGGTTCTTTTGAGTAGCAAACCTTTTTGAAGTTAGAAAAACCAATTTGGTGGATGGAGGTACAAAGGAAAAATTAATTTGTCACAGGAGAATCTGCAGAAGTGCTGGTGGGGAGAGAAAGTTCTGTTTGAGATTCCAACAGCTGCTGGGCAGATACTCCTGGGATCCACAAAGCAAACTGATGAGAGTGACATTAACAAAAACTATTTATTTTGGAGAAAAAGGACAGTGCAGAAAGAGAAGAGCAACTATAGTCTGTTGACCACTTTCCTTAACTCTTCATATGCCAGCCCAGAAGAAAGTGTTATTAATATTCTTCGTTTTTAATCCGGTGGTGGAAAGTCAGCATGAAATTTCCTCTCAGCGGTGCCCACAATTAGGCACCTAAATCCAGCTTTGATCATTCATTATTCTTAACTTGGTTGGGTCCCAACCAAGATTCATCATTGCATTCAGTGGTGTACAAATTCATGTGAAGACAAAGACTCAGCAATATGTGATTTGATTTTCCTAGTTACTAGGCACTCCCCTGTCTAATGGATTTAGTGAGAGACAGAGGGATTGAGCCTTAAGGAAATCAGGTGGGAGATTTTGCAATGTACTTTTTTTTTTTTCCAGACAAAATTTAACAATTATTTTTCCACTTTATCTGACTGAGCAGATGTTAAGGACAACATTTTATTATGATTAGTAACACTCACCTTGTAAAGTCTGCAAAACACTTAGAAATTGTGAAAATATCAATGTCCAGAGAATCACAGAATTGGGGAGGCTGGAAAGACCTCTAAGATAAGTCCAGCCTATAACCTAACACCACCGCATCAGCTAAACCAAGCCACCAAGTGCCACATCCAACCTTTTCTTAAAGACCTCCTGGGAAGGTGACTCCACCACTTCCCCAGGCAGTCCACTCCAGTGCCTAATCACCTTTCCATCAGGAAGTGCTTCCTAACATCCAACCTAACCCTGCCCTGGCACAGCTTCAGGCCATGCCCTCTTGTCCTGTCACAAATTGCCTGGGAGAACAGCCTGACCTCCCACCTGACTATGACTTCCTTTTAGGTAGTTGTAGAGAATGGTAAGGTTCCCTCTAAGTCTCCTCTTCTCCAGGCGGAGCAACTCCAGCTCCCTCAGCCTGTCCTTATAAGAGTTTCCCTCCAGCCCACTCACTATGTTAACCATAGTTTCCTCACCAGGTCACTTTCTGATACCTCATGACGGTGTCATCATCTTTATCCTTACCTTCTGTGGGAAGTCGTTTTGTGCTTTGCTAAGAGAATGAGAGGTATCATCACACAAATATGTTCATGTGAGTGCCGAGTAAAACAATTCCTGTGCTATTGTAAGAGGACATGTAAGGTCCTGCAGCTAGTTCAGGGCAACCCTAGATATCAATCCAGTCCGGGGGATGATGAAATTGAGAGCAGCCCTGCAGAAAAGGACATGGGGGTGCTGGTGGATAAGAAGCTAGAGATGAGCCAACACTGTGTGCGCTTGTAGCCCAGAAAGCCAATGGCATCAAAAGCAGCATGGCCAGAGATGGAGAGCGGTGATTATTCTGCTGCTTTACTCTGCTCTGGGAAGACCTCCAGCTCTGGAGTCCTCAACACAGACAGGACATGGACCTGATAGCGTGGGTCCAGAGCAGAGAAGGGCCACAAAAAAATCAGGGGGCTGAAGCATCTCTGCTATGAGGACAGGCTGATGGAGCTGGGGATGTTCAGCCTGGAGAAGAGAAGGATCCAGGGAGACCTAATAGCAGCCTGCCAGTATGTGAAGGGAACCTACATGAAGGATGGAGAGAGACTATTTGCAAAGGCCTGCCGGGACAGGACAAGTGGCAATGGTTTGAAATGAGACATGTGCAGATTTAGATTAGATGTTAGGAAAAAGTTCTTTAGTATGAGGGTGTTGGAACACTGGCACAGGTTGCCTGGGGACATAGTTGAAATCTCATCCCTGGAGCTATTGAAGGTGAGGCTTCTTGACTCTGGACAACTTGATCTCATAGAGGATGTTCCCTGCTGACTGCAGGGAGGCTGGACTGGATGACCTTTGGAGATCCCTTCCAACCCAAACCATTCTATGATTCTATGACCTGTTCCTGCAGTTAGGTAAGCTCACAAGATTTTAAAGTTCACTGGTTTTTTGTTTGCTTCTTTTTAATATGGTACTTGTGGTAGGCTTAAACATCAGCAGCAAGCACATCACTGGTCTAGGGAAATGCGTTTTCTTCACACGGGGAATATACCCTTTGTGTCCAGATCTCATGATGCAGTCTTTAACTGTATGAATGCACGTATGAATGAATTTTCTCTCTCCACCAGCAAAAGGATTCAGGCTTCATTCACCACAAAGACAATACACAGAGAGTGAAACCAAGAATGGAGGAAATATCTGGCATGCTCTAACTTCAAAGTCCTTCACTTAGCAACCTATGAAGTGTCCTTGAGCCTAGCTATTATTTCTAGATGAGATCATAACTCTGTATCAGGCAAATCTGAACTTGTATTTGCTTTTTGAATATGCACAAGTAGCGTGACAAAATTTGGCCTGTCTCTCAGTGGTCTCAGGGAACTCTGCTTGGATTATTTCTGTCACAAAAGATTATATTTTAAATTTTATACTGCTGCTCTAGCCCAAACTCTCCAAATATCTGGACTTACTAGATCCCTAATTTTGGCCACTGCCTTCAGTGATCCAATACCTGAAATATCTGCTAGGCTAACAAAAACTTTAAAACAAAAGTTAGAGCTATCTTGCCACAGCATCTGGTATGCAACTGAGATATAAATGTTTCAACTGATATTTGTTATCGTATTTGACGGCTGAGAAACTTCAAGGCAAGTTATCTAAATACTTCCAGTGTTACATTCCTATCTTCACTTTTACATCTCTAATACCTATCACACTGAACACTGCAGCTTTCCATCACTCCTTTCATTCAGAGGAATATTTATCTTTAATTCCCTCACACACAAAAAACCTCCCCTCAAGCCAGCAATAATTCTGTTAACCAAACATAATCAAAACAGCCTATGTAGAAGTCTGCTGTACATGTTGCTATAGTGCTGATCCAGACACTCAGTAGAAAGAGCTTCTCCATTCACTTCCCAGGTGGGGTCAAAAAAAACCTCTAAAGCCTTGCTTCAGCTCATATCTGCATTTCTGTATCTTCCTGCATTTCTGCTCTTACACTGACTTCAGTTTGACTCAAATCAGCAAACCTATCACTCAGTGGCTGCGCCGAGTGTCCTGTGTGGGAATAATTTCAGATATGCTCCCATGGCCAGGTTTAGAACTAACCACAATGTCAAGGGATGACTTTCCAACAGCACTAACCACCTCCACTATGTTCTTTTAAAACTCTGGGCCCTATACACAAGCATTTGCCTCATATATCCTACCCACACTCCTGCTGACACATTTGCTGTCTGTCTCAGCCAAAGCACTGGAGAACATTTGAGCTGAGTAACTTGCGAGACAGGTCTGATGCTGTACCCCATAGAGAGGCTTAGACACTGCTTTCCTTTTGATGACTGTTGGCAGTTAAGCAGAGAGATCTCAGTCCTTTGGTTCTCTGCTAAACCAAAAAAACCACCCCAGCCAAAATCCAAGTCTACCCTCTCCATACTGAAAGTTTGTGACTATCTTTGTAGGCTCCAGCTCCTATTAGTTCCTTTGAGACTTGAATCAAGTCCTAAGTGGATAAATCATGTTGAAAGCCCATGCAATGTGTTTTATTTGTATGAGATATGCTTGAGGGATCACATCAGTAAACTTTCCATTACCACTGATGAATCGCACATGTGTGACTATGTGTACATCATGTCAGGCTTAGCCTGTGAACCAATAGACACACCAATTTTGAAATCCCTGCCAGTTGTACACATAGGTTCTACATTTGACCTTGTTCCATCTCATTAGGAAGAGAGTAGAAACTCCTGAATTGCTAACTTCTAAGCTTCTCTGAGGACTGTAAATCGAAACAATCCTGGTGAAAGCAGAAGCTCTGACAACATCAAATGCAGTGTCCTGCCCTGTTGTTTTGGGGTTTTGTGAGTTTTTTTCCCCTCTGCAACTCATACACTAACCTTAGTCCTTTTCATTTACACAAAAGTGTAAATGAAAAGGACTAAGGTTAGTGTATGAGTATCTGCACAGATACTCCAGTGTGTTGCCTTCTAACCCAGGCTGAAAAAAAGAAAAGTAACATTTCAGCATAGGAAAAAGCCCTCAGCTGCTGATGCATGCAAAGTGCTGCTATGTTGATTGAGCGGGTGGGGGTTTTGGTATGTATCCCAGATGTTTCAGCAGTACTGCAACACCTTACATTACAATTGTCTCTGAAGATCTTGGACCAGTCCCACTTGGTCATATCCTTAGCCTGGAGACCTCATCCTTAAGATACCTCTCATTACACAACAAATCTTAATGATTTTATGAATAACATATTTTTTACTTGGAATAATTTAAGCAAGGTGCACGGGCAAACTGCTAACATCTGTTATCAATACACTGTATTTAGGGACCTGCATTTGTCAGCTTCTCTAACAGCACACACACACACAGGTAGTTCTAATAAGTTAAAGTTAACAGCAGTCACTTCAGTTACATACAGAGAGAAATACTCACATCTACTATTTGTACAGCTGTGAATTCATTTCGGATTGGTCCATAGAAAGAGCACTAAAAGAAAACAATCTCCTTGGTATCAGCAAATATACTCTGTTATTTAATTATTTTATTGCCTTCCACCCCCCACCCCCCCCATCTACTTGGAAATAATGCTTTGCACAACTTGGGTGAACAAAGGGGATTCTTTGACCCATGAGGGAGCTGGGGTTGTCTAGTATGGAGAAGAGGAGGCTGAGGGGAGACCTCACCACTCTCTACAACTCCCTGAAAGGATGCTGAAGTGAGGATGGGGCAGCCTCTTCTCTTTCATGGCAAGTGACAGGAGCAGAGGAAATGGTTTCAAGCTGCACCAGAGGAGCTTCAGGCTGGGTGCTAGGAAATATTTCTTCACTGAAAGGGTTGGAATGATCTGCCCAGGACAGTGGTGGAGTTACCATCCCTGGAGGTATTCAAGCATCCTGTGGAGCTGGTGCTTTGCATCATGGTTTGATATTGACCCTTGAGTACTGCGTCGAGGGTTGGACTGGATGAGCTTGAAGGTCTCTTCCAAACAGATGTTTTCTGTGATTCTCTATTTTAAATCTTTATAGAACAAATTAATCTAAATTCATATCCCAGCAGGGTCAAGTACAAAGATGTAGGACACTGGCTCCCAAACAAGGAGTCATGACCCAAGCTTGGTTGATGACATTTGTGAGGTGAGGTCATGAACCTAGCAGAAATTAAATTGCAGAAATGGGGTTTGGAACCACGAGTAAGGCCATGAGTCTAGAAGACCAACTGAAAGGGTACTGATGTAATCTGTCAGAGTTAAGTCATAGTGCTGCTGGACTTCCTTGTCTCTGGTATGTATTCAACAGTTAAAAATCTATCTAACTTGCAACCAATCAACAGGAAAGAAAGGGATTCTCAAATACAGGAATGATGATTGGCCTCAGCATGTTATGTATTGAATCTTGTGATTAGAAACATGATTAAAAACAAGAGAATAATTTATAATTACCTTTAAACCATTTTGTGTGGGATTCCTGTCCATCAGAAAGTGTATTCATGTATCAACTTATTTCTGTAAGAAGCCACAGAAACTATTTTCTGCTAATATTTTAAGTGCTTAAGAAAGCAGAGTGGGATCTTCAGATAAAGATTTTGCACTCATGCTGACAAAAGTAATTTTGAATACTTCTTAATGTTTTTAACTGCTAAAAGACAAATTTTGCTATTTGCTGGGAAATTATTTCAGTTTATTTAGTACAGGCATTACAGACATTGATTAATGAAAAAACAAAACCCTGTAACATTGATAAATTAACATCTGGGAAGATATTCTTTCTTTATAGGTGACATAGGTTTTTGGTTTGGGGTGTTTTTTGGGGGTTTTTTTTTCCTTTAGGCTTGGTATTTGGATGTTGGCTATAAGCCAAAAAAACCCCCAAAAACCGAAAAAACAAACCCTGAATTTCTCTGCATGGTTAGTTTCTGGAAACGTTACCTAAGCATCAACCAGTGTCAGAGGAAATTTTAAAAAAACAAAACATTGCAGGAACATTGGTTCTAAAGATTGTTTTCAAGGCACGAGTGTGGTAAAGACGAGGTAACTGTAAGCTACTTTTGTCACTCCCTGGTTCGAGGAACTGTCAGAGGCTACAACTGCCTCAATTTAAATGGTATAAATTTGAGGGCATTCAGAGCTGCTGTAAATTTACTGCTGGTAACAATCTCTTAAGACATTCACCTAGAAACCAATGGGGCACACATGTGCCCTGGATATAGTATGATTTGTATATGCCCAGATTAGGCATCGTCAGAAACCTTAATCCTAACTGTTCATTGTACAGTGTCTGTTGCAACCTCCAACATAGGGCCCATTTTCTTTAGAGGTTGAGTTCAAAACAGTTTCTAAAAGCACATAAAATTCTGTTTAGGGACAACTCTGATTGTATACAAAGTCACCAGGGAAAATAGTATTGCTGTCTGATCACTTCAGACACTGATTTCTTCAGAGTTCAATACAGTAAAGATGGAAAGCAACACTTTAAAGGTGCCTCTCATGTCATTCAGACAATACAGGTTATGAATTTCTGTAATGCATGTCAGTAGAGGCATAGTCCTAACATGTTAGTGTAAAAAGTCAGTGCTGTTATGTGCCATGTTAGATATGCCATATTATCAGTGCATACTGGCAATGCTGCATTTCAGTGGAGCAATGCCACTTGTGCCAGCTGAAGGCCTTCTCTTCAAGCCTTCCTGCACGAAGTGCACAGGGCCAGAGGACATGGATGGGAGGCAGCACTGGAAGATGCAGCTTGAGAGCAGAACTGACATTTGCAGGGAGAGGAAAAGCATCTGGCTAATATGACCTGAGGTGGTGGCAGCACAATGCAGGTAAAAGAAGCCCTGTTCCTCTGGGACAAAAAGAGGGTCAGCCATGCTTCCTTCTGGGAATGCTCCCGATACTTCCACATTAATAAACACATCCACACCATGACACTTCCACATTAATAAACACAACCTGTGCCTATCAGGTATGACAAAACATATGCCATCTTAATCCTGAATCTTTCCTAGATGTCTGCCCCTATATCTACAGCACCAAAGTTAATAAATTATAAAGACAGACAAGTTCTCACTCATCTGCATGTATTTATTAACTCTAGAATTTTACCTTAGGCTATTGGCTGGAAACCTCTTTGGTAATTTTTATTTAAGACAGATTCATATGACCACTACAGTGTGCTCTGCTCACTGAGGTAGTCTTGGGGCATCTACACAATTAACTGTCCTTCACTGCGCATCAGTGGCTTGTTAAGATTTTCCTAACAACCTGTGTGGATGTATATAATTCAAAAACAATATATGAAGAACATCCAATAAAAGGAACATTTACTTCTACACCGCATCAAGATTTCATAGAGGCTGGACCAAAGAAAGAGAATTTGATCATTAAAGCAACTATATCCCCCAAGCCTTTCCCAACAGACTCCATCCATAGTTAAACCAGAACAATCAAAGTAAATGAAATCTGAAACCTGATGCAAAAGACAAGGAGTGAAAGCAAACAAGATGTTTGCCATATTAAGTGTTCTCATATGCTCACTACATCAGCTTCATTACAGTGCAGCTCTTTGCAGGGCTGAAATCAAGGATGGCCAAGTTTCACAAAGAGTCTGGTAGAAGCTTAGAGACCACCATATCTCCCTGAGACTGCATCATTTATGCAGCCTATATCTCTCAGTTTGAGGTGACACTGATACAGGCTTGACAAATGCAACTATTCCATAGTTACATGAAACCTGGCAAATAGATTTCAAATCCAATGTAATTTTCTTTTCATTGTTCTCCCTTGAGTCAGGGCCAGGAGCACTGACCACTGCTGAAAACAGCTCCAGCATTCACTGTCCTGCACTTCCACCACCCTGCAGTTCCTAAAGCCAACCAGCTCCAAATGTCAGTTCTTTAGGTTTAAAACAAGGTAGGTGTGGATGAGGCAGCTCTAGTGTCCCAATTCTATGCCATGCCTATGTGGTATTTTCTAAAAGCAGCCAAATCCAATCCTACTTTACCCTAAGAAGCACAAAACACTTTGGCACTTTGACAAATGCTGAACCCTGTTGCAGCAGTTCTTAAAAGCCAGGTCAACAAAATCTGACATCTTCAACTGCTGATGAAGGTGAGTGAGCTCAAAGTGAGAAATCAGCTGGGTAAAAGCTTTGCAACTGTTTTCCAACAACTCTTTTTGTGGGACCATAATTAAAAATATTTCAGGAATTCACTTCTCTGTAAAAGATCACAACAAACACATAGAAATTTAAAGGCAGCACATGGAAGCCAGAAATAGCCTTCAGGTGCATCTTTGGGTAAGTTCCGCATATTAAAATGTCCTGAGTCACTAAAGCACAAAAGAGCAGAGTAAAGGTTTTCATACAAAACAAGTTTTCATTCTCGCATCTCTCCACCATTGATTATTACATTGCTTTCTGTATTCTTTGAAAAAGTTAAGATAGTGATAAAGGATTTACCAACTTTTAAATAGCAACATAGTGTATTTTCTTTTTAAATAACATTTTTAAAATTAAAATCTATCTGGTCATGGCTTGACTGAGCACATGAACTACATTATGGTCCTGATTTGGCAGCAGGGCTGGACTTGATCTATGAAGGTCCCTTTCAACCCCTAACATCCTGTGATCTGTGATATGCTCTGCTGCATTAAACACTGGCTGGACAGCTGGGCCCAAAGAGTAGTGGTCAGTGAAGTCAAATCCAGCCGGGGGCCTGTCACAAGTGGTGTTCCTCAAGGCTCAGGATTAGGACCTGAAGACCTGTTTAGCATCTTTAGCAATGATCTTGATGAGTAATTAGTGTGCATCATTAATAAATTTGCAGATGACACCAAGTTAGTTGGGAGTGTTGATCTGTTTGAGGATAGGGAGACTCTACAAAGAGACTTAGATGGGATCAGTGAGCTGAGGTCAATGGGATGTGCTTCAACAAGGCCAAGTTCTGGCTCCTGCCACAACAACCCCATGAATGTTCCAGGCTCAGGGAAGTATGGCTGGAAAGTTGTCCTGCAGAAAAGGATCAGGGAGTTCTAACAGACAAGTGGCTGAATATGAACCAGCAGAGTGCCCAGGTGGCAAAGAAAGCCAGTGGCATCCTGGCCTGGATCAGCAGTGGTATGACTAGCAGGAGCAGGGCAGAAATTGCCCTCACTTGTCATTAGTGAGGCCACCGCTCAACTGCTGGGTTCAGTTTTGGACACCTCAATACAAGAAAGACATTGAGGGGCTGGAGGGGATGCAGAGAAGAGCAACTGAACTGGTAAGGGGCTTGAAGAGGAAGTATGATGGAGAGCAGCTGAGGGAACAGGGACTGTTTAGTTTGGGAAGAGGAGGCTGAAGGGAGACCTCATCACCCTCTACAATAGAGGGAGGTTGGTGCTGGTCTTCTCACAGGTAACTAGTGACAGAACAGTGGCCTCAAGCTGCTCCAGAGGAGGCTTAGGCTAAACATTAGGAAAAAAATTTCAGTGCAAGAGTAGTCAAGCACTGGAACAGGCTGTCCAGGGAGGTGGTGGAGTCCCCATCCCTGCATGTGTCTAAAGGTCATTTAGATGTGAAGCTTAGCAATGTGGTTTAGTGGTGACCTTGGTAGAGTAGGGTTCACAGTTGGACCTGATGATTTCAATGCTGTTTTCCAACCTGAATGATTCTATGAAATAAGAGGGGTCTTTTACTATGTAATATTGCAAATGTTGATCTTAGTCTAGATCTCAGTGACTCATGAAATCCATAATGCACAACAGAAAAAAAAAAAAATTCTAGTCTATCCACACAACTCTGTTGTCATCACGTAGGACTTTCACTCCAGTTTCATTTATAGAGGATCACAGAAAACTGTCTGTACAAGTTATAATCTCCTTGTCACCAACTTTGCACAGCATCTGGATTTACAATGGCATAAATCACACATCCATGTTAGACTCGGTGTGATTTTACAGTGGTGTAAATCACATCCTATATCAAATTCAACTTCCAGGTTCTTTTGGGTTGGGAGAGACCTTTAAAGGCCTGGTCACAAAAAATTCTTTCAAGTAATATGCACTTTTATCTAAAAATGGTACCTAAATTATACACATAAGATCTTCAGGGTCCTGACTGACCATACAGTAGCCCATATAGATTAAAAAAGGCTGTAGCTAGGCTTTGTTTCAAGTTTATATGACACTTACTTAAATGAGCCCAATTTTTTATCGTCAGCCTCTATCAGAGGACACAGTGTCATAGAGAGAATCAGAGGTGTACAGTCACTTTCACAGCCAGTGTAATGACATATGCAAATGACATTTTCTTCTGTGATTTGTACATGCAATAGAAATCTCTTTCATATGCGAGTGACGTTGTGCAGAAACTGAGCTTGTGCTTTCACACATGGAACACTTGTGTCAGCCTCTCTTATTCTGCTGCTCTTCCTTGCCACTAAAATGGCATAATGGGTCCAGAAAGTAGGTTGACTTACTCAGCTGGAGGAGCCAGCAATGTTAGATCTACACCCAGTCCCTAGGAATAAAGAGCTGATCAGACTGCTGTTGTTTTCTGACACCTCCAGTTACCTCCTATGTACACCAGAGCTGGTGTAGAAACATCATCTGTGTCAAGGTGCCATCACAGCCACAGTTTGGTGGTCATTCTGCCAGGTCTTAGCAACAGCTGAGGATCTAAGTCCTTTAGGTAAAGTGTCTCTATAGGTTAAGGACACCTCTCACCATTTGTAGCTGGAGCATCCCTAAACAAATTTGATGAGCCCCACCTAAGGAAGTAAAGTTGGGTACCATTTCAGACTACTGTAGATACTGTTCATACTACAGTCCTGTTGCAGCAGAGGAAGAGGTTGCAGCAGCTAACAGAGCTAAAGGGAAGTAATAATTACACCAAAGTTACTTTTCCAGTTCCACTGTTGTATAGCTGCTCCTTGCATTATTTCTTTTGTTATCTGAAGGGTCAAGATCTATTCACTTTGCCTATGTGAGTAAGCACAGCAACTTCAGTGAGTGCAGGCCAATGAGCTGAGCAGATTTTTCTCTTAAAGCAGAATAAGACAGCATCTTGAATGGTTCCATGTCAAAGAGGTGAAGTAGCTTGATAAAGTTAAGAGAATCCTTTCTTACAAACAGAAAGTGTTCCTCTCCTGCCACCAGAGCTTGATGGATGCAGCACTTCCAGAGTCTATAACAAGGCTCTGTCAAGAGAAACCACATTGACTTAAAATCATAGAATGGTTTGGGTTGGTATGAACCCCCAAAGGACATCTAGTCCAACCTCCACGCAGTGAGCAGGGACATCCTCCACTAGATCAGATCTCTCAGAACTGTGTTGAGCCTGACCTGTGCTATCTGCAGGAATGGGGCCTCAACAATCTCCCTGGACAGCCTCTTCCTTAGGATAATCAGCAAACTATGGGTGAAGTAATACATCCAGCCTCAGTCTCTGATGTTGTACATATATAAGTATTTGCAATGTCTCTAAGACATGTTATGGTGATGCAATGGGGGGCAGGGAGGTGGAGAATCAAATTAACTATTTTTCAAGACCAAGTGTACTCAGCTCTTAAGTTCATTATGGAAAAAAAAAAAAATAAACACAAGAAAAAAAAATACTCAAGAGGTTGTGAAGTAACAGATTAGAGAATGGGTTTCTGTCCAAAACTTTCCTTTTAGAAGCTCAAGAGCTTTGAAGTTTGCATTATTGTTAGCTAAACACACACATACATGAGTTAGCAGCAGTGGCAGTGATGCAAGTGAGAATAAAACATCGTATATGAGACAGCATCAGTCTCTGAACCTTCCTAACACCAAAAGAAAATGCATATATCACAGGGCCACTGAGATAAAGTAACGCTCAGCCCTAGAGGGCACAGATTTCGTCTTTATGTAAATCAGTGCCTGTCACTGCATGCATGATTCACTGCTCAGAGTGTACTCTTCTGTGACGAATGAGTCCCGCTTAATTTGGCAGTGATTATGCGGGTTGCTGGCCCTCTAAACCCCTTTGAACTTGTAATTGCTGCTGGTTTAAATAATGAACATTAAGGGGAGGTGGATTCATAAAACTGTGGATAATTACAATTTTTTTTCTTTTTTTCCTTTGTTTTTTTTTTTCTTTTTTTTTTTTCCTTCTTTTCCTAAATGGAAATAAAAGGCTTCTGAGGCCACTGATAACTGTATCGTCCTAGGCTGTTACCAAAATGAAACTGCAATATTGTTCAGTCAGGAAGGAAAGGGAATGGAAGGGAGAAGAGGAAAAAAAGAAAGGGAGATCAGAATGGCTTGGATGCCAGTAGAAAAGGAGGAGCAATGGCATTCATGAATATTCATAGACAGTCACATCTGTAGCAGGCTTGCTTTCCACCTTTTTTTTCTTTGCAGTTCACCATGGACAAGAAGTGCTAACAAAAGAAGGTGATTGTGCAGTTCTGTCAGGCTCCAGGTTTAATCTTTACAGGGCATGAGGGTGAACTTTGTTTAAAATTCTTTTCCCAAGAATCTTTTCTCTCTTTTTTTTTTTTTTTTAATTGCAAACCAAAGGAAGTGTTCCCTCTCCCTCCCCCTGCCCGGGCTCCTTTTAAAAATTATGCTCCTGTAATTACGAATGTGAGGGAATCAGTTGCCAAGGAAGCAAGCATGATGTACAACACGCAGCAAATTTGTTCCTCCTCCCCTTTCTGAGCGCTTCCCTAAACCCTCTGATATTCTCCCATCTAGGAAAATTTTGCTTTGCCTGTGTAATGTATTGAAACGGCGACAACAAAAATTGTTACTGAGGAGGGGAAAGAAAGCGAAGTCAGCCAAGTCAGGCAGCTACTACCCAGAAACAACAAAGAATGAATGATAAATTTAGCAGCCTCGTGTTCAATTTTCAAACACCACAGCAGAGATTTATAGCTTTGCTGCTCCCATGGTAAACGAAGCAGCACACAGCAAGCATGTCTGGTTTTGATTTTTGCTATGTTTGCCTCCCTTTTTTTTTTTTTTTTTTTCTTTCCCTGTTCTTTGCCTATTTGCAGGTTGGGCTTTTTTTCCTTTTTTCTTTTTCTTTTTTTTTTTTTAAACTCTACATTTTCTTTATCCTGGTGTGAGATGAATATCAAAGGCCTAGTGCTGTTGGTAACCCTCCAGCATACAACAGCAGCTCAATGGGATGTTATTAGAACCTGCGTCACAACATGGCAGACTGTGATTAATAGCGACTGTGGCAACAGTAGCAACTTCTCAACAACGCCCTCCAGCAGCTCTGAAGGGGCTGTGTGAAGAAGAGAAAAATCAAAAAAAAAAAAAAAGGAAAGGAAAAAAAAAGGAAAAAGAAAAAAAAGAGAAGTCTGCAAGAAGTAGCTACCAAGGGTCGAGATTACTATGTGAGTAGGTTACGTCAAAATTGTGTGGCTGCTTTCAACCAGAATGCAGCAGGGGTATTTCACAGAACTTGAGAGTTTGGAAAAGACCTCCAGAGATCATCCAGTCCAACTCCCCTGCCAAGGCAGAATCACCCAGGGTAGTTTGCACAGGAATGCATCCAGGTGGGTTTGGAAAGTCTCCAGAGAAGGAGGCCCCACAACCTCTCTGGGCAGCCTGATCCAGGGCTCTGGCACCCTCAGCTCACTCTAAAGAATTTTCTCCTCGTGTTGAGGTGAAACCTTCTATGTCACAGTTTGTATCTGTCGCTCCTTGTCTTTCTGCTACTGACCACTGAAAAGAGATTGGCCCCAGCCAATTGACACCCACCCCTCAGATACTGAGAGACCTTGATCAGATCCCTTCTCAGCCTTCTCTTCTCCAGACTAAAATAGCTCCAGGGCTCTCAGTCTCTCTCCATAGGGGACATGCTCAAGTCCCCCAGTCATACTCATAGGTCTCCACTGGACTCTCTCCAACAAGTCCCTGTCTCTCTTGAACTGGGGACCCCAAAATTGGACACTATTCCAAGTGCTGTCTCACCAGGGCTTTTTTTAAAAGCACCTTACCACACGCACAGGGTGATCAGTGCATTGTTTTGTCACAGCTAAGAACACAGAGAACAGGACTGGAATGGTGGAGAATGAAATATTGAAAAGACCTGGGCTGGTGTTAGAGTATAATCAGGGTTCCCTCCAAATGAAGACAGAAAGATTTTCCCACCACCTTGTGAAAATATCTAGGTGAGTTTTTTCCTGTTGCTATGTGAAAGGAAGTGGGTTTCATTTAAAACCAAGTGTAAGATGATAACAATTTAGAAACTCAGCCCCACGCACTAAGAAACATACTTATTCAGCTGTACCACTCCATGTCAGAAAACATCCTAACAATTGATTAAAAAAAACATTCTAACAAGGAGTAAAAAAATCCAAAAGCGCAGAATCACAGAATGTTAGGTGTTGGAAGTGGCCTCAAAAGATCATCTAGTCCAACTGTATCTCATGAATATATACTTTGGTTCACAGTAGGCCAAAAAAGAAAATTCGGATTCTTCAACGGCTCCTAAACATTATGGTTTGGACACGGATTTCCAACTCAGAAAGTCTTTAAACAAGTCTTCCAGAAGCTTGCAGGATATACTGAGCCTTCTGGGATTGTCCCATACTCGCATCATTTTAATCACAGAATGTTAGGGGCTGGAAGTGATCTCAAAAGATCATCTAGTCCAGCCTCTGTGCCAGAGCCCATTACCATCCGCCACTGAACCTTGTCTGGCTCAGGGGACCATTGGTCTGGCCAACAGAGCAGACTTCATTTAGTCAAAACCAAGACAAAAACATTTGGGAAAAATCACAAAATCACAGAAGAGTAGGGGATGGAAGAATATCTAGTCCAACCCCCCCTGCCAAAGCAGAATCACCCATAGGCAAGGCCACGCAGACACACAACCAGGTGGGTTTTGAAAGCCTCCAAGAAAGGAGACTCCACAACCTTTCTGGGCAGCCTGTCCCAGTGCTCTGCCACTCTCACAGCAAAGTTTTTGCTGATGTCAAGGTGGAACTTCCTGTCTTCCAGTTTGTACCCACTGCATCTCATCCTGTCACAAGGCACCACTGGAAAGAGAATGTCCCTTTCCTCTTGTCACTACCCTTTCAGATGTTTATAAACATTAATAAGACCCCCTCTCAGCCTTCCTTTCTCCAAGTAAAACGGGCCCTGATCTCTCAGCCCTTCTTCACCACGCAGACATCGCAATGCCTTAATCAACTTCGTAGTCCTCCCTTGGACTCTCTCTAGTATTTTTCTGTCTCACTTGAACTGGGGAGCCCAGAACCGGACACAGTAGTCCAGATGCAGTCTCACCAAGGCTTTAAAAACTTTTCCAAGGCTTCAAAAACTTTTAATATTACTTGCTCCTTCCCACAAAACTTCTTGACTGCTAAGTGGTTTTCATTTCTGTGAACAGTGTATTAAAAATGCTAATCATTCTGTCATGTTCTCTCTCTCAGTAGAAGAGGGGGAACACACCTACAGATGTAAATCATGTTAGTAATCTCAGTCACAAATTACGGTGTTGGCATAGTATTTACACTGAAGAAAAGCAAGCAAAACTATTTCAAATGAATATATTAGCATTGCAGCAGATATCATCAATATTTCACTTAGAGAAGCAGCAGAAGAGTCAAGACCTGGAAGGCTTCTGGTAGGGTTGATTAGAAGAAGAATAATCAGCAGTTAAAACAGGAAAAAATTTTTAAAAAAGGTTAGGAAAGCTGGGGAATATTGGTATAGTAGAGAGTCACTGAATTTTAGGGGTTGGAAGGGACCTCCAGAGATCTTCCAGTCCAATCCCCTGTCAAAGCAGGAACACCTAGAGCAGGTCACACAGAACATATCCAGGTGAGTTTTGAATGTTTCCGGAGAAGGAGACTCCACAACCTCTCTGGGCAGCCTGCTCCAGGGCTGTGGTACCCTCATGCAGAATAAGTTTATCCTCCTGTTTGCATGGAACGTCCTCTGCTCCGGCTTGCCCCCAGTGCCTCTTCGTCCTGTTCTTGGCCTGGCTGTATCCTGCCAACACTGCCCTGCACATCTTTATCAGCAGCAACAAGGGCAGCCCTCAGGCTCCTCTTGCCCCAGTCCCCAAGCCCCAGTTCCCTCAGCCTGGCCTCGCTGCCTGCAGCAGTTCTCTGCCTGTGTTAGACTCTCTCAATCAGTTCCCTGAGATCCTTCTCAAACTGAGTGGCCCAAAACTGCAACAGTATTCCAGATGCAGCTTCAATCCCTCAGGAGTTAGAATGGCAGTCCAAGAACTCTGCTTTTGGCCACTTGTCTTTGTCTAATGCTCCTCTCATCCTTAATTGTCACATAGTTGTGCTGAGAGAGCAAGAATAACACAGTGTCCCCCAAGTTCAGAGGCAAAGGACTGTATATGCAATGCTGAAAATCAGCACCTGCTGAGCTATAAATAAAAAATAATAAATCTTAATGACATTACAAAAGAGAAGCATTTTTTATTCCTTTCTCCAAAACACACAACTTGCTCAACAGAGCCCTGAAATGTGCTGTATTTGTGCCAGAGACTGTAATGCTCCCTTCAACCTGCTTATCTTTGAAGACCATAATTAAGGAGGACAAACTGGTTTATAGTCAACACAAGTTGGAAAAGAGCTGCACTCACAATTTTTCTCAAACACTGGTTTTCTTTATCTAATAATCTTGCTTGATTAAAATCATGGGGCAATTAGCTGCTGAGCAAAGAGATTAGTTTCTGTTGCAAAAAGACAGGCAGCCAGGACAAGCTCTACAAATGAATAATTCCAGCTCAGTTCACAGTTGTGTCCAAACATGAGGAAATCAAAAGCTTCTGCTTTTGGCTTTGTGAAACCTGAGGCTGGCCAGAGACTACTACCTAGCAACATTTAGTGCCAGCTCTCAGGTTTGTGGGACCACTCTTGTTAAATCTTTTCCACATGGGAATCTCCTCAGGGCTTTCATGGCTTCTCAGTCACTCTTTTTCACCCACAATATGGTAAGATGACAGCACATTTATAGCAACACATTCCCCCAAATAAGCACAGTTCCTTCTGCTTAGAAATCCACAATGGTGGCCTTGCAACGCTTTCCTCAGTGTTCTTTATCGGAAGCAATACCCACACAGAGAAAGCCTCTGACTTCTTAGCCTCTCAAAACACAGTTCCACAGAATCAGATAAGTAGTTTTCTATGCCAGCAAAAAAAAATTTAAAAAAAAAGGACTAATTGAAGATGGCCTAGGAGAAAATGCCAAGGGGGAAGAGAGCATCTACAGAATAACTGTCATGGTCACACAGTACTAAAGTCATTTTTGGTAAAGGTGGGGAGAAGAAGCAGGGGGAGAAATAACAAATTTATTCCTGATTCTTTCACTGAGATATAGCCAAATACACCAAGCTTTATTGTTAGTGTACGTGGAATAAGAAGAAGCAGAGCCATCACCGAAACCTCACTGCTAGAGAAACTGAGTACAAAGCCCTCTAGCAGAACTGCTACAGCAAGAAGCCTCCAACTTCCCTCATTAGGTAGAAGGCCACAAACCCGTGGCTTGGAACAGTTGATGCCTTTGCTAACAAGTTTTCCATCCATCTCTTATTAACATTTTCCACCACACAAGTTTGCATGACACTTGAGGATTCCAGGGTGGATGAATGAAAACAGAGAGAGAGAAAGGAGATGCAGAAACTCAGTTCCCTAAATGTTCATTCCCTGCAGCTTTCGTTTTGCAATGAGTAAATAATCTACACTAATGTTGTTAAAACAACTTTTCTATCTTGGAGAATAAATGTGTGGCTTGACTGGCCTGCAGGAACGCATTTGAGGACAGTTTGATTCAACCTGGAATACTACAGTAAGTTTGATCTAAACCAAAATTATTGTTGCTGCTAGGAACACGGGAAAAAGCTGGCATAAAGTAAAAGCTGTGACATGAAGCATTTGTTTGGATCGAGTACAACTTACTCCTGTCTTCTGTATCCTCCAGTGTGATTTTCAGAAATAATCAAAACAAAAGTGACAAAACCCAAAAACCACAACGAGCAAACAGCAGCTTTTAAGTGCTGTGGGAACAGAGGCATTTGTTTAAGTAACCACTGTTTAAAAAATGCATGCATAGTAACACCAAAATAAACAGCTTGCGATGCTGTTTATTTTAAGATACACAATAGCAATGTAAAGTGCTGCATGCACTGAATTCAGGGTGCTCTCACATTATTTACAGTTCTGAAAAGCAGCAGGAAAACTCAGCTCCGTGTCAGAAGACTCCTTGTTCAGAGAGCAAAGGTCAGAGCTTGCTGCTTTTGCAACAAGGAGGATTTCATCACACAGACACAGAAAGCTCCTGAGCTCTTTTCTCATGCAGGTAACTTCTGAACTGTATATCAAAACCTTACAAAATGCTTACTTCAGGCCAATGGCATCTTTAAAATGGATACTCCTGGGAAGTATAATTAAGAGGGAGAAAAAGCGATCTTTGCCCTGTCACTTGACTTTAAAAAGCCCCCAAGAAGTCCTGACTTGATAGATCGCATTGAGTCAAATAGAAAATAATACCCCCAAAAGACAAGAATACTAAAAAAACACTAAGCAGCAACGGACTGAAAAGTCACTGACTTACTGCACAGATTTATGTGCTTGTGTGCCTGAACTGCATTTGATTCTCTACTGACAAAAAATGCCATTGACTGCAAACCATAATAGAAGTTTGTGCTATAGGCAAGAAAAGTGGACTTCATTCTGGCCACTCCATCGTCTGTTTGTTATTGTACTTGAATAGATTTGCTATTGTAATTGCAACATTGGCTAATCCTTGTGACTGCCAATAAATAAGACTGGAAGAATCCAACTTAGATCTCAGATCCCAGGGTACATTTGCAATTCTGGCAATGAAGGAAATAAAGAAATGGGAAAAGAAACAGAGAGAGAAAGAGAGAATGGAAGAGAGAGCGAGAGAAAGAAAGAGCGAAAGAGAGAGCGAGAGAGAGTGAAAGAACAAGAGCGAGAAAGAGTGAGAAAAAGAATGAGAGTGAGAAAGAGAGGGGAAGGGAGAAAGGAAGAATAAAGAAAAGAGAAAAAAACACAAAAAAATAAAAGAAAGTTAAGAAAGAAAAGCAAAATAAAAAAAGGATAAAGAAAACATTTTCCTGTTGTATAAACTGAGCTTATTTGATTTGGAAGTCATTGAGGCAAATGTGGAACCCCATAGTTATAAAGTAATGGTCAAGAGCTGAATTTCATTTAAAATTCAAACAACAATATCTTTCTTCTTGATGCTTTTGAGGAAAGTCGTGTGCGAAACGCAGCAGTTTGAGTCAGCAGGCAATCAACTGATATTTTCTTGGGGTCATTTTGCCTTTCTGAGGGCCCAAACTGTGTTTTGAATCCCAAAGTTAAACCGGCATAGAAGTGAAAAGCAGGTGAAAATGTCACAGCTTTCACCTCTTTACGCATTCACATTTTTGTCTTAAATCATTATCAACCTTATTTTGTTTTAAATTTGAAATTGGGTCCATGTCCTTAATAATGAACTTGGATTTTGAACCTTTTGGTGGTCTGGGTTGGCCTTTCATTGAGAAATACTGGGGAACAGCCAGCTGGGTAAGCATTGATTCTGGATCTGTACCTTCCCCAGGTATATGCAAATCTTCCCGAGCTGTACATGGAGAGGCACGTGTGCAATAGAACTCTATGTCTGTCTGAATATCTGAAAGGGAGACATTTTTAACAGAAAGTACTCAATGCAAACTCACTCCCTTTGTCAGTCTGACAGAGACCAAGCCTGGCTGACCTTCAGCATCCACTCAAATTCCCAGTGCTTGAAGGAAGAGTGGTTAAATATTTTATCTTAATTCTCCACTTTGGGTCTCAAGCCCATTTCTAATCTGACTTTCTAAGTTATTTTCGCAATATATTTTCCATTGACATAAGTCAAATGTTATTTAAGAAGCTGAAACAAATACTACAAAAACCTAAACCTAAAGGAAGCAAAACTTGAGAAGGTTTCCTTCTGAAACCACCTGTAATTTCAAGATATTTTTCAGTGTTTAATCATTAATAAGAAAAAGTGGAAAGAGAAGTGCTTCAGGCAACACTGCTTTAGTGTAACCCCAGGAATGCAAGATGGTTCTCAGCAGTATTTCTTCAAATGCTTTTTTGGAGTCTGTTTTGAAAAGTGCTAAGCAAAGGCACTTCCACAGATTGTTCTGCTTCAGTCTCAATAGCTGGGTGTTGTTTTGTTGTTGTTTTAGAATTCCATTATGCCTGCAAGGTGTTTTGTTCCCCCTCAGCAATTTCTCCTCTGGTCTGCTTGTAGCCCATGCTTGTTCACCAGTTCACCACGGTGCACTCTGTGTCTGTGGGTAACTCCTATTTTTGGGAGTGAGTAGGGAGAGAACTGGAAATAACAACACAGGTCTCATTTCTCCCATCTTGGCTCAGCTTCTGTTACACTTATTGCAGAATAAGAGCCATGATGGTCCAGGCTCTCCAAATATCCTTCTATATCTTTCTTAGACTCTCACCAGACTGTCCTCAGGCTAGTTTCATAAGCATAAATTAAAAACAAAACAAAAAAAAAAAAAAAAACCAAAAAACCAGTGCTAGTGTTGAGCATGAGATCATAAGACAGTGATCTCACTCTGAACATCACCTCTTTTGACTTCTTTGCTTAGAACAATTTGAATTTCCCACCAGCTCAGCTGTGTGACACTTGGCCTCTTTTAGGTGAGATACCTTTCTGCAGAGTGAGCCTACAGGGCACTGAGCAGAGGGCTCAGGAGCCCACAGGCTTTGTTTGAAAGGGTCTGCAGTCTCAGGAAGAAGTTTGCTGCGATGCTTGTTAGGGAGACAGTAGAGCAAGGTCCAGCATTACCAAGTTGAAGAGTGCAGCATCGTGTATTTACAGCTGAGGCTTGCAGCAGGATTTAGGTCCCAGCAGCTGAACTGAGGATAGTTTAAAAGTTGCAGGGTTATGATTATTTGTACCCACACTACCATAACACCACAGGTTTTTGGTTTTTTTTTTTGTTTTGTTTGTAGATATCTTCTTTTCCTGGAGGTCATATAGTTTTGCATTCATTTGTAGTGGGATTTAATCTCCTTTGCAAGCATTATTGCTCTCTAAATGGGCAAGTTTGGGGAAAGAAAAGAGAAAGAGGCAAGTGTCTTTTCTATGAAGTTTGTTTGCATCCAGGAGCATTGTGGGATGGAAGTTCAGGTTTCAGAGAGCCAGGACAGCTAAGATTAATTATAGCTGTGAATTGTCTGCAAATGCCTAGTGTAGATATGCACCAAGTAGCAAGATTTTTCTGGTCTGAAAAGTGTTTGCTTGACATTTAATGACCACCTTACAACACACGCATACAAAGCAGGCTGTTTAAAATTGGGACGTAAGGAGGCACACTGTGTGGAAATGAGGGCATCTTGGACTTGTCCTAAAACTCTGCAGCTTATCCCACCATCCACAGAGAAGCTTGTATCAACCCAGGAAGCATCNTTTCCTCAGAATATATTCATTCATGCAGTAAATTGTCCACGTGGAACTGGAATAAACAGAATGGAAGAGAGTTTCAGCTTTTGGAGAAGCCTGCTGAAACTGTAAAGAGGAGTGGAAGGAAGAGTAAATAGAATTCTTTTTTCCCCTTGTTACAGTTTGCAACAATTAACCTGTTTTCACATATGTTTCCATTTCCTTTCCTGCATTATACCTGAAAGAGATCAGCTGAATTTCCCTTTATAGCTGAAATCAAAGCATACTTCAAAGACACAGATTTTGAAGTGATCCCTCAAATGAACCAACTTTCCTAGCAATTTAGAAGCGACACAATTCCTATGTACCCTTCTTCACTGACTCCCTCAAATACTTCTCTGACAACACAATGCTCCTTATCCCTGCTGATATCACACTCCTGTATCATGACCTTTCTCATTATTCACATTCTATATCCCTGAATAGTGCATATATGGACTGTCAGAACAGCTGTCAGCTGTCTGCATGTATGTAGGGAGCTTCCCAACACAACTTCAGACTTCGCAGTGGCCATTCTGTCCCTTAATCCTCACTCTAGGTCACCCTCCTGCTTCCTATTTCTTCATTCAATCACAAGTGGGACAAACCTGGATGAATCAAGAAAGGCAGCAGGAGAATCAGGGGTGGCTGGAAAGCTGCCAAAGCCCTATTTCACATCAGGAAACTCCCTGGGCTGTTGAAAAGGCAAATATCTACTACTGACTTCTTGAAGTACAAAGATGCATTTGTTAAAACTGTTGCAGTCCCTTTATTCTGCCACTTGCCCCTAGGCCAGCAGTTGATGCCCAGGGTTCCTTCTCTCATTGCTTTCACGGCAAGATATTTGATACCATTTGCATGCAACAATCACCACTTCAGGTCACCAGCAAGGAAAGGATATGACAAACAAAAATAATCCAAGTCTGAGACACTTGAGGTAAAGTAGCTTGCAGCAATCAAATTCTGTCATTTGCAGCGTAGACCATGAAGCACAATAACACTTAATTTTATGACAGATACTCCCTCCAAAAAGGGAAAACCATCCTGAAGTTTCAAAGCCTATAGAAAGTTCTACTATCTGTACAAGCATTACTTGACCGTCTTGCGGGTTCAAGCAGCAGGATAAAACCACAACAGCACTGCATGCTTCTGTAATTGAGCTGACGCTAAGGGTTGGACAAAAGTTGCACAAAGAGTTTTGCATAATAGCATTCGTACAGGCAAACTGAGGCACAGTATCTTGCCATGGTCTCAGCTAGAAACACAACTGAAATTTCCTTACACCTACCAGAGCCTGCCTGTGCTAAAGCATCCCGGGGGCAGTAGTGAAAGTTTAGCCACAAGACAGCGTGAGAAATAGTTGAGCACTCAATACATTTGTTTTTCTGTCATAAAAGAAGGGGTACTTGACAGGCTTATTAAGTATACTTTGTGGTTAAGGCGGCTATAGTGTTTAATGCCTACTAAGACACAAAACTGCATTTGTCTGTATATCTCCTGCTATGATTTTGTTGCTGCAGTCTTGTCTAGATTTATCAAAAGGGTCAGAGTTCCACTGGAGTTACTGAGAGCAAGACTGAGAGATACACATTATTAGACACTATTCAGTGCATTATCTGCAAATATTTGAACACAGAGAAATTAAGCCTGCATTTTTCACCTCATTTGGGAAGAAAGAGAACGTATTTTATAACGATTCATGTGCATTCACAAAATATCAACTAACAATGTATCTTATCTCTTTTTTTTTTTTTTTTTAATTGTCATAATAAACTTCAATGTACTCTAGGCTAGGAGACCTCATAGGAAGGGTATGAATCTGATGGAACTGGTCCAGAGGAGGGCCACAAAAATGATCAGGGGGTTGAAACACCTCTGCTGTGAGGACAGGCTGAGGGAGCTGGGGTGTGCAGCCTGAGGAGAAAGTTCCAAGGAGACTAATAGCAGACTTGCAGCACCTGAAGTGGGCTACAAGAAGGTTCCAGAGGGACTGTTTGCAAAGGCCTGCGGGGACAGGATGAGGGCAATGGTTTGAAATGATTGCAGAGCAGGTTGAGATTGATGTTAGGAACAAGTTCTTTAACATGAGAGTGGTGCAACACTGGCACAGTTTGCCCAGGGAGGTAGTTGAGTCCCCATTCCTGCAGATATCCAAGGTGAGGTTGGACAAGGCTCTGAGCAACTTGGTCTAGTGGAGGATGTCCCTGCTGACTGCAGGGGGTTTGGACTAGATGACCTTTGGAGGTCCTTTCCAAACCAGACCATTCTATGATCTTATGAAAACTATTTTTATGTTCGTATTATACATTAAGAAAGTGAATAGGACCTTTCCCACTGCTGTGCAGTTTAGTCATATTTCCAGAGCGTACCCACTTATACCAAGCTGCCACTTTGAAATCTACCTTCTATAGTATCAAACAAACAATCCAAATAGTAGCCAGGCTTCTGTAGTATCAATGCAAATGATAGTCAGGTTTCTATGGTATCAACCAAACTCATACAAGATTTTTTCTTTTACCACTTTAGTGAAATATTTGCTGCTGTTTACTTGGCTATTCCATTGTACCGAGCCTGTAAGAGTACATCACGAGATACTAAACATTTTGTGGACACAAGCAGTCAACTGCTACAAATGAAATCCATGTTTTGAACTGCCATCATAGAAAGGTAAGCCCATGATATATATATATATAAAAAAAAAATTCTGCAACATTATGCAGCGAGTTGACAGCCTATCATCCAATATTAGACAAAATAACTGAAATTAGTTCTGGCAGATTTGGGGCTAGTAGTTAAAAATAAAAATAGCAAATGTAAAAGCATGAAAACTGTATTGCTATTATGCTTAAAGACAGTAATAAATCTTTAAAGATGCCAGTGATTGCTTTGGATACTACAAACAACTGCTGCCAATCAACTCTGAAGCATGTAATGCCTGGGATGCTAAGCATCCCAACTCAAGGCAAGCTCCACAACACCACAAGCAATATTGTCTGCCATAAACTACTCTCTTCATTACGCAACAAGAATTGACATCTCATTTCTTAGCAGTTGTGGAACTGTTGGCAGAAACACGCTGTGTTTTTTTTACAGTATAACTCTAATTTCACAGAAAACTTCTTTGAAACCAATTACTCTGCTCACAGATCCTGAAACAAAACTGAGAGGCAGTATCACTTTGCACAAGCAACAGCAATTGCTTTTTTTCCTAAAAACATATTTGATATACACATATCCTCATCTGCACACACTATAGGCAAAGGGGGAAAATATGAATTTTCTCATTAGAATTGCTTTAGGTAGTGGAACTTTAAGGTTCTTGGAAGAATCCTCACCTCTGACTGATCCTGATCTTGATTATCAAGAGCCACAATGCACAACCTTTACCAGTGCACAACAGTTACTGGTGCACAACCTTTAGGAGCAATGTTCTTGGAGTGTTTAAACATCATTTATATCTGAATATGGTTTGGTTAAAACCCCTCTTATCTTATAGAATCATAGAATGGTCTGGGTTGGAAAGGATTTCCAAAGGTCAACTAGTCCAGCCCCCTCTGCAGTAAGCAGAGGCATCCTCAACTAGATCAGGTTACCCAGAGCCCTGTCAAGCCTTACTTTGAACACCTTGCAAGCCTTGAAGCCACAACTCTTTATAAACAAATTCTTCTCACTATTACCTTCCTGTTTCAACTGCATCAAGGAGTTCATTACTCACACTTTGATATTCTTTTATTCTTTCTTTTCACTTGATTCCTACGCTGGCTCTGCAAAGCTTTGTAATCTGACAACAACCACAAGAAAACATTGGTGGCTGATCCTATCTTTTGCTGGGCCACATTCAGCTTGTTCAGATGAGGGTTTTTAATCAAGCCTCAATTAAAATCACGCACGTGTTTTTGGTTATACTCTGTGTTCTCAGTAACTCCCTGTTTGAAAATGGTAGGCAAAATACTAGACTGGGTTGTAGCAACTAGCCACGTTACCTGATGGGTTGGTACTGGCTGACCTCAGAATCACAGAAACATTCAGGTTGGAAAAGACCCTCAGAAGCACCAGTCCAACGCTACTCTACAAAGTTCACCCTAAACCGTATCCCAGGCACCACATCCAAATGACTTTTAAACCTCATGTGCCACACAAATGAAATTCAACTCTCTGTAGTCCTGACATGTTGTGTTTCCTGTCAAGAAGGAGGCAAAAACAGGAAGAGTGGTGAAAGGAAAAAGCGAGAAGAGGTGAAGGTAAAGCGTAACTAGCTAACCTCAGGCAGGTTAGCATGGAAAACTAATACAGCACACCTGGAAAAGGAGCATTACATAAGCTGAAACCCTTCGTTGTCCTGGTAGCACCATGAAAGGACTTTGCTGCAGTTCTTCAGCCTGCCAGCAACTTTACAAGGAAAAGGGGATGGAGAGGAAGGGCAATATGCTTCAGTTGCTCATGCCTTGCAGAATTGGCAATTTGGGGATTGTTTGATATGTATATGTCTATGGAAAACGTGTGAATTTCACCCTATATATAACTTCGAATCTTATTAGATAACAACTCAGTGACATCGCAAATCCCAGTATTTCTCAGAAGGCTATTTTTAACCTTAAATATACAACATATTTCAGTCTCTAGAGAAGTACAATAAAGATCCACCACTCCTCGAAACACAAGAAATGAAAAAAAAAAAAAACAAACAACCAAACAAAGTCCACCACATATGTAATAATTTCCAGGCGGGCTTCCTGTGATTGTATCCCATTACATAAATTTCGGACTGTCTCTTTAATTTGAGGAGCGGGGAGAGAGGCGACAGATGGCAGACAGAATTGACTTATGTCCTCTATTCTTCTGCAGAAGAAGGGGGTGTGCAGAAAGTTTGATCAAGGCAGAAGCTACAGTACGCAGGCCTGGCTATAACTATCTAATAGGTCTTTTGACGGATCAGTTCAGAATATTTAGGTTGGGGTTTTTTTTCTACACCCACCCTCACAGCCCCCGCCTCCCGCACTCCCCCCCCACCCCCAGCCCCGACAGGCTTTGTAACAAACCCACGGTCCTGGAGGTTGCCATGGGTGACAAGAGCGCTGACATCCAGTCCCAACTACAAATAAGCACATGACAAATGGGCCTGGAGCCCTCCGACAGCCCTGAACCTTGGTGACCCCCTAAAATGCCCAACCTCCCTGTACTTGGGCCCGAAAAATAAAACAGCCCTGCTGAGTATATTTTTTAAAACCCAAAAGCTTGTGCTTAATTGGAAACACTGCCACGCAACCCAAGTGCTTAGGACAGCATGTACAAGTAAAAATAAATCACACAGCATTGTTATTTAATGTGCTGTGACATCATTTCCTGAAATTAAACAGAGATGACACAGATTCAGACAGTCCCTGCTAAGGTTCAGTTCAAACAATTCACAGATGTTTTCCTCCATCCAGCAGAAAACAATGCCAGGCTTAAAATGCTCCTCTGCCTCTCCCTCTCTCCCTCTGCCCAGCCTGGTTTTTTTTGGTTTGTTTTTGTTTTTGGTTTTTTTTTTGCTGGTACAAGGAGGTATGGCAGTTTTAGAATTCATGCTCCCTCAAAAATATTCCTTTTTTAATTTAATTACTCAGGCTGTTGTACTAAATAGATGGATCATTGTGTCACCAAAGCATCAATTTTTCAGAAGAAATAACAGATGTCTATGTAACAATGATTAGATTAACCACTCCCAGACAAAGCTAGCTTTTGAGGCCCACACACCCCATGACCCCGGGTTCCCTCTTCTGTAGGGGGTGGATGTAGAAATGTCAGATCTAATCTCAGATTCCATTTTTAAAACAAACAAAGCCCCACCCCCACCCCATTTCAGCTCTTTTCTTTTGAGACTGTGGTGTTTAAAAGGTACACAGACGTTAGGCCTGGTACTAACTCTTGGGGACTGCTTTCATGCCTGTGCCCAAGGACCATGAGTACTCAGAGGATGAAACCTTTCAGCCTGCGATCAGAAGTGGCATTTTGAGGAAGATTTCCAGTTTTGTCCTTACCAGGCCATAGCGCCGTCCAGCAGAACAGGAGGAGGATGTCAGTGATGTTAGGCAGGGCTATGCAACCACCAGCAACCAATGCTAACGGCAGTGGCCAGCTCTTCTGGTGAGCATCTTTAGGGTACAAAGATGCACAGCTCTGTCACCTTGAGGACCACAGGACATGGGAGTTTAATGTTCAGATACTGAATTTTCTTTAGCACTAGGGTGACATCATTTAACCTCTCTTCACAAAGTTTACCCAGCTGAAAAATGAATGCAATACTCTTTTTGCAGGATGTGCTTCTAACTGGGTGCTCTTTGCACAGTCTGAGAGGTCCGTCCTACACCAGCAGGCAACTTATTACCTGGCAGCAAACTCAGCACACAGTCAGCCCTGTCTAAAAAGCAGGCCTGGAATAAATCTTTACCTTAAGCTCCTGCAACTCTCACTACGTGGAGCACTGAAGCAGAAATGGCAGCCACACAAAACCATGCACCACACAAAACCATACATACAGGAGAATCAGAGGACATTTTGCATCTCCTTAGTGTACCCGGGGAGTGTACTGCATGTCGCAGTGTGATTCAACACAAGTACTGAAATTCACTTGAATGTCTGTATAGTCCTGTTTCCTTGAGTCTCAGCCTTCTTTTCACCATTTTAAATGGTCAAGAGCCTGTTCAGGGCATCTTCAATTTTGTGGGTTTTATTTAAAGTACATGAAAGCCAGCAATATGAAAAAAATCTTTCTCCTGCATCAGGACTCTGAGGCAAACTGTTATTCTATCTGAGATGAAAGTAAGCTGAAATGAAGTAGCTATGTTCCTAACCTTCCTTCGGGAACTATGCCTAATGTGGGAGATCTCAGAATTGTCAAGGTTGGATGGCACCTCAAAGATCATCCAGTTCCAAACCTCACACTAGACCAGGTTGCTCAGAGCCACATCCAGCCCAGCCTTAAAAACTTCCAGGGATATGGCTTCCACCACCTTCCTGGGTTACCTGTTCCAATATTAATGAGGGTGAAACAATTTCAGCTGTTTTCAAAATTTTCACCAAGATTCATCTCTAGAATAAAATCTAACCAATAAAATAATTGCTCTGCAAGTCAGGAAAATTAATTCAGGGAAGTATAAAGGCTGTGGCTGGTTCATTTTTATACATTCCAGCAGAATTTACTCTAGCTTGACACTTAAGCTACCCAAAATCTACTCTGCAAGTGACTATGCAAAGAGTAATGTTTTCAGCCAGAAGACTGTGTAAATCAGGCTAAAATGACACAATCCAAACCAATGTTAGGACACAGAGCTTCAGCTGGCAAAATAAGAAAAAAATCCCAACTTAACTCCACTGACTCGAGGAGATCCATCCTGAATAGCATCAGCTGTGAGTGTGGCACTGTAATAAGAAATGTCCTAGTCTGCAGGCTGTACCATTGCTGTAGTTAATACTTTTATTTAAGGTGCCACTCATTATATTCTGGAACAAGCGAAACAATCAAAACAGATTTTTTAACTAAGGACATCACTCCAACAAGTGTGGAAGAATAAACATGTCTCTCTTCTGCTTGCTCTGTAAAAGACGAGGGAAAGGTGTTGCATATAATCCTTGATACATCACGCTGCAGAAAGGGATGAGCTACCACAGCTACAAGTCCACGGAATGTTATAATTTCTTCCTGCATAACTTTGCTCTCATCTGATTCTGTACATGCATTTCAAAGGTTCTCCAACCTTTGAAAGGGCATGAGAGGAGGGAGCTGGCCCTGTATAGTTGCTGGTAAGGAATCCTAATCTCAAGGTTGGTGTAAGCCAGAGGTGTCTATACATTGGAGCACTTCCTGTTTTCATTTGGTGATTAAATAACTTCTTTGCAGGGCAAATAGGGGAGCACTTGAGGGAGGAAAGCAGAGATGTCTGAGAGGCTAATTGAGTGTACTAAGGACTCCTTGGCATAGAGGAAAAGTAGTCTTGCAAAGCTATGAATAAACGCTCGGCTTGGGTCAGATTTCTTGCTGTTTCTTTTCTTTAATCACCTTTGAACTCAAATAAAAACAGCCTTAATGTCAGGTTTACCTTTCTGATGTCGTAATCTTTATGTACTATTGAGAAGCTTATACTACCAGACTAGGATTTCCTCTGCTTTCTTAAACACTGGATATTATCCAGAAAAAGCATACACATTTCCAACCAATTCATCCTCAGATCTTTCATCTTCCGGATTCTGTTGTAATTCCAAATGTAAGACAGAGCTCAACAAGCGAACGAGAACATGACAGAAGCTCCTACTCTTTGCATTTGATTTCCAACAATAAAAACATGCATGTGTATCCTATTTCAAATGTAATTAAAGTTACTGCAAAGTGGAAGCTGCGGTAGGGGTTAGAAACTGTTTTGAAAGACACAGCCTGTCAGATACACTCACTCAGCAGCAGAATTTGACTTCCTGTCTTTTTCAAAATGCCACTTAGGCAATTCAGTTTTCAAAATCAGCTACCTTAGGAGTTTGCAAACTGACTGAAGAACAAAAAAAAATTTTTAAAAAATCATAAATATATACAATTAGTAATCAGAACTGACTTACTCTCTTTGAATCTGGCTGTCTAAAGGAATTTCAAGTTGAATCCTCTCCATAAGAGATGGACTGCCACTGCCTCTCCTTCCAAGGAAACCAGAGGTTAATGATTTTTGTCATATTGAAATTAACAGCTAACAATTGCTACAGTTGGCCTTTAGTGTTTTATTTGTCCTTTTGAGGTATTCAGAATAGGTGACAATGGCTTGCAGTTGAGAACATATGTAGAGAGACCCCTGTGGCTTATGGAAAAGTTGCTCCATGCTGGTTGGGTGTTTGGGAAAAAAAAAAATAAAACCAGAGCTCTTTTATGTTCCACTCCTTAATGAATGCATGAATGTCAAAATGTACCAATGGCCCATTCAGGGGGGCAAAGCCTAAGCAGCTCCCTCTTTAAGAACACATCCTGAGATGTAAAATACATTTGCTTAACAAATTTAAATAATGAGATAATTCAATTAGTTTCTTTAAAAAAAAAAATTAAAAAAAAAAAGAAAGAAAGAAGAAAGGGTACATCAAGGGATTATTGTACTCCAGGAACAGGTCATACAGCACAAAGGAGGAACAAACCAATTTGAAATAAGGTTAGAGTAGTAACGAAGCAATGTATATTGAATCGTAGATCACCATTGTAAAGATATTTACTTGAAACAATAAAATTGAACATCACAGATTCCCTCCTCCTGGGTCAACCAGCGCTGCGCTTTGAATGGCCAAGCTAATTTGTGAAGTCTTTAAAAGCAAGGAGTTCTTTCCCTTCCCCGCATGTGTTTATGGCAAGAAGCTTTCTGAATTTACATTGCTCTGGTCAGGGGTCTCCATTATCAGTTTTCAGGTCTGAGAATTACAGCACAGTAAATCTTTCAACACCTGCAAACTAATTAAAGCTTGGATGGTAAAAGGTTTGGGGATTTTTGTGTGTGTGTGTGTGTGTGTGTGTGTATGTGTTCACTTAATTTGATTTTTGCAAGGCCATCCTCACCAGCGATGACAAATTTCCTCAGTTCGTGCAGAATGAAGAGGGTCAGGAGAGAGAGAGGATGGAAACAAGGAAAAGACATTTCAAAAAGCTGAGAGGAATTTTCTCAGGAGAAGCAAAAGGCAGCTGAGTGTCTAATAAGCATGTGTTGAATGCTTTCAAGAAGCACAGGAGAAAGGAAGGCAGGGAAGAAAAACAAGATATCGCATATTTCACAGGAGGAAGTGGAGTTAACACAGAGACATACACAAAACAAACTGGTTTATCCGTGGCCCTGTTTTTTTCAGCCTGCCTGTACTGCCCCTCTAAAGATACTCTACAGCTAAACAAAAAACCCTCCACTCATACTCACTCGACTTCCAAATTAAAAACATTTTACAGGTTAGTAAATCTCCAGCTGAGGTGATGTAGCAAAGAACAGCTGTGAAGTAATTTTGATAATGATGAGAATAATAAGCACATGGCAAGGTTCAGGGCTTTGCTGTTGCAGCTTCAGTGCTCCTGAATAGATAAAAGTGATTAAATACTCCTGATTATCCCTGACCAATATGTAATGGATTTACAGCCCTTTCAATTAGTCAGTATTTGCTTAGGACTCATTATTTTGTCTTTGGTTAAGTAATCAGCCCAGAGACTCATGTTCTGTCTAATTCCTCTGAGCCAAGTGGGTACAGGGCACCTGACCTTTGAAATGGCCATAGCTGGGAGGCAGGAATAACCACTACTCCAGCAGAGGCACTGGCTATTCCAGCTAATCCTGACCCCACAGGCCAGATCAATGCACCTTAGTTTGCTACTAATGTCCTTACATCAAAATGATGGTTTAGAAATGTGAATCTATTGCTCCCCCCACTTTAGCTGTGCTGCTGGCGGAGCGGTTCGATAGTCCCTACCATAAATAAATCGGGTACCTTGTCCTGAAACCAGTCCACTGTAACCAACATCAACCACCGTGGAAAGGTATAAAACTTTGGTAGAAGAGGAGGTAGTTAATAACAGTTAGCATTTCCAGCCTTATCAAGTGAGAAACAATTTTTGCAGTGGAGAGGAAGAGGGGGGGAAAAAAATAAAATCGATTGATCATTTTCCCAGTTCCATTATTTCCCACGTGAAGAAAACCACAGAGAGTGTTACTAGGCTTTCTGTAGAATCACGGTTTGATGCCTGTAGTGGAGCTATAATAGTCAACAGAACACCAACACACAAAACCAGCTGCAAGCAGGAGGATAAAGATAGCCCATGGAAAGCGTTGCTTCTTCAGATCCATAATCTCTCTCCCCACACATGAGTATGGGTAGCTTTTAACATAACAGCCTTCAACAGAAGCTAAAACCACACCAATTCTCTCTGTCACACACCTGAGGAATTAGGGAACCTGTAAGCTGTCTCTATGTTGCACCAAAAAACCCCCCAAACTACCACCAGGTGACAACGACAAGTTTGCAAGCTGCCGCTTTGACTTCTCTAACACCCACAGTGTATGGCAGCACACACAGACTGGGTGCTCTCTCTTCCATTACATCCATATGAAGTTTGTGTAAACAGAGGCCATCAATAAGGAGTCCAGAAGGGAGACCTTTATCTCCACTATAGGAAGAGCCCCTCCCTCTTTGTTCTAAAGAATTCAGAGGCAAAAACTGGTTACTTTATATGTAAGTGTTTCTTCCATGCTACTCTCTCTTTCTACCCCACCTTGGCAGGCGGGTTGGACCCAGTGATCTCCAGAGGTCCCTTCCAACCCCTACCATTCTATGATTCTATGATTACAATTCTCTCAAGGCAATGATGTGTCCATATATTTTTGTTTTGTCATGATTCCAAGAGCCAAAAAACAACAAATTGACAAAAAAACCTCACCAAAACTCTCCCAAAAAACAAAAAACAAACCAACCCAACAATAATTGAGCACTAATAGTGGTCCAAAAATTATGGGGACAATTGATTGCTAATAATGATTAATAAACCTCATTAGGCACACAGAAACCTCCTTTGGTTTTGGGCACCACTTACTGTGAGATGCTGGAAGAGCCATGCTCTCATGATATTTGTTGCTACTTTGGGGAAAATGCCTCTTTTCTTCTGACGCTTTTTGTCTTTGTCTGGGTCGTCGTCATCTCCTGTACCAGGTGAGGCTACACTGTTGTCTAAACCATCTCCTAAAACAAGAAGGAAAACAGGAAGGAGGAGATATTTAATTAACAAAATAGAGAAGTATCCTTAATTACCAAGACTCAACCACAGTTTTACTTTGATTTTTGCAGGTTGGGCACGTATCAGTTTTCATTCTATACAAGAGCTGATTCAAATAGGTAAAAATTAGAAACCAGGTCCCTCCAAATACTAATCTTGCATTTCACACATGCATATATCATTAATTCAATTTTAATTGTGTGCTTGACATAGTGCAATAGCTCTTTGTCAATTACAGGATTCGATGTGGGGAAAAACCTGCCACAGGAAAACCCATTGACTGGAAATGCATCCCTACAACCCATCCTGAATACATACTAGAAGTAATCAAGTTCAATGTTCTGTAGTCTATATATTTGAGGCCCTCTGCAGAGGTGGCAGTAACCATGTCACCGTTCAGTGCACATAACATACTGTCAGATGAGTCCCTCCCCAGAACCATCAGCTCCCAACACGCACAACACGCACCCGCACAAACACATACACCGAGTGTGACCCGGCGTAGAGCATTTGCATGACAGCAAAACTTTTTACATCTCTGCCTCAGTGATTATTATCATTAAAAAAAAAAAAAAAAAAAAAAAAAAAAAAAAAAAAAA